>JAPXFY010000016.1:69556127-69558627 GCA_030674185.1 Monoplex corrugatus | reverse complement strand
GAGGAGAGAGAGAGAGAGAGAATGTGTATATGTATGAGAAAGAATGTATATGTATGAGAAAGAGAGAAAGAGAGAGAGGGAGAGAAGATGGGAGAGAGGGGGAATGTGTGTATGTGTCTATGTATGATAGAGGGTATATATGTTTATGTATGACAGAGAGAGAGATATGTTGAGAGAAGGAGATAGATAGATAGATAGATAGATAGATAGATAGATAGATAGATAGTAGGTAATAGATAGATAGATAGATAGAGAGAGAGAGAGAGGGAGAGAATGTGTGTATGTATAAGAGAGAAGGGGGAGAGAGAGAGAGGAGACAGGGAGAGGGAGAGTATGTGTATATGTATGAGAGAGAGAGAGAGAGAGAGAGAGAGAGAGAAGAGAGAATGTGTGTATGTATGATAGAGGAGATAGATTGATAGAGAGAGGGAGAGAGAGAGGAGAGAGAGAGAGAGAGAGAGAGAGAGAGAGACATACAGACAGACAGACCGTGAGAGAGAGTATGAGTGTATATTTGAGAGAGAGCGGGGGGAGAGACAGACAAACAGACAGACACAGACAGACAGACAAACAGACAGACAGAGATACACAGACAGAATAATAGAAATAGCAAAGAGAGAAAGAAAGAGAGTGAGAGAGAGAGAGAGAGAGAGAGAGAGAGAGAGAGAGAGAGAGAGGTCAACAGATATTTCTACCCAGCCAGTTCTCTTCTCAAAAAGATGCTTTCCTTTCCTCACTCTTTTTCCCCTCGTTCTCTCTTCTACGAACCCCCCTCCCCCCTCACCAACCCACCCCCACCCTACCCCACCCCATTTCGTCCCTCGACGTCCTTCTCCTCTATTTAATCACTTGGAAAAGATTTCGGGGTATGAGGATGGGTTTTTGTGTCGGGTGAGTAAGGGTGAGGGTAGGGGCGGGTGTGAGTTATAGAGATACAGTGAAATGGCAGCCAAATTGGTTTTCAGTTTTGAAAGCGAGTGGCAGCACTTTGAGTTCCATCATTTTTCCGGCTATAGGTACTTGGAGGTAACGTGTTTCTTTTTCTTTTTTTTTTTTTTTTTTTTTTTTTGTAATCAGTGGCTCGTGTATACACCTAGCCAAATGCCAAGAGAAGATTTTTTTTTATGCCACGTGTAGCTTAGCTGGGGGAAAGTAAAGCCCCTGTGTCGAAGTTATAATGATAAATCATCAAGTATTTTCTCTCAGTTGTTGACTCAGTAAGTAGCGTGGTTGTTTAGCCAGCTGTCTCTCTTCCATTCTTCTCATCAGCTCTTTTCTTCTGTGAATCAGACAGGATTGTCTTCATTTTCATTCTCCCCTTTTTCAACCAGGCAGGATTGTCTCCCTTTTTAAAAAAAAAATTAGGACTGTTGTTCACTTTGGCTCTTGGCGTGTGCGTATGTATTTTGACACTGTGTGTGTGTGTGTGTGTGGTTGTTTGTGAGTGTGTGTGTTGTGTGTGTGTGTGTGTGTGTGTGTGTGTGTGTGTGTGTGTGTGTGTTCAGCATTGCGTCAGTAAGGATTTCTCGGCTGTTTTATAGATGGATTGTCAACCATGACAGCAAAGCAAAATTTAAGCTTTCACTCCCTCACCTATCCACCAGCTTCCTGAACCCTTTCACTTCCTCACCCTATCCACCAGCTTCCTGAACCCTTTCACTCCCTCACCCATCCATCATCTTCCTGAACCCTTTCACCCCTCACCCCATCCATCATCTTCCTGAACCCTTTCACCCCTCACCCTATCCACCAGCTTCCTGAACCCTTTCACTCCTCACCCTATCCACCAGCTTCCTGAACCCTGTCGCTCTCTCACCCTATCCACCAGCTTCCTGAACCCTTTCACTCCCTCAACCTATCCACCAGCTTCCTGAACCCTTTCACTCCCTCACCCTATCCACCAGCTTCCTGAACCCTGTCGCTCTCTCACCCTATCCACCAGCTTCCTGAACCCTTTCACTCCCTCACCCTATCCACCAGCTTCCTGAACCCTTTCACTCCCTCACCCTATCCACCAGCTTCCTGAACCTTTTCACTCCCTCACCCTATCCACCAGCTTCCTGAACCTTTTCACTCCCTCACCCTATCCACCAGCTTCCTGAACCTTTTCACTCCCTCACTCTATCCACCAGCTTCCTGAACCTTTCACTCCCTCACCCTATCCACCAGCTTCCTAACCTTTTCACTCCCTCACGCTATCCACCAGCTTCCTGAACCCTTTCACCCCTCACCCTATCCACCAGCTTCCTGAACCCTTTCACTCCCTCACCCTATCCACAGCTTCCTGAACCATTTCACCCCCTCACCCTATCCACCAGCTTCCTGAACCCTTTCACCCCCTCACCTATCCACCAGCTTCCTGAACCCTTTCACTCCCTCACCCTATCCACCGCTTCCCGAACCGTTTCACTTCCTCACCCTGTCCACCAGCTTCCTGAACCCTTTCACACCCTCACCCTATCCACCAGCTTACTGAACCGTTTCACTTCCTCACCCTATC
>JAPXFY010000016.1:69528627-69551127 GCA_030674185.1 Monoplex corrugatus | reverse complement strand
GAGAGAGAGAGAGAGAGAGAGAATGTGTGTATATGAGAAAGAGAGAGAGAGAAAGAGAGAGAGAGACAGAGAAAGAGATAAAGACAGAGACAGAGAGATAGAGGGAGGGAGGGAGAGGAGGGTGTGCAGGGAGGCAAGGCGGACGGACGGGCTCAGCGCCAAGATGGTGAAAAGTTTGTCATTGGAATCACACTGTGGAGGGGTTTGATCGTTTGGCAACCAATCAAAGCTGGGTGGAAAATTGACTTAAGCCACTTCCATTATCCGCGTTAATGACTCACACAGCGCCGCTGTTTGGGGGGACCGTTCGGAAATCGTGGGAACCGCCGGGGACCCCTGCGCACGCGCACATGCACGCACACGGACAGATACACACACACACACACACATACACACACCACCACACACACACACACACACACACCACACACAACACACACACACACAACCACACACACACCCACACACACAACACACTCACACAACGCCACAAAATCTAATCCCTTCGCGTTATGACTGAATGTCATAAACGCTTATGATTACATAGGAAAGGAGCGGGGAGGGTCCGGGAGAACTCAGCATAGGAGATGATTTTATTTATTAATATCATGCAGAATGCTTGCGTCATGGCAGGGGGAACCTGACCGACATAAAATAAATGATTACAGCTGTAACAAAAAAAAAACAACAAAAAAAAGAAGGGGGGGGGGGGGGAGGGGGGAGTGTATTCCTAGTTGTGCTAACTGCCCCGTCTGTGAACTATATTCTGTGGCCATGTGTCCTGTCTTTTGCTGTTTTCAGTTCAATAAATACGTGAGTAGATTGATGTATATACCGTAAGTAGATAAACTGACTGAACATGTCTTTTGACTCCCTCTGCGTAGTCGGCTGGGCTTTAAACAAAATAACAGTTATAAGACTCTCTCTCTGTGAACCCAAATAAATGGTTTTTGTCAGCAAGAATATTTCAAGAATAATTTCATGAACGAATTTCTTGTAAATCTGAGTTATGCAGGGCCTCAGTAATGGAAATTCTCGGTCAATGTGATATCACGGCCGCTGAATTATACTTTAGAGTGATCTTGATTCTTTTTGTTTTTGTTTTTTTGTTTTTGGTGTGTGTGCGTGTGTTGGTGTGTGTGTGTGTGTGTGTGTGTGTGTGTGTGTGTGTGTGTGTGTGTGTGTGTGTGAGAGAGAGAGAGAGAGAGAGAGCATGTGCGTTTGCGCACGCGCGTGAGAGACGAGTGTGTTGTGCGTGCATATAAGGTTAGGGAATGTAACGCTTTTGTGTGTGTGTGGTGTGTGTGTGTGTGTGTGTGTGTGTGTGTGTGTGTGTGTGTGCGCGCGCGCAGGCACGCACGCACGCGCGTGGGTGCGTTTGTGCTTGATTAAATCGATTGGGAATATATGAGTACCCATGTAAACGGATCGGCGAGCAAAATATGGGTCTTCAGATACATAACTTAGTCCAAGCACAGAAACCCAAATTCTTTGAGAACATAGGTGAGACCAGAATTGAGGAGACGTCCCTTTTCCGGCTGATGTAAAACATAAATGGAGAATGTCTGTATGGCCCGACTGTCCTGTTTTTGTTGTTTTTTCAGATTTCACGCATCTGCTTAGCGAAAATCTGAGACTAAGTACTAACATTATTAAAGAAAACCTAGATTTTGTACTTCAGTATCATTGTGACCTCGAAAAAGCTACGATTAAAATCAAACTCGATGATCATCCAGAACAAAGGAAGACCGTCATTACAGAGAAAACAGATTTAACCCTTTGACTCCCGCACCCTGTCCGGCAACTGCAAAAACTTAACCCTTTGACTCCCACACCCAATCCACCAACTGCAAAAAGACAATCTTTTGACTTCCTCATCCTACCCACCAGCTTCCTGCAGGAAATTGGTGGATAGGATGAGGGAGTCAAAGGGTTAAATTTTTGCTTTGCTAGCATACTTGACAATGCAGTATGCCGGTAGACAGGGTGTAGGAGTCAAAGGGTTAAAATATTGAATATTGTCAGAAGTTCCTGAGAAAATGCTGTTAAACGTCGTCCTCGAAAGTGCTGATTTCACGATTTTTTTTTACTCATGTGATCTTGACCTTGGAGTTCTGCTTTCCAACATTATGCTTTTGTGTCTCCACAAGTGACCGCAGATTTAACCAGAATTTGATAAAGATCTACACTTTAGAAGCTGAAAAAATCTTGGTCCCACAGTTTTGTCAGAGAGAGAGAGAGAGAGAGAGAGAGAGACAGACAGACAGACAGAGAGAGGGACAGAGAGAGAGAACGAGGAGAGAGAGAGAGAGAGAGAGAGAGAGAGAGAGAGAGAGAGAGAGAGAGGAGAGAGAGAGAGAGAGAGAGAGGCGCAGGCAGGCAGGCAGGCAGACGGGCTCTCCCCCTCTTGCCAAAATGAAACAATCCCCGTTTTTCTTTCTCAGAAAGTGATTTTTAAGAATGAAATTTGAGTAAGCAAACAATCCCCGTTTTTTTTTTTCTTTTCCAAAGGGAGATTTTTAATAATGAAATTTGAGTACAGGAATATCAATGAAGGATAATCTTTGAGAAACGAGGCCGCACAATCAGGTCAGGGCCAGCGGGTTTTTGTGGACTTGGTCAGATGAAAATATAAAAAGTTAATTTTTGGCCTTCCGTCTCCAAGTCTTTAACAGAACATTGTGAACCATGCACATGTACGGTTTTACCCCTTCGTTCCTTCATGACGTCACACAATCTAATTGTCTTTAAAAGAAGAGAGATTAGGACAAGGGTGAAACATGGAAACAATCAAGCAAAAAAAAAAAAAAAAAAAAAAATAGTGGGGAGAGAGAGGGAAGGAGGGAAGATAGGCAGACAAGTCGGAAGGAGGGAAGGTGGGTAGGCAGACAAGTCGTCATATTTAAAAACAAAAAAAAAGCAAAGTCAACTCTTATAGGGCCAAGGGGAAAGGTGAAGCTTTGAGAAGGTAGGTGAGACGAGACTTGAGGCCCAGAATCTGTTTTCTTGTCGTGCCAATGAGCTGTAAAGTAGCTCCGAATGAGGCAGCGGAACTCTTCGGGGTGGCGTCTATTAGCGCCAATCGGACTTTCTAATATCCGCCGCACTTTGAGGCCCTTGCCTGCCGCCTGAAAACTGGAGACTATTACATTGCCAAGTGGAGGGAAAATTGGAAAGTCATGAGAGCAAGGAATCCTGCCCGATAGAGCCGGGAAGAACAGTGTACTGCTCTGTACTGGTTTGCTGGTGCTAGGCTAGTGGTGTCTTTATGGCCCCCTGTGTATTGAAATGGGAGGTGGAGTTGGTTATTTTATTTATGAAGGTCATCCTTCCTTCGTTCCTTCGTTCGGGATACTTTCCGTGTGTGTTTGTGGATTCGTGAAGTGAAGAGCTTGTTGGAATGCTGATGGTACAGAATTATGGTTTCCGCCTGTATCTGCCTATCGGTGTGTGTGTGTGTGTGTGTGTATGTGTGTGTGTGTATCGGAATGTGTGTGTGTGTGTGTGTGTGTGTGTGTGTGTGTGTGTGTGTGTGTGTCGGAGTGTGTATGTGTGTATCGGAATGCGCGCGCGCGCGCGTGTGTGTGTGTGTGTATCGGAGTGTGTGTGTGTTATCGGAATGCGTGTGTGTGTGTGTGTGTATCGGAGTGTGTGTGCATGTGTTTTGTGTGTGTGTGTGTGTCTGTCAGTCTGAGTGTTTGTATGTACCCTTTTCTCCCCTATCCTTTTCTAACTAAGAGTACATTGAAATCAAGATTTGACCTGCAGCGATGCAGCAAGTACCTTTTTCTTCTTTTTCCCCTTCTTTTAAGGCAGTTTATTAACATGTTTTAAGCCCAGCCGACTGCAGAGAGCCATATCAGGGCAGTAACCGTTCCAGAACATACACAACACTTTTCACAGGAAAAAAACAAACAAACAAAAAACAACGAAAATTAAGTACACATATCAGTGTATTCAAACACATAATCTAAGGAGATGCCCCTTGCGTTGACCACTCCGTCCAATTTAAAAACATATCTGAATACAAATTCAAACATAGGTAAGGCCACCAGAACTTACATAAAAACGGGCCTTAATTACCTACAATTGCTTCCGCATACCTCGTTTCCCTAGTGCCAAAAATGCACTTAAACACATGTACCTAATTATCAAACCGAAGAGAAAGTACGTCAGATTTTATCGAACACACAACACACACTTGGTGAATTGACCAGCGAGGCAACAAAATAATAGGAAGAAATGACAGAAAGCAAAGAAACAAGGCAGAAACAAAAAGAGTGACAGAAAAGAGGAAATTTCTAGCGCAGGTTATCCAGAAAGTGGGGACACTTTTTATACTGAAAGAGACACTGGCATCCCCATGGACCAGCCGTCACAGATTTTAAATTAAACAGAGTAACTGATAAGAAATTTTATCTCAACAGTTTTTAGATGCAAGAACAGTAAAGCATTAGCACTAAAGTCAATTTTTATATGGAAACGTGCCTTATTCTTCCTCTCGTCTCGTGAACGATATTTATTTTACTATAATTTAACTTTGTTACTTATTCTCGTTGTTTAAAAACAAGTGATGATTGAGTTAAGACCTATATCCAGCTCTCGTTTTTCTCCTTGTTGCTTTAGTAACTAAAGACCTACCTCCGTCAGTTCGTGTATGAAAGAGAAAGACACAGAGAAAGATCAATACAGTGTTCTTTTGAGAGAGAGAAAGAGAGATAGACAATACAGAGAGAGAGGGGAAGGGAGAGAGAGAAAAGGGAGAGAGGAGAGAGAGAGAGGGAGAGAGACAGACAGACAGACAGACAGAGTTCCTTAAAAACCCTTTGACTCCCACACCCTGTCCATCAGCATCTTGCATTATCAACCATGCTAGCAAAACAAACACTTAACTCTTTGACTCCCTTACCCTATCCACCAGCTTCCTTCAGGAAGCTGGTATATAGGATGAGATAATCAAAGAGTTAAGTTTTTGCAGTTGGTGGATGGGATGAGGGAATCAAAGAGTTAATTTTTTTTTTCGATTGGTGGATTACGGTGAGGGGATCAAAGGGTTAACAGCAAACAGTAAACCTATTATAGCGATTGGCCGACCATGCCATCACTTCGGGGGGGGGGGGGGGGGGGAACTCATACATCAAATACTTAGACAGTTCCCATACTTCCCAATACAGACTGATACACCAAACCCTTGTCAGCTTGCCGCTATCACAGCTGTCCCTGTCTCTAACATAGACCCCCCACCACCACTCCCCCTCCCTGCCCAAACTTCCCTTACCTCAACCATTTACCCCCACCCCACCCCCACCTTTCCTTTCCCTTGTACCGATGTGTCAAGACTCTGATCAGACAAATGGACCCTTTGCCTTAAAAAGGGGGCCGACCAATCAGTGAACGAACTCTTTGCGGTTTTTGAACCCCAGACACACACACAGACACTCAGGAGACGGGACAAGGGACATTGTCTGTCGGGATGTGAAAACATGGACCATTAATCCAAAAGGATGCCCTGGCAGAAGGAAGGAAAGAGAGAGAGAGACAGAGAAGAGAGAGAGAGAGAGGCAGAGGCAGAGAAACACACAGAGAGAGAGAGAGAGAGAGAGAGAGAGAGAGGAGAGAGAGGCAGAGGCAGAGAAACAGACAGAGAGAGAGAGAGAGAGAGAGAGAGAGAGGCAGAGGCAGAGAAACAGAGAGAGAGAGAGAGAGAGAGAGAGAGAGAGGGAGGGAGACAGACAGAGAGACAGACAGAAAGAAAGAGAGAGAGAGCGAGAGAGAGAGAGAGACAGACAGACAGAAAGAAAGAGAGAGAGAGCGAGAGAGAGAGGATAGACAGACAGACAGAGACAGACAGTCAGACAGACAGAGAGAGAGAGTCAGAGACAAAGAGACAGACAGAGATAGAGACAGAGAGACAGAGACACAAAGAGACACAGAGAGAAAGGATATGTGTGTGTGTGTGCGGACAGACAAACAAGGCAAAAGCAACCGAAAGACAGAGAGAGAGAGAGAGAGAGAGAGAGAGAGAGGAGAGAGAGAGAGAGAGAGAGAGAGAGAGAGGAGAGAGAGAGAGAGAGGGAAGTGTTTGGTGGAAAGGCGAGATCGCCTTCTGACACAAGTTGTCAAGAGGGAACAAGGGGCTTGCATTGGGGGTCCCCCTTTTGCTCATTTTTGATATTAGGTTTCATGTCCTACCCGCCGGCAGCCTACGAGGAGACGGAAGGAAGACAGCTTGGCATAGAGCCTGGGATGACAATGCTTGTCGCTGGGCTCTGGCAGGCAGAAGGACTAATTGAGGTGGGGAGGCGGTCTTGCGCCTGCTCTGAGGGGGGTTGGGTTGTTCATAGGCAGGGACCGGGAGTTCGAGGGGTTTTGGAGGTGTGGGGGTTGGGGGGTTGAGGGGTGACTGAAACGTATATGACAGGCTAAATAATGCTTCGTTTGTCTGGCCTGTGATGGTCGCATCTCATCCTTTTGAAAGCGGTGACTTCTCTCTGTCTCTATGTCTGTACGTCTCTGTCTCTGTCTCTCTCTGTCTCTCTGTCTCCGCCTCTTTCTCTCTCTATACATACTTTCTCTCGCTCTCTCTCTCTCTGTCTCTCTACTCTCTATACTCTTCTCTATCTCTCTCTTCTTCTCTCTCTGTCTCTCTTTCTCTCTCCCTCTCTCTACTTTCTCTCTCTTTTTCTCTCTCTCTCTCTACTTTCTGTCTCTCTCTCCCTCTCTTTCTCTCTGCCTCTCTATACTTCCTCTCTCTCTCTCTCCCTCTCTTTCTCTCTGCCTCTATACTTTCTCTCTCTCTGTCTCTGTCTCTCTCTCTTTCTCTCTCTCTCTCTCTCTCGCTCTGTACTTCTGTTTCTTACTCTATCCCCTTGCTGCAATATTTCTATCAGATTGTCACAAAACGCTTGACCCTTAGCTGAGGAAGCTAAAACTCAGTGTGGAGAGAGAAGGAGAGTAGACCTACTTTGAAGGACTCTGAAGTTTTCATTTGCGTTGGACTTTCCATTTTAGTCTTTGCGAAGTAAGTGACAAGATTTTTGGATCAGCCCTCGTAGCAGCTGTTCTTTGATGTTCAGATTGCTGCTGTTGCCAGCTTACTCCGTTGCAGGCCCTGTCTGACCAGAAAATGATGTTAATGGTGTTATACCACAGCTTATGAGGTTGCCCTTCGGAGTGACTGACATGATTTACGGGATCTTTATGTATATATATATGTATGTGTATATAAATGTATATGTGTGTGTGTATCTATCTATCTATCTATATATCTCTATCTATCTATTTATCTTATCTATAATTTTATATGAAGATATATTAGGATCATTGCATTCAGGGAGGTTACTTTGTGCTCACCTTTTTTTTTGCCTCTTTTGTTTTTCGTCCCATTTTCTACGTCACCTTAATGGCGAAAGAAGCTGGAACAGTTTTTTTGTAGTTTTTTTTTTTTACAATGAGATGATGATGATGTCGATGAGGATGATAACCATGATGCTATCGATTCCATCTATGATTGAGATTGTATGACAGGGCTGTATTCTACGCTTACTATCATAACATATCCTGGCGTTAACTAGGCCCAAGAAATACAAACACCTGCGGTGCTGGTCAGAAGATTTGAGCAACACCCTCAGTGACGCATCCGTGAAGTGGATGAGACTCGACTGTGTGGTCCCAGTCTTTCCAATGAGCACATAGCAGGCCCAACTCTGGGTATGAGCTGGTTAGAGCCGAAAAATCCCACCATGATTTTTAGAAGAGACTGATGGGGGATTTGAACCCACAACTTTTCAGTCGGTAATCCGTTGCGCTAACCACTACGCCAAGGCGACTGGTTATAATCGATATTCTTAATGCGTATACACACGAAGGGAATTCAGGCACTGAGATGTCTGCGCACATGGCAACCTGGAAGAACGGGGAACAAAACTCTCCACCATTTACCCACTAGATGGAGGAGTCTGGGCGGATCGAACCCACACCTTGCGAATGGATGTCCAACGTTTATCCAGTTGACTACCGCGCCCGGTATACATGTGTACGTGTATGCATTCACACAGCATCGTACGCACTTGCAGCAATTCATACATACACTTGCTCATAAGGATGATTAGGGAAAGACAGGCAGCATTTATAGGCCAGTTTATGAGGAAAGGGGAATTAGAGCACCTGGTCACAACAGGAAAGCTGGAGGGAAAGATAGCACCAGGTAGACCCAGGGAAAAAAAGTATTGGACAGACTTGCAGAGTGGCTGAGGACAAAGAGGGTGGAAGATGTGCTTGCGGCAACAAGGGATAGATGCATATGGAGGGCCATGTTCGCCAACGCCGTGTGGCAGGGCACTTGATTATGATGATACTCTTGATACTCTTGCTCACGTACGTACAACTAGGCTACAACTTATATTTTGATCTTAATCATTCCTATTTTTGCTTTCTCGAGGGTATGAAAAAACAGGGGGGGAAAAAAAAAAAAAGAAAGAAAAGAAAAAAAAAAAAAAAATGAAAGAAAGAAAAAGATAGGGCAGGAGAGGATTGAATGAAAACTAAACAAACTTTACATCCACCACTTATTAGCGTAGCGTTGCACAACCCTGGCGATATCAACTGTAAAAGAGAAACAGTCTCTCTGCCATTCGCCCGGCCCCCCCCCTTTGGCTTTTGGACTCAACTTACAAGTCAGACAGGACGTTGTGATGGGTAAATAATTACGTTCGTTTGTTCAACAACTGCGTGATGCCACCTCATGGGATTTGGGGATCAGGTTTCGAACCCGATTCCCCTGTTAACGAGTGGCTCTTGTTCACCGGATTTGGGATCTTGTCGTGTGATCCTCGCTTTTTCTTAAAAAAAAAAATAGAAAAAGATAATAAACTTAAACCCAGAGAAAACAAAACCGAGTTGTCAACATCAGTTTTGTAAACTGTTTTTGTTTTGAAGGAAAATTGAGAGGATTTTGTGGTTTATGTGCGGTATCTCTGTCTGTGTGTTTTGTCTGTTTTCTTTCGATATCTGTATGTAGATCTGTTTGTGCACTGTCTTGCACATCTTTGTTGGTGCGTTCGCACATTTAGCTTATCTTTTTCGATCTGTTTAATCCCTCTTTTTTACATTCTTTATCACACACACGTACATGAATGCGTGCTTGCGGCACTTCACAACACACACAACACCACACACACCACACACCACACACACACACAACACACAACACACCACACACAACAACACCACGCACACACACACACAAGTCACACACAACACACACGACACACACACACACACACACACACACACACACACACACACACACACACACACACACACACACACACACACACACACACACACAAATGTGTCTCTCGCGACGGACACGTGTACAAAAACAAACGAATACCTATGTGTTCTGTAGTTAATGTGTTGACAACACGATCAGCAACACGGAGCCAGTTTACTGATTAAATACTTACAAATATTGATCGTAAAACAATGTTTGTTTTAATCGTAGATTCACCTGTATGTGTTCAATAAAGTATTACATACTTTCTCTTAGGATTGATAATTGGGTAGCCTACTTGTATTGGGTGCATTTTTGGCTCTAGGGAGGTGAGATGTGCAGAGGCAATTTCAGTTGATTTGGGCCCGTTTTGTGTATGTTTTGGTGTCCTAGGTTGTGTGTGCGTTTGTATTCAGGTATGTTTTTTTGATACCCTGTGTGATAGATTCGGCTGAGTGGTCAGTGCAGGGGGGTGTCTCCTTGGATTGTGTTCGCGAATGCATTAATATGTGTATTTAACCCTTTGACTCCCACACCCTGTCCACCAGCATCCTGCATTGTCAACCATGCTAGCAAAGCAAAAACTTACCTTTTGACTCCCTTGCCCTATCCACCAGCTTCCAGCAGGAAGCTGGTGAATAGTGTTAGAGAGTCAAAGGGTTACTATTTTTGCAGTTGGTGCATAGGTGCGGGAGTCAAAGAGTTAATTTTGTGTTCCCCCTTTTTCCCCCTGCTGAAATGCTTGTGTGTGTATTGAAATGGATATGTATTTTCTGTTTCCATTTTTTTCCTGTTGAAATGCTATGTGTGCATTGCAACGGTTACAGCCCTGATATGGCTGTACGCAGTCGGCTGGGCTTTAAGCAACAATAAGAATAACAATAAAAAATCGTAGACGTTGTAATGTTAAATATGGAAAAAGACAGTGTTCGTGTGGGTATTTCAAGATCAATCATAGATCATGCCTCTGCTAACTTCTAATACATTAAACATTGTACGCAGTACATGCTTAATTCCTCTTCCAAAGACAAAGAGCTGTTGCTAACGTCACAAAGTAAACAAAGCTCGGTCACGCTCCGTCACATAAGAGGTACGTGTTCAAAGACTGTTCAGCCGTCGATCATAATTCAGAGAATCTGACAGTAGCATGGTTATCTCACAGTTACAACCAAAATGTTTTAAAGGCTTCTTTGAGCAACATTCTTATAGCTAGTCCCCGTATACTCTGAGAGTGGTAGGACTTTGAACTGAACAAAACAGAACAGAACGGACTGTTCAGTAGTGGGGTGGGGGTTGGGGGTGACTGTTCAACAGCGTCGATCAAGTACTGCCAGCGTTCATGGAAACAGGAACCATAAACACACACAAATCAATAAGCGCGTGTATTTGATGTAACAACACGACACAAGACAAGACAAGACAAGGCAAGGCAACACGACACAAGACAAGACAAGGCAAGGCAACACGACACAAGACAAGACAAGGCAAGGCAACACGACACAAGACAAGACAAGGCAAGGCAACACGACACAAGACAAGACAAGGCAAGGCAACACGACACAAGACAAGACAAGGCAAGGCAACACGACACAAGACAAGACAAGGCAAGGCAACACTGACACAAGACAAGACAAGACAAGGCAACACGACACAAGACAAGACAAGGCAAGGCAACACGACACAAGACAAGACAAGGCAAGGCAACACGACACAAGACAAGACAAGACAAGGCAACATGACACAAGACAAGACAAGACAAGGCAACACGACACAAGACAAGACAAGACAAGGCAACACGACACAAGACAAGACAAGCAAGGCAACATGACACAAGACAAGACAAGACAAGGCAACACGACACAAGACAAGACAAGGCAAGGCAACATGACACAAGACAAGACAAGGCAAGGCAACACGACACAAGACAAGACAAGGCAAGGCAACACGACACAAGGCAAGACAAGGCAAGGCAACACGACACAAGACAAGACAAGACAAGGCAAGGCAACATGACACAAGACAAGACAAGGCAAGGCAACACGACACAAGACAAGGCAAGACAAGGCAAGGCAACACGACACAAGACAAGACAAGCAAGGCAACACGACACAAGACAAGACAAGACAAGGCAAGGCAACACGACACAAGACAAGACAAGGCAAGGCAACACGACACAAGACAAGACAAGACAAGGCAAGGCAACACGACACAAGACAAGACAAGGCAAGGCAACACGACACAAGACAAGACAAGGCAAGGCAGCACGACACAAGACAAGACAAGACAAGGCAAGGCAACACGACACAAGACAGGACAAGGGCAAGGCAACACGACACAAGACAAGACAAGGCAAGGCAACATGACACAAGACAAGACAAGACAAGGCAAGGCAACACGACACAAGACAAGACAAGGCAAGGCAACACGACACAAGACAAGACAAGACAAGGCAAGGCAACACGACACAAGACAAGACAAGGCAAGGCAACATGACACAAGACAAGACAAGACAAGGCAAGGCAACACGACACAAGACAAGACAAGGCAAGGCAACATGACACAAGACAAGACAAGCAAGGCAAGGCAACACGACACAAGACAAGACAAGGCAAGGCAACATGACACAAGACAAGACAAGACAAGGCAAGGCAGCACGACAGCAAGGAGACAAGACAAGGCAAGGCAACATAGACAAGACAAGACAAGACAAGACAAGACAAGACAAGCAAGGCAGCAAGCGACACAAGACAAGGACAACAACACAAGACAACACAACAAGACAAGGCAAGGCAAGGCAAGCAAACACGACACAACAAGACAAACACACAACAAACATAACAACAGCAAAGGCAAGCAAGGCCAAGGCAAGCAAAGGCAAGCAGCAAGAGCAAGGCAAGGTGCAAATGCTTGGCCAACTGGCTTTTGTTAAGCGAATACATAAAACAACAAAGAATAAATGTACAAAAGTTAATTCAAAGAAACTGATCTCAACTTGTTTTATTTTTGTCTTTTTTGTGTCTTGCCTTGTCTTGTTACATCACATCCGCCTTCTGATTAATTTTGTGTGTTTCTTGTTTCCATTGAACAGTGGTAAACAAACACAAACAAACACAAACAAACAAACAAACAAACAAACATAGTCTAAAACTACCTGTCTAAACTAACATAAAGTCTGAACGTTTTGCAAAACAGATCGAACATTTACACCAGAGATCACAGAAAAAAAACAATGTTTGCAAATAAATCGAAAGTAATGAATGTGAAGAAGAAGAAGAAAAAAAAAATAACGTTACAGGGAAGATCAGTCGTCGTTTACCCAAGTGGCTGCCCCAGGAAAAACGATTCAGAGCCAGAAATGAGGTCGAGTCATCCACTGATGATAAAAACAGGAAACTGCATCACACTCAAACTATGTGTGATAAGCAGATTGAGCCTCGATTAAAAGATACGTGCTTTTCGCATTAGATCAGGAACCAAATGGTTCTCATGGAGTTTTTCAGCTTCCAACTCTGACTCTCCTATCTGAGGGGTTTTTGGTTTTGTTTTTGTTTTGTTTTGTTTTGTTTTTACCCCACTTCAAAATGATTAAACATAGTCAGGATAGACACGAAGCCTCCGTCTCTGAAATCCATTACAATAACGATTGGAGACAGCCAGTCAAACAGACCACATAAAAAGAAAATGAAGAGAGAGAGAGAGAGAGGGGAGAGAGGGGGGTGGGAGATAGAGAGTGAGAGAGAGAGAGTGAGGAGAGAGAAGAAGGGAGGGAGATAGAAAGTGAGAGAAAGATTGAGAGAGAAGGAGGGAGAAAGAGAGAGGGAGAGAGTAGAAGGAGAATGAGCGAGAAAGAGAGAGTGAGCGAGAAAGAGAGAGGGAGTGAGAGAGAGAGAGAGACGAGAAAGAAAAAAAAAGAGTGAGTGAGCGAGAGAGGAAGTGAGAGAGAGTGGGGAGGAGAGAGAGGAGAGAGGGAGAGAGAGAGAGAGAGGGAGGGAGAGAGAGAGTGAGAGAGTGAAAGAGAGATGGGTGAGAGAGAGAGGGAGGAGAGGAAGAGAGAGTGAGTGAGTGAGAGAGAATGAGAGAGAGGGAGAGAGAGAGGGAGAGGAGAAAGTGTGGGAAAGATAGAGGGAGAGAGAGAGAGGGAGAGAGGAAGAGAGAAAGAGAGAGAGGAGAGAGAGAGAAAGAGAGAGTGGGAGAGGGACTGAGAGAGGGGGGAAGAGAGAGAGAAAAAGAGAGAGAAAGAGTGAGAAGAGAGAGTGAATGAGAGAGAGAGTGAGAAGAGAGAGAGGGAGAAAGAGGCAAAGAGAGAGAGGCAGATAGAGAAAGAGGCAGAGAGAGAAAGAGAGAGAGAGAGAAGTAGGCGAGAAAAGAAGTATAAGCAACATTGCTATGAAGAAAAAGTGAGAAAAAAGAGGAGGGGGGGGAACAGAGATGGCCGGGGGGGGGGGGGGGGGAGTAAAAAGAAGAAGAAGAAGAAGAAAGAAAGGCTATGTGGCAGCAGCCACTGGACTTAGCACTCAATTTTAGACCGGACCTGAGCGAGCATCAGAACAGAAAGGGAAATGACTCTCTTTGAACCTTCAAGTTGAATAGAGCGGTGCCAATGAAGATATTTGTGGACGGGCCCCCTGAACTAATCAAGCAGGCCTGCGGTCTTCATAGGGAAGGAGAAAGAAAAAAATGGCGGTGGCAAACGACTCAGCTGGCGCCACGTTCCTCAAAGTGCGAACCTACAAATTGTAGCCGGGCTGACCACTGGGCGCGCTAACTGACCATCAAATATTAAAGGCTCATTGGGCCGGGGTTGGGGATGGGGTCGGGGTCGGGGTCGGGGCCTGGGCCTGCGTCACTGCTGCCCAGGTCCCCTGATCAGGGGAGGTGTCAGATGATATCAGCCCTCATCTGTCTAATCATCAGCGGGAGATTGGACTGGGCAAGGTAATGTGTTAAGGTATGCCAGCGCCTGGTCTCTGGTGTGCCAGGCAGGGCGGGATATCCTGTCGCACAGGCCATGGTCTATGATCAATCGTCACGGAATATTGTATCAGCAATTTCAAGTCCCGTCAGATGGGTTCCTAAGCTCAAGTGCCATTCTGCCACAATGGAACGTTATATATCGGTACTAGGACCGTTCATCAGTTGTGTTCGTACTAGTTTATTTATTCCCTTTTCCCCTCCCCCTTCCCCCTTCCCTTCCCTTCCCCCTCCCTCCGCCAAGTTGGAAATTTGTTCCCCAACTTGTAAACCTCATCAGCTGAGTTTCTCGTAGCTAGCAGTTTGAACTGAAGTGTCCATAGATTAGTATGTACTAAATAGTTTTTAACGAATTAGTTAAACAGAGCTGAGCAACCTATAAATTGATGCGTAAACGACAGTTTTTAATTTTTTTAATTTATCAGTTAAGTGGAACTGAACAACCACGAATTGATATGTAATCAACAGGTTTTAACTAATCAGTTAAGTAGAACTGAACAACCACAAATTGATATGTAAACAACAGTTTTTGATTTATCAGTTAAGTAGAACCGAACAACCACAAATTAACATGTAAACCACAGTTTCTGATTTATCAGTTAAGTAGAACTGATCAACCACAAATTAATACGTAACCAAGTCTCAGTCTAATAGTTAGATTGGCTTCGCATGAATGAATCATTTATCAACATGTTTAAGTGTACGTATGTCTTGGGCCTGGTTGACGAAAGAATAAATTATGAAAGGAAGCGTAGATTACAACAATGTGACACAGTCTCAATTCATGATGGAACTCCATAGCGTTATAACAGAGTGAGTTAGCCGCCTGCAGAGTAACGGTGTACCTATAATCTGCTATGTTCACACAACAGTCCTAATGAAACAGGACTAGCTAACTCTGTTAAACCATCATGATTATCCTCCCCACCGTCATGCATCATCATCACAATGTGAACAATTGTCCAGATTGTGACCACCGAGACAGGTGAATTAGAAGATGAGACGGCCAAAAACAAACAAACAAACAAACAACAAAAGTTTCTTCTAGTGAGACTGCAGCGTAGGCAAGAGTTTGGTGTGAACATGGAACATTGTTACCGGCAAATTAGATTTTGAAATCATCCCTGCGTCTTTCTTTTTTTTTTTTTAAGGAGGAATTGGGGTACAGTATTCTCCTGATGTCAGTGTGTCAATTTAACATTTTCAGAAACTGTTCATGGAATAAGCTACCTGTCTGTTGTTACGTAATTCTTTGTTTTCCAGCCCACTTACCTGTAGTAGCGGCAGTTGCAATGGTATGCTTTACGTCCATGCTCATCAAGATCTTTTGTCATAAGACAAATATGACTGCGATTTCAGAAAATTAACATCGAGTTGCAAGACAGCTTTGTAAGGTGTGGATATTATGACTTGTAACGAATACCATGGTTAGAAGAGAAACTTGTTTTCACAGTAACTGTAATCTTGAACCAAACCCAAATGCTGCAAACAGCACGCTATCTGAACCATACTGTTGATTTACTATTCAGTTTGCAAAGATATGGACAAACGCAAAGATATAGACAAATTGAAAATTCAGATAACAGTATTGTCAAAATTATACAATGTACTGGTGTACTTTTCTTTTTCTTCTCCTTCTTTCATGAAAAAAATGTTTTTGGCTTGTTTTCTCCTCATAGTTGTATACCATTTCATCATCAAGCAAGTTTGCAGTTATATATAGCCAGAACTTAAGTCTAGGCAAACATGAAATCATGAAAACTCTCCTTGTAGTTTAATTAATTAACTCTTTGACTCCCGCAGCCTGTCCACCAGCATCCTGCATTGTCAACAGGGCTGGCAAACCAAACACTTAAACCTTTCACTCCCTCACCCTATACACTAGCTTCCTGAAGGAAGCTGGTTGATAAGTAGATGGAGTCAAACGGTTAAGTTTTTGCAGTTAGCGGATAGGGTGCGAGAGTCAAAGGGTTAAACCCGTCATGCCCATTCCTTCTGGGAGGCGATATTTTTACAGACGGCTATTTTGTCTGTCCCGATGTGCACATACACACCCTTCAAATTAACCTGGAGAACTCTGGAATCAAATGCTTCTCGGCCTCGGCGAACTCGCGTCTTACAACCGAAACGCAGCCAATCAGAAATTGGATTCCAAGTTGAGGCAAGGGATTGCAGATTGACTCCTCTTTGATGTGCTCTTGATGACAGACCGAGTCCTGACAGCTGTTTGGATTGAACAGCTGCTGTGTGGCAGCTACCCTGCAGTCGTCCAGGGAATGCTGGTTACGTGGTGAAGCCGCTACTTCTTCTCTGCCGCAGTTGCCAATAGGCTCTTGATCGTTAGGAATCGCACAGTTTGTATACGTAGTGCTCATAGTGGAATATGTGCTTGCGGCGACAAGGGATAGATACATATGGAGGGCCATGATCGCCAACGCCATGCGGCAGGGCACTTGATGATGAGTGCTCATTTAGCTTTGTGTCCATCTCTTGAACGGTTAACCCTTTGGTCCCGTTCCCTGTCTGTCTGTATCCTGCATTGTCAACCATGATAGCAAAGCAAAAACTTAACCCTTTGACTCCCTCATCCTGTCTACCGCTTCCTGCATATATATGTATACATATATGTATATACACAAATACATACATACATATACATATATGTACACAGACATACACATATATACATCTACGCGCACACACACACGCACGCACACACGCACACACACACACACACACACACACAACGCACGGCACACACACACACACACACACACACACACACACACACCACATACACACATATATATATATATATATATATTGTTGTTGTGTTGATGTGTTGTATACACACGCGCGCGCGCAAGTAAAGAGATACAAATACGTACTTTAACAAACTAACAAACAAACAAACAAACAAACAAACAAACAAACAAACAAACAAAAACTTACACGAATGTACATATGTCAACATAATATTACCTTGTATTGCAGGTGAATGTCCTACAAGATCGCACAGGCGTAGAAAATATGATAATCTACTACATATGGATGACTAGAAAATACGAGAAGATAAGAAAATGGCAATTTTATTTCATATAAATCATCTTCCAGGTGAATGACCTACAAGAACTCACAGGCCGTAGAGAATATGATAATCTACTGCATGTAAATGAACAGAAAATACAAGAAGATCAGGAAATGAAAATTTAATTTCTTGTAATTTATTATCACTTCACTTCACTTCAATTTGTTTGGGTCCTTTGTTTGACATAAGCCTTCCTCATTGCACGCTACTGTTGCCGGTTAACTGCTGTTCTGGTCCATTGTTTGTCGTATGTTTTCTAGATCGTCTCGCATCTGGTTCTCTGGCGACCTCTGTTCCTTTTTTGGCTTCGAGGGATCCAGTGCGTTACTTTGGTGGTCCTTCTGTGGTCAGATCTCCTAATGACATGACCAGCCCAGTTCCACTTTTGCTCACAAACTGTGTCTGTTATCATTATTATTGTCAGTACGTAACATTTAAGATGGGCATGCCAAATCCGTCGCAACTCAGATAATTATCCCTCCGTTCCAGTGAACCGTGATTCTCCGCATATTCAGTTCCATTATCAAGAATATGTCATTCATGGAATGGGTCTGGAATCTGAATTTGCTGGAAAAGGATTTATGGCGCTCGGAAAATTCCGTATGCGCTCCACCCAAATCTACCAGTAATTATGGCAAATTCCCTGAGCCAGCGTAAATTTCTGTGCACTGGTAAAGTGGGGAGGGTGGGTGGGTGGAGTGACCTATGAAAGACTAAACTTACACCACCAGAATGATGAAACTTTAACCCTTTGACTCCTGCACCCTGTCCACCATCATCCTGCACTGTCAACCATGCTAGCAAAAGCAAAAACGTAACCCTTTGACTCCCTCACCCTGTCCGCCAGCATCCCTCATTGTCAGCCGTGACAGCAAACCAAAAACTTAACCCTTTGACTCCATCACCCTATCAACCAGCTTCCTGAAGGAAGCTGGCTGATAGGGTGACGGAGCCAAAGGTTAATTTTTTTGCAGTTGGTGGATAGAGTGTAGGAGTCAAAGGGTTAATTAAGACAGGCAGCGAACTGACCACTTTTTATTATTTTGCGGGCTGGGTGGGATTCGAACTCGAGATGTTCGATTATGTGCCGTGATCAACGCACTAGACGATTTCGAGCCTTTCAAAGCTTTTGGTTGGTGAGGGAGGAAGGGAGGGGGAGAGGGAGAGGGGAGAAAAGTCAGAGGATATGGGATCGGGGGGGGGGGGAGGGGAGAAGGGTACTGCGGGTGGCATGGCACATTTCTTGAACACTATACAATTATACAGGCATTACTAACTCGGTAGACAGTTGGCAAGCAACAAGTTATGTAATGCTGCAGAGTCACGCGTTAGTGTTGTGGGATCATCTTGGCGTCAAACATTGACTGCTACTACGGTTTTTGTTTTTTTGTTTTTTTTTTTTTTTTGCTTTTTGCTGTTTTCCTCTTGGTGCATCATGATTCGACTGTCTGCTGTGGTGTTGGTGGTGATGGTGGTGGCTCACAAGAGATCTAGCTACTGTCACAAGTTTCGTCTTTTTTTTTTTTTTTTTTTCGGAGGGGGGGGGGGGGGGAGGGAGTTAAAGTCACTTTCAGTTGGCAGTTTTCAATTTTTTTATTATTATTATTATTTTCGATTTCACTCCTGACGGTTGTAACTTATACATGCTCACGCTCTCATTGTCTCTGTCGCTGCTCTCTCTTTCTCTACTCACGCACGCACACACACACATGCATATATATATATGCATACACACATATATATGTATATGTATATATGTGTGTGTGTGTGTGTTCGTTCGTTCGTTCTTTGATTTAACGTCTGTCACTATGAGTGTATAGACGGTGTGTGTGTGTGTTTATTCTGTGTGTGTATCTGTGTAAGTGTATGTGTATGTATATATGTAGATGTATGTGCATATGAATAGGGCCTGTAATTATATTTATCATATATATAGGCCCAAGCATTCGTATATAATACACACACACATTCATACACATGTATTCATAGGGCGTATAGGGCAGGCACACACCCACACACACACACACACACACACACACACACACACACACACACACACACACACACACACAAACACACACAACACACACACACACACACACACACACACACACACACACACACACACACACAATCTTTTCGGCGCCACCAAATCCATACTACAACATACAGTTAATGTTTGTCGTATAGGTGTTTGTGTGAAAGCACATTTCATTCCATTCTCATCAGTTTAAAACAGGAGATTACACGCACCCTAGTGTCCATCCCACTGTCTTCATTCACGTTAGCCAATACCAATTGACATGTATACCAAGCCGATAACCAGATGAATGACTATAGATCTACAGCGGTGAAATGAGGGACAACGAAGATGGCCGCACACTCTCAGCCTCACAAACAAACGGGCAGAGGAAACGGCAAACAACGAAAATGTCTGTCACTCATCATCAGCGGTCCGCGGCGAGAAATGCTTGTACACGCTCGAACTTGACTAATGCACTCGCCTAATCTGATTGCGCCCTTTCGGGCCTGTTGCTGTTGCTGTTGCTGCTGCTGTTGCTGTTGCTGCTGTTGCAAGCCTAGCGGTACTTGTGATGCGTCGGCAGGAGGCCAACTATCGCTACCTGCTTACATAAGACCATCTTCCTATCGCCGATGTTATCGCGGAACTGGCTGTAAATGAAACTTGTGGATGATAGCTGAAACGAAGTTACCGAATTCGGATGAGTCGCTCATCTCGTGTGCGTGAAGACTTCGTCAATGGGTGGAAGGAAGAGTCGGTACTGAGTGAGTGAGTCATGGATCTTTTGGTGATTGCCGCTAGGTCTACTGTAGTTCTAGAAGGAGTCAAAGGGGTGTAGATCTATATAAAAAGCAAGAGAACCAGTGGATTTGTTCATTTAGTCCAAAGCCCCTTATGAAGGTGTGTGAAACAGAAAGACGATTTTCGATCACATAGTTAGGCCCGATTTAGTGTGTGTTTTTTTTTTTTTTTTTTTTTTTTTTTTTTTTTTGCGAAACACAAAGACAGTTTTCAATCATATGTTTAGGCTTGTTTTTATATATGATTTAAAGTGCCCTTAGTTACGTTGAAATTTGTATTGTTTTTTTTTTTTTAATCCCCTATGCGATAAATTGGACGGAGTTGTCAACTCCAGGGGCATCTCCTTAGATTATGTGCGCGAACGAATGCATTGATATGCATACTTGATTTTCTTATTCCTTTTTTTTTTTCTTGTTGAAGTATTGTATGTGTTTTGAAACGGTTATAACCCTGATATGGCTCTACGCAGTCGGCTGAGCTTTTAACAAAAACAGTAACGATAACGGTAATCATATGCTTGAAGAAATCTGAATGTTTATCATCCAGGAAATTGAGGTAGTCACACCACAAACAGTATACACACAAGCTATAAAGGGGAAAAATACGTAAGTATGAGCCTAGTGATACTTATGAAACACGTCTTACCGTATTGAGAGAGACTTGTGTAAGAATAAACATGTTTTTGATGACTCGTTCATTTTGTTGTTGAAAGAAACAAGAGTTAACTTTACGAGAGCGGAGAGAGAGAGAGAGAGAGAGAGAGAGAGAGAGAGAGAGGAGAGAGAGGAGAGAGAGAGAGAGAGAGAGAGAGAGAGGCTTACACTGAAAGATTTGGAAAACACACACGCCATTATCGTCATCATTCTCCTCCTCCTCCTCCTCCTCCTCCTCCTCATCATCATCATCGTCATCATAATCAACCTTTCATTGTCAGGTTAACATGATTGCTGTATTGACAAGCAAGCACACACACACACACACACACATACACACACACACACACACACACGCACGCACGCACGCACATATATACACAGAGAGAGAGAGAGAGAGAGAGAGAGAGAGAGAGAGAGAGAGAGAGAGAGAGAGAGAGAGAGAGAATTTACAGGTCCGTTTGCGAATTGTTTTTTAATGGGAGCCAGTGAGTTCCTCAGTACGGCAAGAGAGCGAACGTAACCATTCTGAGCCAGTCATTATTGCAGCAGCTTCCAACAGCTCTGTTCACTACAAGATGTAGCAACAGGCTATGACTATGCATCATGCTCTGCACAATCCCAGTTGATGATGAGAATTAGGACGATGATGAATCAGACGCGGAGTGAGAGAGAAAGGGAGAAAGGAAGACTGCCTGCTGTTCAGTTCCTTTGTTATTGCATTTGCTCAGGATGTTGATGATCATGGACATGATTCAGGACCCCCCCTGCCTTCCTCACAGGTATCAACGGCCACACTGTTCTGTTGTGTTCATGTTTCATCACAGTGGCATAAATCTGCACTCCATTAAGCGATAGAGCAATACCAAACGTACTCTCCTACCTTTCTCGCAACTCGCCACCTCGTGCTGTCCCCCCCCCCCCCCCACCACCCGTAGGGATGCCGGGGGCTCTTTCAGTATAGATAGTATCCCTACTTCTGGAAATTATGTGTGAAAAATTTTGCTCTTTTCTGTCACTGTCTTCGTTTCTTTCTTCCTCCTTTTATTTTTTGTCATTTCTTCCTATGATTTTTTGCCTTGCTGGTCCATTCATCTGCATGTGTTATACAGTCTTACGTACTTTCTTTTAACAGTGACAGTTGGGTACGTGAATTATGTGAATTGTTTTTCATTCTAGAGCCAAAAATGCACTTAATAATGTCCCCAATTATGAATCCTAAGAGAAAAGTATGTAAGACTTAATCGAACACATATAAGTGAATGGACCAGCAAGGCAGAAAATGATAGGAAGAAATGACAGAAAGCAAAAAATGAAGAAAGAAAGAAAGAGAATGACAGAAAAGAGGAAATTTCTAGCACAGAATTTCCAGAAGGTAAGGGATACTATTTATACTGAAAGAGCCCCCCTACCCCCAGACATCCCCACGGGGGGGGGGGGGGGGATGGAAAGAAAGAAAATTCATGGAAGGTTCCTGATGTTTATCTCCTTTAGTTAGTTACATTCGCAGTCAGGGCTGAGGTGTTGATAGTCATGGACATGTCTCAATCCCTCTGTCTGCCAGCCCGACGAGGCACGCACAGCCACACTTTTGTTGTTTTGTCTTCATCGCAGTCCCTCTAGTGTCGTGAACCTGCACTTCATTAACCCATATCAAATATACTCATTCCCCACCCACCACCCCAACCCC
>JAPXFY010000016.1:69508627-69521127 GCA_030674185.1 Monoplex corrugatus | reverse complement strand
TTTTCTCTTTGATTTAACTAAAAGGCATAGTTTCTGTCTTCCGTGTTACTTCTCTCTTCGTCTTTTCCACCAATCTGACTGTCCGAGTGGTTCAATTTTCCTTCCTACCTCCCTCCCCCCACCCCCATCACCAACGAAAACCACTTTACTGCGCCACACACTGACGATGACCCTTTCAGTATTCAGGAGGCTGAGTGTGCCAACAAACAGTCTGACAGCAGCAACAGAGCCAGAGCAGCCGACCATCATCAGTCCTACAGGCCATCAGGCGAATGATCCGGCAGCCCTGATAGCACTGGCATTATCGCTGCTTATTGAACTGATTTCTCCGCTTTGCCGAATCCGACCTTCGTAAGGGATCAACCTTCCACCACCATCACCCCCCCTCACCCCACCCTCCTTCTCCTTTCTCCTTCTTCTTCTCCCTCCTCCTCTTTCGTCTTAATGACCAGCACTCCTCTTACTTAACTGACCACGAGGCCCGGTCGGCCTATCACGCTTTTATATCAGGCTGGCCCAAATAGAAACATGGAGCGAGCAGCCAGAAGAAAGCAAACGAAGCACAATTCGATAAGGTTTTGCATCCTCTGGTAGATTAAGCAGGATATGCAACGCCGGCCAAAGTAGATACAGCCAGATCTGCCAGCGGCCAAATTGGAAGACGAGGGGGTTGAGATTTCAAGACAGGGAAAGTTTGGCGGCGGATCCATGCACGCCTTACTCTGAGGTAACCATATCATCGTCTTGCATTCTTTAACCGAATTATGACCATCGTTGGATGTGCCGTAATGAGCTTCTGTGGGCTGGGGGGGGTTTGGGGGGTTTGGGGGGTTAGACGATACGCATCAGACTCGAGTTCTGGCCTTTGATTCCGCTGTTGATGTCGGTTATCTCTTGCTAGTGAAGTTGAAGTCTCAGCATGCTGCAGAGTGGGTACGGATTTACTTACCCTCTTTGTGTTTGTCTTGCTTTTCGCCATTTCTCTTCTTCCTTACCTCAACCCGCCCATCCCACTTCCTGTCCGTAGGAACACTCAGCTGATCATCCGAGATTCTGGGTGATGCATGTAATCAGGGTAGTTTAACCTTTGACTCCCGCGCACCTTGTCCACCAACATACTGCGTTGTCAAAGCAAAAAGTTAACCCTTTGACTCCCGATCCGCACCCTGTCCACCAGCCTACTGCGTTGTCAAAGCATAACGTTAACCCTTTGACTCCCGCACCCTGTCCACCAGCCTACTGCGTTGTCAAAGCATAACGTTAACCCTTTGACTCCCGCACCCTGTCCACCAGCCTACTGCGTTGTCAAAGCATAACGTTAACCCTTTGACTCCCGCACCCTGTCCACCAGCCCACTGCGTTGTCAAAGCAAAAAGTTAACCCTTTGAATCCTGCACCCCCGTCCACTGTTTTGTCTTTTCCGCCAATCTGTCCGAGTGGCTCATTTTTTCTTACTACCTACCTCCCTTCCTCAAAACCCACTTACTTCGCCACACTGACGGTGACCCTTTCAGTATTCAGGAGGTTGAGGGAGTCAAAGGGTTAGGATTTTGCAGTTGGGAGACAGGGTGCGGGAGTCAAATGGTTAGAATTCAATCCTTAAAGATCCAATAAGTTTTCATTATTAAAAGAGCATTGCAGCTAGAGAACAAAGTATGCGCGAACATTTAATATTGAAAATCACGAACTCCAAAACAGGTACGACTGCCAGCTTTCAAGCAAACAGGAACCAGAAAAACACGAAAGTAGATTCAAAACGCGTATTTAATACAACCAGACAAGACAGGCACAGATTTTCGGCCAACTGGCATTTGTCAAGAGTGAATATAAGATCACAAACAAACAAACAAACAAACACCAAACACAAAAATTTAGGAGAAAAAGACTGAAAATTCCCTGCTGCTACGCCCAGTGAGAGAAAAGGACTGGAGCTGGCGGATAGGGTGAGGGAGTCAAAGGGTCACATTTTTGCTTTGCTGTCATGGTCGACAAAGCAGGATGCTGGTGGACTGGCTGAGGGAGTCAAAGGGTTAATGGGGGGCGGGGGGGGGGGTGACAAGACAGAGAGAAACGCGAGATATAAAAATCATACCAACACAGTCACAGAAAGGAAAATCACTTTAACCTTTGTAAGGACTTTGTAATACCATTAACAAATTTGAATATTTCTTTATGAAATTCAAATTTGCCGGGGTTGTTTTTTTTCCAAACTCACGAAGTGGAGGATTTTTTTTTATACAAAAGGTTGTTTTCCCCAGATAAAAAAAAAATACCGTAGTAATATAAAAGTTGCAAAAGCAAACCCTCAACTAACCGCTGCAGCGGTTTGCTGGAATGAAAACGTTCACGTTTATAAGGACTTTGTATTATCATTAACGTTTTTGACGGTTTTTGTATGAGATTCAAGTTTGGTAGGGTTGGGTTTTTTAACACCGAAGTGGAGGATGTTTTTTAATACAAAAAATTAAGTGTTCCCCAGATAAAAAAATACCATAGTAATACAAATAAAAACCGATGTATAATTCATCTTTAAAAATACCGTAGTAATACAAATAAAAACTGATGTATCCTGAAAAATACCGTAGTAATACAAATAAAAACCGATGTATAATTCATCCTTGAAAAGAATACCACAGTAATACAAATAAAAACTGATGTATTATTCATCCTTAAAAATACCATAGTAATACAAATAAAACGGATGTATCCCTCATCCTTAAAACAATACCACAGTAATACAAATAAAAACGGATGTATAATTCATCCTTAAAAAATACCATAGTAATACAAGTAAAACGGATGTATACCTCATCCTTAAAAATACCATAGTAATACAAATAAAAACGGATGTATAATTCGTCCCTCCCCTTCATTGATCACCTTTCCCCGAGCTTTTTCTTCAACTTTGTTATTCTTCCTTTTAGAATTTTTGTTGTTTTTGGTGGTCATCTTTTTCCTCTGATATAATTAAATCTGGCAGAGTTGCCAAGAACGCCAGATACATGGGGATGAAGCCTTGTGCCCACACAGGGCAAAGCGGCCATCAAACAGAACAATGGACGATCTCAAAGGAAGTCGTGTTTGGCCCTGGCCTAACGTGATAGCCGACTCCGTTTGCAAGGGGCTTACCCATCAGCTGGCGAGCGGCAAATATTTGGCCGGGGTCCGCTGTCTTGAAGGGGGGGAAGCTTGCAAGTAGAGGACGTGTGAAGACCCCTTTTACCGAGACTGGGGCAACGGCAACACCAGATCAGGAGGAGTTGGGGTGGGGAGGGGGGTGGGGATGGGGGGTTGGGGAGGTCGGGAGAGGCGCCCAGTATCAAGCGCTTTGATCGCTGCCTCTAGGGGGAGTCCGCTTGGCTGATGTAGGTTAAACATCAAAACTTTGGACTGCTTAGCTGCCTTTAGAAGCGCTGGCCAACCGTGGGCTGGGGATCTTGGACAGGGATCTGGAGGTCAAGAAGGCAGAAGGTCCGTGCGGAGATCGGACAGTCTGCACGGTCAGGGACAGACAGACCTCAGTGACACTGCAACACCGGGTAAAGGAGCTGTGGTGGGGGGGGGGGGAGGGTGCTGGGGGTGAGTTTAGTTGAGGGTCTGTTTTTGCAACGTTTGTATTAGTATGGTGCTTTTTTTTGTCTTTTTTTTTTTTACCAGGGGAAAACTTAATTCTGTTATACGAAAAATATCCTTCACTTCGTGTGTTAAAACAACAACAACAGCAACAACAAATTTGAATTACACAGAGAAATCTTCAAAAAAATGTTAATGATAATCCTTCCTGTCCTGTCCTTCTCCCTGTTTTGAAAGGAGATTATTTCAACTCTGTCTCTGTCTCTTCTCTGTCTCTGTCTCTGTCTCTACTCTCTCTCTCTCTCTCTCCTCTGTGATTTTACATTTGTATGTCTGTCATTGGTGTGCGTTTGCTCAAAATTGTGTCAGAAAATAGTCTTTGTGAATATGTTTCACAGCTGTAGGTCAGTCTGGTCTGTTTATGAATAGAGTACCAACGTTAAAGTGAAATGAGCATACCCTTACGATTTGGGTTACAATCGCTCAGAGTTTTGACGAAAAGTCACCATTCATTTCATGATCGTTCGTGAACGAACCTTACCCGCCGCACCCTATCCACCACTGCAAAAACTTAACTTTTGACTCTCTCACCTCATCCATCAGCTTCTGCAGAAGCTGGTGGATAGGGTGAGAAATCAAAGAGTTAAGGTTTTGCTTTGCTAGCATGGTTGGCAATGCAGGATGCTGGTGGACAGGGTCGGGAGTCAGAGAGTTAATTAAATTTGTGTCTGTGGTTGTTTGATGTATGCATTCTTCATACGTTTAAATATGATAATTATTGGGGTTGGCCAACATGTGATCGCCCAAAGCGCCACGTATGTCCAGCAGGGATACCGGGGGCTCTTTCAGTATAAATAATATCCCCACCTTCTGGAAATTCTGTGCTGTATATTTTCCTCTTTTCTGTCACTCTCTTTGTTTCTTTCTTCCTCTTTTTCTTTTTGTCATTTCTTCCTATCATTTTCTGCCTTGCTGGTCCATTCCCTTGTTGTGTTCGATAAAGTCTTATATACTTTCTCTTAGGATTGATAATTGGTTATATGTATTAGGTGTATTTTTGGCTCTAGGGAAATGTAATATGCGGAATCAATTTTAGCTAATTTAAGCTCGTTTTTATGTATATTTTGGTGTCCTTTGTTATGTTAGTTAGAGTGATTTGATTTGTGTATTACGATTTGGTACCTTATCATCATCATCATCATCATCATCATCATCATCATCATCATCATCATCATCATCATCATTATATTAATAGTGGTAGTAGTACTAATGAATTATTATTAATCTTATTTTTGTCGTCGTCGTCGTCATCATCATCATCATCATCATCATCATCATCATCAGATCATCATCATCATCATCACGTCATCATCATCATCATCATCATCATCATCAATATTGTTGTTGTTGTTAAATGCATATTTATTCTCATGTTTTACTCCACACAAACCACTCAAACAAGAACGAATAGGTCACCAAGATTCCTTTCTATACATGACGACTTTTTCCTCCCAAAATTGGTTTAGAAGAACAAAGAAGTAAAAAGAGTCTACTGCTGATGTCTGAGTGGGTTCGGCCCACTGTTTGTTCACAGATTTTTCCCTGTATGTGAAAGGGTTTGACCATTTTGCTCTTTTGCTTTCACTTTTAGTGTTTCTCGTTGTTTGAACACGTCTGTCTGTCTGTCTGCCTATGTCTTTGCCTGCCGGGGTTTCCCCTCCCTGTCTCCGTTCCTCTGTCTTCACTTAGCAAAGAAGACTATACTTTGTCCTGAAATCTTTATTCCACAGAGGAAAATATCAATCTGTAAGGTCTGTTACTAAATCAGTCAGTCTCTCTCTGTCTCTGTCTGTCTGTCTGTCTTTTGTCTCCCTGTCTGTCTGTCTCTGTCTCTCTCTGAATGTCTCTCTGTCTCTGTCTCTCTGTCTGTCTGTCTTCTGTCTCTGTCTCTGTCTCTGTCTCTCTGTCTTTGTCTGTCTGTCTCTGTCTCTCTGTCTTTGACTGTCTGTCTGTCTCTCTGTCTCTGTCTGTCTCTCTGTCGCTGTCTGTCTCTGTGCCTCTGACTCTCTGTGTGTCTCTTTCACTCTGTCTCTCTCTCTCTGTCTGTCTCTGCCCCCTCTCTGTCCCTCTCTGTCTCTGTTTCTCTGTCTATCTCTGTCTGTCTGTCTGTCTCTCTTTCTTTCTCTCTCTCCTTCCCTTAGTCTTGTGTAAAGTTATTCAACAAGTAGTAGACTTGTTCTGCCCCATCCTCCCACATTTCATGATATTCTGAATGCACGTCCATCGCCTTTACTGGTACAAAAGCTGGTGACAACACACAAACTAAACGAGTGTCAGAAGACAGTGAGCTGCTCTATCGAACAGAGTGGTCACTTGTCCGTCTACTAAGACGGCGGATACTGTTCAGCTGCCAAACAAGGAGCCCCATTGTCACTGCTAACTGCTTTGCTCTGTATGTCTGCAGTGACAGGGGACATCAATCTCTTTGCTTCTATTCCATGACCGGAAAGAGAAATGCGGTTTGCTTCTCTGTCCGCACTGTGGGCCACATCGTGTCCCTTTCAGAGCATCGTAGGAAGAAGCGATGTCTTGACGTTCCCTGGCTTCACTTTCTCCATTGTTACTGTTACTGTTTTTGTTTTGTTTTGTTTTGTTTGTTTAACGTGATGTTTGGCACCCCAGGATCATGATTTTTTTCTGATTTTTTTCTCAAATTTTTTGTTGCAAAGTTTTTGTCATTTTGATAAACTTTGATATATTTTCCGTCATGTGTGACCATTCCGAATGCGTAGAGCCATATCAGGGCTATAACCGTTTCAAAAGATACCACTTCTACAAGAAAAAACAAGAAAAGAAAATTAAGTACACGCATCAAAAGCATTCGCGCACGCAATCCAAAGAAACGCTCCTGGCATTGACCACCCCGTCCAACTTATCACACAGGGGATAAAAAAAACCCAAACCAAACAACAACAGAAAACCAAAGCAAAGCAAACCAAACCAAACCGAACCAAACCAAACCAAACCACCAACTCACCAAACAAACAAAGAACCTGCTCACAAATTCAAACACAACTAAGGAGATCAAAACATAACAGGCCCAAACCACCTAAAATCTCCTCTGCATATCTCACTTCCGTAAAGCCAAAAATGCACCCAAATACATGTACCCAATTATCAAACTTAAGAGAAAGCACGCAAGACCTCATCGAACACATACAGGTGAATGAACCAGCAAGGCAGAAAACGACAGGAAGAAATGACGGAAAGCAAAGGAACAAGGCAAAAACAAAGAGAATGACGTAAAAGAGGAAATTTCTTGCACAGAATTTCCATAAGGTGGAGATACTATTTATACTGAAAGAGCCCCTGGCATCCCGGGGGGGGGGGGGGGGGGGGGGGGAGTTCTCCACTGGTCGCCTGTTTCTCAAAAAATTTCGTACAAAAATCAATACATTATACTCTAAACATGATGGTACTTCACCTGTTTATCTTTGTGACCACCTCCCATTGTACACCCCTACTCTACCTGTCTGTTTTGCTTCTGACACTTCTTGTTGACAAATTCCTCGATACAGGTGTTCCACAGTCGGTTTCCGTTCATTTTTTGTGTCTGGTCCATACAGCTGGAACGAGCTTCCTCTGTCTCTTCGGTCACATACTCTTTGTCTTCCTTCAAGTCTGACTTGAAGACCATCATGACACGTTCAACAAAATCATATTATTGAAACATAAAGACACATTTAACAGGCAGATTTACTAAATCCAAAACAAGTGTGACTGCCCGCGTTCAAGCAAACAGGAACCAGAAAAAAAAAAACACGAAAAAAAAAAAAAAAAAAAAAAAGAATACGAACGCGCATTTAATACAAGACAAGACAGGCGCAAATTTTCGGCCAGCTGGCCTTTGTCAAGTGTAAGATCACAAACAAACAAACACCAGATACAAAAATTAGGAGAAAAAGATTGAAACTTCCCTGCTGCTCCTTCCTGTGTGACAATAGGAATAAACTTGTTGTCTCTGATAGCCACACAAACCTGTAGCAAAACGGGCTTGCCGTAAAGTATTACCAGTCAAAGTTCTTTGGCTGTCTGGAGACAGCGAACAGTCATACTGAAGCACGCAACAGAAAGTCAATGGGGACTTAAAGCACGATGCGTGAAAATGTATGGATTGAAGCATTGAAGCAATAGTTTAGTCCCTTCTGACCCGCGGATTTTAAACAGCAAAATTGAAAGAGACAACGAGTTAGTTCCGATAGTCGGTTAGAGGCAGATTCTTTTTAATCATAGTGAAGGGATAAGCATGATGGTTCTTTATTAAATACATTTTTGTCTCTTTGTCTCTCTCTCTCTCTTTGTCTCTCTCTCTCTTTATCTCACTCTCTCTCTCTCTGTCTCTCTCTCTCACATGGGGGGGGGGGGGAGATAGATAGAGAGAGAGAGAGGCAGAGAGAGAGAGAGAGAGAGAGAGAGAGACAGACAGGCAGAGAGAGAGAGAGAGACAGACAGGCAGAGAGAGAGAGAGAGAGAGAGAGGTATCTTACAATCAGATGATAATCATATTAAAAAAGCTCGTTTTCAAACTTTAAGAGACACAGGTGGTGAGACATTTGTTTTATACACTTTTGTTCGTTGACACAAATTACTAGTAGCTTAATCTTACAAAATAATCTCCCCATGGGGATACCTGGAGGTCTTTCAGTACAATTACATCCCCACCTTGAGGAAATTCTGTGCTAGAAATTTTCTTTTCTGTCACTCTCTTTGTTTCTGCCTTGCTCTTTTGCTTTCTGTCATTTTTTTCTATCATTTTCTGCCTTGCTGGTCGATTCACCTCATGTGTTCGATAAAGTTTCACGTAATTGTCTTAGGATTGATAATGGGTGCATGTATTAAGTGCATTGTCAGACATGCGGAAGCAATTTTAGGTAATTCAGACCCGTCTTTATAAAATATTTTAGTGTCCTTAGTTATATATAAATTTGTGTTCAGGTGTGTTTTTAAAATTCCCCGTGTTATAAATTGGACGGAGTGGTCAACGCCAGGGGCATCTCTTTAGATCATGTGCACCAATGCATTGATATGCGTGCTCAGTTTTCTTTTCCTCTTTTTTTTTTCCTGCTGAAATACTGAGTATGTTTTAAGACGGTTATAGCCCTGATGCGGCTGTACACAGTCGGCTGGGCCAAAGGAGCACTTAGCTGCACTCCCCCCCCCCCTCTTGTATAACAATATAAAATAATCCTTATATGTAGTTTACACGAGAACTTAGTCATCTTATTGATACAGACACGAGGAGGGAGAAATGCGTGAGAATAGGTCGTTACAGAGACATCGTTACACAGTGATTTTTAGACTGATCTCGAAACTAAATTCTACAGGGGAACATGCAAATGAGAGCTGAACGACGAATAACTATACAGAAACTTTGCAGACAAAAACTTTCTACTGAAATCAAATACATAAGTCAGCAGACAGAACTTTGTACCGAAGTCAAACAACCACTTTAAAGTGGAGGCAGGCAAGCAGCAAATACAAGAGTTCCATTTACTCAGAAAAAGACCCACAGAGCTTCGCTAGCAGCCCCCCCCCCCCCTCATCATTATTCACAATCCCAGCCAATCCAATCCGCGAGGGACAGAGAGGGGACCGCTTTACAATTTACCGAACGAGTTCAGCTAGCCTTCTTCTTTACCGATCGTCGATGAATATAAATAGTGTCCATTACGGCATGCGGGGGGTCTAAAACGTGAGTGCAGAACATCTCTCTGTGATTGCCTTCCCTGGCTGCCATCTCATCCCCCCGCCGCTGCAAGAGAGAGACCGTGCGTAAACTCTTCGTCTTGCCCTGTCCCCTGTCGCGCATTGCATGACGGGACTCTTTGGCCAGACTGCCGCTGCTGCCTTGAGGGCCCATTTGAGATGGGGGATGGGGATGGGGGTGGGGGTCCTTTAGATCGTGTAGTCTCTTATTGTCCTACACCGCCTAATGCTTCCTCCTCTTGTGGCCACACTCGCCCTATTAGCCGGTGTAGGACAATAAAGGACTACCGCTATCCTAAGAGTCCCTTACTACCACGGCCACTTGAACCAGTTGTGTGTGGCCCTACGATGGACAGAGGGAGGAAGGGAGGGAGGGAAGAGGAGTGTGGCACAGGAGGGATGGAGAGAATCGTCTGGCCAGGGGAAATAATCAGGGGATCGATTCCATAACGTCACGCTAATCCATAGAGGATCAGAGAAGACGATGCAAAGGGAAATTATTCCGAACAATCTTTTGGTTTCCTTCGCCGAGGAAGGCTGGGTTACGCCAGAGACCCAACCTATTGGTGATTAAGTCTTCATTTATGCAAGCCAATACAGTTTTAACCTTTAGTTTTCAGCAATCTGTGCCCGCTTAACGTTAAGCTTCAGAAATCTTGTCTCTCGGTGTATGACCGGGTAATCGTCATCAGAGGTTTGTTATGAAATATTTCTTACGTTTTTTGGAGGACAAAGATGAATAATATACAAAAACACAGCTGAGATGTTATTCAGAATATTATTTTGTTGATACTCAAACTCGGTATTATTGGTTCTTTACGTCGTCATTAAACTAAACATTGTTTTTCCCAGTCGGTTATGATTTTGTGTAAAATAACGGTGGCCTGAAAAGAACGTTATGAAATTTGGGGGTAAAAAAATATCTTAAATCAGTCCTTTGCGTTCACTGGCGGTAAATTCCTTTGAGACCGTGGCACGACAAACGCCGGTATATCAGTGGACAATAATTATTTCCATGACAAATATTGATGGTGGCGTGGTTCTACCTCCAATATTCCACAACCGCTAATCCTTTCAAAACCCTCCCCCCGAGACGCCATCAATTTAATATGAAAGTAAGGACAAGATAAATAATTGAAGAGGAGTAAGTCTAGGATAGATCACCACCGCACTTTCTGGCTCCTAGTCGGCTCACACTAGTGCTCACAATAGGCAAAGACATGAGTAAAAAGATGGGGAGAGCGGAATAGATCGTGTGGTGTGACTGAATGGGTGACGGGGGACAAACACGAAAGGGACAAGGGTAGGGGGGTAGGGAAAGAGGGAGGGGGGAGGAAGTGCAGCTAAGTGCTCCTTTGGCGAAGTTGTGTGAAGCAAAAAAAAAAAAAAAAATACCACGCAGACAATGCGATCTGGGCGAGAAATTCCCAGGGAAAAAAATAATTGAGTCCTCTCCATGAACTATTCAGCATCTATACCAGCAGAATCAGTTCCCCTAGAGCTTAAAAAAAAAAAAAAAAAAAAAAGAAAAGAAAAATCCCCATTCCAACCTTAAACTTGTTCGTCTTATAAGTCAGGAGGTTCGCTCAGCTCTGACGACAAGAGAGAGAGAGAGAGAGAGAGAGAGAGTGTGTGTGTGTGTGTGTGTGTGCGCGCGCGCGCGCGTGTGTGTGTGTGTGTGCGTGTATAGGTATGAGGAAGAAGGAGATAAAAGAGAAAGAGAGAGAGAGAGAGAGAGGGACAGACATACAGACACACAAGACCGACACACAAGACAGATACACAGAGACACAGAGAGAGAAAGACAGAGACAGACAAAGACAGAGACACAGAGAGAGACAGAGACACAGAGCTGGGGCCCAGAGAGAGAGACAGAGAGAGACAGACAGACAGAGAGACAGACAGACAGACAGACAGACAGACAGAGAGATTGAACCAACAAGAGAAAAGAAAAAGAAGAGAAGGAAGCTGGGGGCCCAGCTGCCGTGACCCGCCACAAGGTGTGAAGCAATTTCCGAGCTGCAGCGACCTGGGACCTTGGCGGGCTGCTGGCGGGCCAGCCCTCGTCTGATATCATCCATTTTACACCGACATCCCTCTTCCCCGGAGGACGCGCCAAAACCCGTGGCTGGATTTCCGAGGCTTGATTGAAATCTCATAATTATTGGGGGGGAGCGTAATTAAGTTTTATGAGCTAATTGTGCCCTGCAAATTTCGCCCTTGGCTAGGGAGCGATCAGAGCTTGGCGCACGGGGGGCATCATCTCCGAGCCCGAGCGCTGCTAGCGAAATGTCTTCGGGGAAGTCCCCGCACGGAAGGACGACATCGCACGGGCAGCGCGTGCCCCCGTCAGGGTGGGTGGGCGGGCGGGTGGGAAATGTGACGTGGATGGGGGGTGTTGGTGGGGAGAAGGGGGTGGGGGGAAGGCTGTAGCGGTGTTGAGTTTGTTTGCTGCTTGCAGTCATCATGAGTGTAATGGGTTAAAAGTGTCTGCATGACACATTCACCCCGGGCGTTTTTTTGTTTCGTTTTGTTTGGGTTTGGTTTTGATTTTTTTGATTTTGTGTGTGTGTGTGTGTGCTGTTACTACAAAAGATTTCCGGACACTGTTTTACTGTGCATGGTACTTAACCCTTTGACTCCCGCACACTGTCCACCAACTGCAAAATCTTAACCCTTTGATTCCCTCATCCTATCCACCAGCTTCCTTCATTTTCCTTAGAGCCAAAAATGCACTGAATACATGTGCGTAATTTTCAATCCTTAGAGAATGTACGTTAGACTTTTTGAACGCATATATGTGAATGGACCAGCAAGGCAGAAAATGAGCTGATTGAGAGCTGATTGCAAGTATAAGTCAATCTTCAACCCATTTGCTTTATGATCTATTGGCGTGGTAGTCTCCCTCCCTCCTCCTCCTTCCCCCTCCCCCTCCCCTGTAGGGATGCCAGGGACTCTTTCAGTATAAATAGTATTCCCACTTTCTGGAAATTCTGAGCTGTAAATTTCCTCTTTTCTAACTCTGTCTTTGCTTCATTCTTCTTCCTTTGCTTTCTGTCATTTCTTCCTATCATTTTCTGCCTTGTGGTCCATTCACCTGTATGTGTTCAATAAAGTCTTACGTACTTTCTCTTAGGATTGATAATTTGGTACATGTATTA
>JAPXFY010000016.1:69501127-69503627 GCA_030674185.1 Monoplex corrugatus | reverse complement strand
CTCAATTTCGTTGTTACGTTGACTCTGTTGACTGTCCACGCCTCACAACCGTACAACATTATCGGTTCTATACAACACCCAAGAACTCTCTTCCTCATGTTAACTGACAGGCATTTGTAGGTAAGAACGCTTTTCATCCTCTTGAATGCTGTTTTAGCTTGGCCGATTCTGCTGGTTATTTCGTCCGTATTTTTCCTTCATCTCTTCTTTGTCTCTTGGTTTAAACAGAATTTTATTCTAGAAAAGAAGAGTCGTAAATACAGCAAAGCATGGGCAGGGCATTAAGCAATGGCTTATGTTAGCCCTCCCCAAAAAACAATTGACACACTATTGGCTCAAATTCTTTGTCCTCTTCTTCTTCGTCTTCTTTTCCTCTTTCTGCTCCTGTCTCTGTAGTTTTCGGGTTCTTTTTCTCTTTCTCTTTTTCTAACTTTATCGACAATTATGAACAAAGGGGGGAAGGGACGAGAAGAAAAACGAAGAAAAAGAAAAGGAAGAAAGAAAGAAAGAGAGAAAGAAAGAGGCAAGAAAGAAGTAAAGGAACAGAAAATGAACTAGGCAGGGCAGCACAGCGCTGTCGATGAGCCGATGAAACTCAGGCGAAGTGAAATATTTGAACAGTGAGCTCACAGGGAAAAGTGGGATTTGCGTATGCATATTAATTCTGTGGCTTGTCTGAATAAATCACATGGGGCTAGCTTTTGCCGGCAGATTTTGACACGCTTTTATCCGCCTGTCTGTCCGTCTGTCTGTCTGTCTGTCTTTCCACGCTCATGCACGCAAAGCAAGATCCACACGCACGCACGCACGCTCGCACGCGCACACACATATGCACGTGCACGCACACACACACGCACACACAAAACACACACACACACACACACACACACACACACACACACACAACACACACACATACACATACATTTAATCCTTCGATTCCCACATCCTATCCACCCAATGCAAAAAACTTAACCCTTTGATTCCCTTACCCTGTCCGCCTGCTTCCTACAGGAAGCTGGTGGATAAGGTGATGGAATCAAAGGGTTAAGTTTTCGCTTTGCTAGCAAGGTTGACAATGCAGGACGTTGGTGGACAGGATGCGGGAGTCGAAGGTTTAATTATCTCCTAATTCAGTATAAAGGTTTGACTGAAATATACATTTTTCTATGTATGAAACATGCCTGAACCAAACAACGAATTGTAAATTTACTGGTATCCATTGAGGACCAATCAGCTGTGCAGTGTTCAAATCGTGTTTAGATTTTGCAAGCAGAAATACACTACACACTTTGAAACTGAAAATTGAAATGAGCGATAAAGGCAATGAAAAACGTACAGCTTTAGTCGTACTTGTATTTCTATTGATTTGGGTTTTTTTTTTACTCGTTTATTTACATATGCATTTATTTAGCCTTTGCCTTAACGAGATTTTTGTGAATATATAGGTGTGTGTGTGTGTGTGTGTGTGTGTGTGTGTGTGTGTGTGTGTGTGTGTGTGTGTGTGTGTGTGTGTGTGTGTGTGTGTTCGTTCGTTCGTTGCTTGATTTAACGTCTTTTCACTATAAGTGATATTAGACGGTTGTGTGTGTGTGTGTGTGTGTGTGTGTGTGTGTGTGTGTGTGTGTGTGTGTGTGTGTGTGTGTGTGTGTGTGTTTTTTTTCTTGTATGTGTGTGTGTGTGTGTGTGTTTGTGTGTGTGTAGTGTGTGTGTGTGATTTTTTTTTGTCATCCCTATGTGTTGTTTTGTGTGTTACATTGTGTTGTGTGTATGTGTGTGTATGTGTGTGTTGTGTGTGTATGTGTGTGTTGTGTGTGTATGTGTGTGTGTATTGTGTGTGTGTGTGTGTGTGTGTGTGTATTGTTTTTGTGTGTGTTATGGTGTGGTTTGTATGTGTGTGTATGTGTGTGTGTGTGTGTGTGTTGTGTGGTGTTGTGTGTATGTGTGTTGTGTGTTTGTGTGTGTGTTGTATGTGTGTTTGTGTGTGTGTGTGTGTTGTGTGTGTTGTGTGTGTGTGTGTGTGTGTTTGTGTGTTGTGTGTGTGTGTGTGTGTGGTTGTGTGTGTGTTGTGATGTTGTGTGTTTGTGTGTGTTGTGTGTGTGGTTGTGTGTGTGTGTGTGTTTGTTTTGTATGTGTGTTATGTGTGTGTGTGTGTTGTGTGTGTGGTGTGTGTGTGATGTTGTAGTGTGGTGCGATGATGTGGTGGGTGATGTGTAGTGTTGTATTGTGTTTCTTCTCTTGTACATGTGAAGCGTGCGAATTAATGCAATAAAAGTTTCAAAAAAACAACAACAACAAAAACTGCAAAAAAAAACAACAATGAATAATAAATAAACAATAAGAGAAAAAATATGCTAGCTAGGATATTTTCCCCTGAACATGGATGGAACCGCGTGGCGCAGAGTTTGTTTACAAGTGAAGTTGCAATTGTAGACAGGCTGGCAATGTCTATTTTCATTTCGTTGTATCACCACGATCACAATGACACTGTAAACAGTGC
>JAPXFY010000016.1:69493627-69496127 GCA_030674185.1 Monoplex corrugatus | reverse complement strand
CACACACACACACACACCACACACCACCACACACCACACCACACACACACACAACACACACGCACGCCCCCACTCTCTTTTCTCTCTCACACACACACACACACGCACGCCCCACCTCTCTCTCTCTCTCTCACCCACACACAACATCACCACCACCCACCACCACCACCACCACCACTACCACCACCACTACACCACCTCAAAAAATGTTTGGTGGGGGTGGAGCTGTGTGAGGGTGTGTGTGTGTGGGGGAGAGTGGTTGGTGATAGTGGGGATCGTAGTAGACATGGAAAAGTCATCCACAACACCAGCAGCACACAACAATGATGTGTCTAACCCATCATATCAACATCACGGAAGAACCGTATACCATATATACCCCCCTCCCCCTACCCCCCCCCCCCCCGTCCCCTTCTCTCTGAAAGGGGTTCCTAGCGTATATATGTACATGTATACTGCTCCAAACTTTCGGGGGTTCTAGTAACAGACAAGGACGGGAGCGGAGGAGAATGGAAACCGGTGGAGCCGAGTATAGCTTATTTGTCTTCTTCCCTCCTCTCTGTTTATCTGTCTTTTCCCCGTCTCTTCCCTTCCTCTGCCATTTTCTGGCTTTTATTGACACGACATGATGTAAAACCTCCCTCTCGATTTCTTTTCCATATGCTTCGTTTAGAGACGCGTCTTCTGTTCCTTTTTCTTTGTCTGTCCGTCTGTGTGTCTGTCTGTCTGTTTATTTGTGTGTGTGTGTGTTTGTCTGTCTGTCTGTCTGTTGTCTGTCCGTCTGTCTGACTGTTGCCTGTGTGTCTGTCTGTTTATCTGTGTGTGTGTTCGTTCGTTCTTTAATTTAACGTCTTTTCACTATAAGTGATATTAGACGGTTGTGTGTGTGTGTCTCTGTCTGTGTGTCTGTCTGTTTATCTGTGTGTGTGTGTTTGTGTCTCTGTCTGTCCGTCTGTTTGTCCGTCTGTCTGCTGTCTGTCTGTCTGTCTGTTGTCTGTGTGTCTCTGTTTATCTGTGTGTGTGTGTTTGTGTGTCTCTGTCTGTCCGTTGTCTGTCCTGTCTGTCTGTCTGACTGTTGTCTGTGTGTCTATCTGTTTATCTGTGTGTTTGTGTGTCTCTGTCTGTCCGTTGTCTGTCCGTCTGTCTGCTGTCTGTGACTGTTGTCTGTGTGTCTGTCTGTTTATCTGTGTGTGTGTGTTTGTGTGTCTCTGTCTGTCCGTTGTCTGTCTGACTGTTGTCTGTGTGTCTGTTTCTTTATCTGTGTGTGTGTGTTTGTGTGTCTCTGTCCGTTGTCTGTCTGACTGTTGTCTGTGTGTCTGTCTCTTTATCTGTGTGTGTGTGTTTGTGTGTCTCTGTCCGTTGTCTGTCTGACTGTTGTCTGTGTGTCTGTTGTTCATCTGTCTGTCTGACTGTTGTCTGACTGTCTGGATCAGTTGTTGTTTTTGGTATTCTGTTCCTATGTATATGTATCTGTATGCTTTTCTGTGTGTGTCTGTGTGTTTGTCGGTCCGTCCGTCTGTCTGTCTGTCTGTCTGTCTGACTGTCTATTGTCTATCTGTTCGTCCGTCTGTGTGTTGTCTGTCTGTCGATTGTCTGTCTGACTGTTATCTGTCTGTTGTCTGTCTGTCCGTCCGTCCGTCTGTCTGTCTGTCCGTCTGTCTGTCTGTCCGTCTGTCTGACTATATCAGTTGTAGTTTTTTGTCTTCTGTCTGTATGTGTATGTATTTCCATGCTTTTCTCTGCCCCTGTGCGTTGCTTTTGTCTTAAAAGTAACGAGGAACCAGAAAAAAACACGAAACAAACAAGCGAACACCAGATACAAAAATTGTTGTATTGAATACGCGTTCGTATTCTTCTTTCGTGTTTTTTTTTCTTCTGGTTCCTGTTTGCTTGAACGCGGGCAGTCACACTTGTTTCGGATTTCATTTAAAAGTAATGAATTTGAATCTTTGTTGGTTTTTTTGTATACGCTGGTTAGGCGATAAATTCAGCTTGTTTCGTTAATGAAAATTTAATGCGTGTTCTCTTTCGTGTTTGTGGTTTCTGTTTCTCTTTTTTTCTTTTTTCTTTTTTCTTTTTGTTTTTTGTTATCTTTTACCCGTGTGTCTCTCTGTTCATCTGACTTGTTTTAACCTAGAAATTTCCTCTTTTCCCTCACTGTCTTTGTTTCCTTGTTCCTTTGTTTTCTGTCATTTCTAGTTCTCGTTGTTTGTTTTCCTTGCTGGTCCATTCATCTGTATGTGTTCGATAAAGTCTTACGTACTTTCTCTTATGTTTGATGATTGGGTACATGTATTCATTGTATTTTTTGGCTGTAGGGAAATGAGATATGCGGAAGCAATTTTAGGTAATTTAGGCCTGTTTTATATATGTTTTAGTGTCCTTAGTTATGTTCAAATTTGTATTCGGGTTCTTTTTTTAAAAAATTCCCTGTGTGATAAATTAGACGGAGTGGTCAGCGCCAGGGGCATCTCCTTAGATTATGTGTGCGAATGCACTG
>JAPXFY010000016.1:69473627-69483627 GCA_030674185.1 Monoplex corrugatus | reverse complement strand
CAAACAGACAGAGAGAAACAGGGAGGGAAAGAGAGAGAGAGAGAGAGAGGGGGGGGCGAGAGAGAGGGGGAGAAAGAGAGAGAGAGAGAGAGACAGACAGACAGACAGAAACAGGGAGGGAAAGAGAGAGAGAGAGAGAGACAGACAGACAGACAGACAGACAGACAGACAGACAGAGTCCGGAACCAGGTCCCGGAACCGTGCCCGACAACACAAAGATGGTAAAGCTACATGTACTTGAATATTTTCTCATATTTGTTTTCATTTAACAGTTCGTCTCGGCGTTATCTATCTGACCATGGCAAATTCACACCAGTGAGACAAGTCACATTTTATGATGCAGTCTGTTACTGTCATTCCGTACAGAACATATGAGTAGTATTGATGGAGTAGGCAGGAATGGCAGATAACCGAGACAAAGTGCCATCCCTATTCAGAAAGAGAGAGGAGAGATAGGGGAGGGTTCATGTTGATCCGATTTTTTTATCCTTCCACTTTTAAAAGCAGCGAAAGAAAGAAAGAAAGAAAGAAAGAAAGAAAGAAAGAAAGAAAAAGAAAAGTAGACCAATCAAATTAGAGCAATTACACGCTGCATTGGCAGCTTAAGACCTCCAGACTCTCTCCGTCTGTCTGTCTGTCTGTCTCTGTGTGTCTCTGTCTGTGTATGTGTGTGTGTCTCTGTGTGTCTGTGTTTCTCTGTGTCTGTGTGTCTGTTTGGCTCGGTCTGTCTCTGTCTGTTTGTCTCTGTCTCTGTCTGTCTGTCTGTCTCTGTCTCTCTCTTTCACACACGCACATTCTCTCTGTCTGTCACTCTGTCTCTCTCTGTCACTCTCTCTGTCTCTGTCACTCTCTCTCTCTCTGTCTCTCCCTCTCCCCCCCCCCCTTTCACTCATAAACACGTAACACACACACACACACACACACACAGACACACACACACACAACACACACACACACACACACACACACACACACACACACACAACACACACACACACACACACACTCCACAAACATTCACACACATTCACACACACACACACACACAGATACACTCCTACTCCCTTTCTTTTCTTGCTGGTTTCCTTTTCTTCAGCTTTCCTCCACCCCCACTCCCACCCCACCCCCATTTTTTTTAAACAGCCTTTCTCCACGCTTCGCTGCCTCCCCGTGGTGCTATGTTTTCATTTAATTTTCACCCCCTGGGCTAACGAGCAGAAACATATGCAGCCGGGTATTAAAGACATTAAACTTGATTACATGCCAATGCGGCTCTGACATGTGCGAAAAGACCTCTTGAACGTAGGCGCTTGCTGCCGCGACGGATCTTTGGAGATTAAATCCACGACAGAACAGGCAGGCAAGCAGGCAGGCATGCATGGAGGCAGACAGGCAGGCAGGCAGGCAGACAGGCAGGAAGGCAGGAAGCCAGGCAGGCAGGCAGAGAAACGTACATGCTGAATGAACAAATAAACAATTCAGATGACCGAAGAAGATTTGTGCAGGCTGGATATCTCCGTTGATAAACCGTGGTGTCAAGATCAGATGTCTCGAGTTCAACTCTCCTTCCCCTCCTTCTCCCAGCCCGCAACATGCAAACAAACAAACAAGCAAACAAAACAAAACAAACCAACCGACCGACCAACCAACCAACCAACCAACAACAAAGAAAACAAACAAACGAGCGAACAAAACAAAACAAACAAAACAAGCTAAACAAACAAAACAAACAAAGCAAAACAAACAGAACAAAATGTAAAACAAACAGACAAAACAGACAAAACAAACAGACAAAACAAACAAACAAAACCAACCAACCAACCAACCAACCAAACCAAACCAAACCAAACCAAAACAAAAAAACAAACCAAAACAAACCAAACCAAAACCAAATCAAAACAAACTTACAAAACAAACAAACAAACAAAAACCAACAAAACAAAAACAAAACAAAAATCCACTGACCTGTGCGCTGCCCATTTCAATTTAACCCTCTGATTCTACTAACAGCAAAAAAACCTTAAACTCTTTGACTCCCTCGTCCTATCCACAAGCTCCCTGCAGGGAGCTGGTTGGTAGGATGAGGGAATCAAAGGGTTAAGTTTTTGTTTTGCTAGCAAAGTTGACAAAGCAGGATGCTGGTGGACTGGTTGTGGGATTCACAGGGTTAATGCTTCTATTATACTGGTAGTGTCTATTATACTGGTGGTGTCTATTATACTGGTGGTGTCTATTATACTGGTGGTGTCTATTATACTGGTGGTGTCTATTATACTGGTGGTGTCTGTTATACTGGTGGTGTCTATTATACTGGTGGTGTCTGTTATACTGGTGGTGTCTATTATACTGGTGGTGTCTATTATACTGGTGGTGTCTATTATACTGGTGGTGTCTATTATACTGGTGGTGTCTATTATACTGGTGGTGTCTATTATACTGGTGGTGTCTATTATACTGGTGGTGTCTATTATACTGGTGGTGTCTATTATACTGGTGGTGTCTATTATACTGGTGGTGTCAGTGATTTACGGACCTTGGTATACTCATGCTTCCCTTCCCCTCTTCATGACCTCGACAGTGCATAGTGCTTTACGCTGGCTGAAGGAGTCTGCTAGATAACTGTGTTGACAGGTTAGGGTGGGGTCCATATGGAACTGTCCGTGGTGTAACAGCTCTTTAACAGAAAAACTCCAAACTCTAATCCAGACGAACGGTTTTTCTAAACTGATGGACCAACCAAGCAAGCAACCAAGCAAGCAACCAAGCAACCAACCAAGCAACCAACCAACCAACCAACCAACCAACCAACACCAGTAACAAAAATGACACAGCCAACCAACCAACCAACCAACCAACCAACCAACCAACCAACCAACCAACCAACCAACCAACCAGACACAGACAGACAGACAGACAGACAGACAGGCAGACAGACAGACAATACCAATATCAAAACACACACACACACACACACACACACACACACACACACACACACACACACACACACACACACACACACACACACACACCCACCACCACCTTCACACACACTCACACACACACACCTCACCACCACCTTCACACACACACACACACACACACACACACACACACCACACACACACACACACACACACACACCTCACCACCCCACCAACTGAAACAAAATCGTAAAACAACAATATTAAAAAAAATAAATAAATAAATAAAATGCACGCGTCTGTAACGAAATAAATGAAATACTGTTGGATGAAAATATAGATTAATGTATATAAACGTACATAAATAAACCCTTTTCCTACTAAACTGGTATTTGTGTTTCGTCATGTATACACGCACACACTGATCCACTGTCATTTTTTTTATTTATTATATTGTTAAAATGCTTTAGATCTGTTTTGCTGTTAGATTTGTTTATATTGGTTCGTATACGAGTCCGAATTGTTTTAATGTAACTTGTCTTCAGACCTATCACAGGGGACAAAAGAGACGGGGGTACTTCGTGACATGGAAACCAGATTGTTTATATTGATTTGTATGACACGAAAATATTACTGTTTACAATTATTTTGTGCGTTTATTACGTTGTCATAATATGTGGTGTATCTCTTATGTGATAAATTGGACGGAGTGGTCAACGCCAGGGGCATCTCCTTAGATTGTGTGCGCGAATGTATTGATATGTGTACTTATTTTTTTCTCTTTTTTTTTTACTTCCTGTTGAAGTATTGTGTGTGTGTGTGTTGAAATGGTTATAGCCCTGATATGGCTGTACGCAGTCGGCTGGGCTTCGGCATCCTGCATTGTCAGCCATGCTAACAAAGCAAAAAAGTAACCCTTTGACTCCTTCACCCTTTCCACCAGCTTCCTGGTGAGGGAGTTAGAGGGTTAAATTTTTGCAGTTGGTAGATTGTATGCAAAAGTCATGGGGTTAAACACAAATAACAATAACAATAGCATTGTGTACTTTTTAAGCACGGGTAGTATTTTGGCCCGAAGAAAAGAAAAAAATGAAAATAATATTATGCGATTATTTTGATCAGTAGAAGAACTGTGGATTCGAGATTTCATATCTTGAGATAAAATCCCACCCGCAACATTACACACTGGACTGTTTGGTGTCTAATTTAATGTTTCCATCATTCTTGTGATGTCAGCTTAATGTTTCACTAGCAGGTCCCCTCCCTCCCTCCCCCCACCCTTTCCCATTCAAGACCTTGCCAGCGCGTATGGCTTTGCCCAGGCTGGGAAAGTCTACCAGATAAATTGCTGGCAGATATGAGTGGAGTGCGTATGGAATTGTCTGAATGCGGTGATTCCATCTTGAAGAAACTCCCGAACTCCGAAGAAAAACTTGAAACTTTTCAAACAAAATGTCCAGTTTTGGAGAACCTTGCCTGTACAAACACTGACATACTGTGCTTTTTTTTTCTTCGGGAAAATTAAAATCGACACGTGTGTGAGAGGGGAGAAGGATTTTTTTTGTATATATGGGTTCGACAGTAGATGAGAAAAAAAAATCAAATTCCAACATACACTCTTCTGTCTTTAGGTACCGATGTTTCACATAAAATGCCACGAATCCGAAAGAATAACTGTAATTTTAACACAAATATACGTGAGAGAGAGAGAGATTCAGACAGACAGACAGACGGACGGATAGACAGACTGAGAAAGACAGACAGAGAGACAGACACAGAGAGAGATTTCCATACAGTTTTTCCCTTTCTGTATACAAGCAGGAATGGCCTAGTCTCGGTTCACAAATATCTTGGTGATTCCAGTGAAAGATGAACCTTTTTAAAGCTCCTCTTTGCACCATACAGATCAATTCTAATATGAACCAGAGGAGAATAATATAATTATACAAACTTAAGCCAACCATCAAATGTGAACGCGTGAAGAAGATAATAGAATCATACAAACTTAAGCTAACCATCCGTTGATGGTGTGTTAAAACTGTTTTGGAATGAAACATCAAAACCGCCAACGCTCAAGCGCCTGCGGCTATTCGCTGCCGAAAGGGAGAGCACCCCGAGAGAAAGAAACATAAATGGGGCGGCAGGAAGCGAGGAAGTTGAAGAGGAAAATAAACATCCCCGGATACTTGATTTGTTGAAACATCAAGAGTGGATTATTTATATTGACGCTCTTACTCGGCCCAAGGAGTTTAATCGCGTTTTCGTTTTACCGGAACCGGAAATACGTTTATCGTGCGGAGGCTCGCGGTCTGTCACGTGTTTTGCCTTTCGCTTATGATGGCAGACATAAACTTGAAGGACATTCTTCTTTTTCTTGCCCCTGATGATATGACATGTATGCTTAAAACAGCCATCTTAAGTTCATTTAAAGCGGTTTATTGCACGGTGGCGGTAATTGGAAATCCTCGTATATTACCCGGCCGGGTTCAAGATGTTCTGAGAGATGGACTTGAAGAGAGAGAGAGAGAGGGGGGGGGGGGGGGAGAGACAGACACAGAGAGAGTAAGAGAGAGAGAGAGAGAGAGGGAGACAGAGAGAGAGAGAGAGAGGGAGGGAGGGAAGGAGGGATGCGTACTTATGCACTTCATATTCATAACCTCTTTGCTGCGATGGGATGGTGGAAATATTGCTTCTAGAGCTGTGGAATAGAGTGTGCACTTTAAAAATGTCCATTAGAAAGATAAAATGTAATCTTTTGTTTGCTTTTAAGTAATTAATGTGTTTATTAAATTTTGTTTATTTATTTATGTAGTTGTTTTTTTGTAGATATATTTTTTTGCAGTTCGTTTTCTAATCAATTTATTTATTTATTTACTTACTTGTTTTGTTTTTGATTGATCTAATTTTTTATCTGTTTTTTAAAGATCGTGCGTGTAGATTCTGCTACCGTATATAAGCATTAACATATTCCTAATCCTTGCAAAGAATACATATAAACACCATCGAAGCTAACACAACACTCACTGTACATGTCTTCTTTTGTTTTCCAGTCTCGAATGTTGCCTAATAGACAAGATTGTTCATTTCTGTCGTGAAGAACGGGTATACTTATCACACTCCTTTCTGCATCAATGAACACAATTAGAAAAATAAGCATATTTATTGAATTACAAACGTTACAGGTTTTCAGTCCATCTAACGAAATCATACAGATTTTGACGATGCACTACTGATGATGGCCAAGATTTTCTGCTTAGAGAAATGCCTATAATCATCGAATGGAAAAGAAAATCGTAATGGAATTCCTTTGAGGTACAGAAAAAATCAGTGTATCAGATAAAATGACTGAAGAACCTTATTTGTTTATATGCTATTACTATTACTGCTGCTGCTGCTGGTACTGCTATACTTTTACTACTACTACTACTGCTGATGATACTCTGCAGCATTGTGTTTTGTGTGAAAAGAAAGTAAATTTGCGAAAGTATGTTACAGCCAGACTTGAAATTAAAGAAGAGAGAGTTTCAGTTTGTTTCGCAGAAAGCAGGAATATTATTGCATTCCTTTTTGAAGTAATACTGAAATCCAATGGCAAGTTTTCGTTCAGCAGTATGCCTACCTGAAATAATGATAATCTACGTCCTGTTTATTCGCTGCTCAACATGAAGTGTCTGTCAGGTGGTATCAACTTGAGGTTCAAAGACAAACTTAACTGCTGCTTGAATTATTCATCTTTATGGGGTAATACCCGGTGAACTTGGTTTTTGAACAAAAATTGTGGAGGTCAAGTTTCAATTGCTGGGATCTCTCTCTCTCTCTCTCTCTCTCTCTCTCTCTCTCTCTCTCTCTCTCTCTCTCTCTCTCTCCATTTCTCTGTGTCTGTGTCTCTTTCTGTCTCTGTCTCTCTGTTTGTCTGTCTCTCTGTCTGTCTCTCTGTCTATTTCTATCAGTTTGCCTGTCTCTTTCTCTGTCTGTCTGTCTCTCTGTCTCTGTCTCTCTCTGTCTCACTGTCTCTGTCTCTGTCTCTCTCTCTTTCTCTGTCTTTGTCTCAATTTCTCTCTTGTGTCTCTGTCTCTATCTCTCTATGTCTCTCTGTCTTTGTCTTAAAGTCGTGTCTGTCTGTCTCTAAACTCTGGCTCTGTCTCTCTGTCTCTGTCTCTGTCTCTCTCTGTCTCTGTCTCTCTCTGTGTCTATGTCTCTGTCTCTCTCTGTGTCTATGTCTCTCTCTCTGTCTCTCTCCACCTTTCTCTCCCTCTCTTCTTCTCTTTTCCTCTCTCTCCTTCTCCCTCCCCCTTCTCTCTCTCTCTGTCTGTGTGTCTTTGTCTCTCTCCCTCTTTCTCTCCTCTCTCTTTGGTCATGTTCAAATTAACTATTGAGCAGCACAGTCGTTTTACAATACATTGTTGCTTCCAGCTCAGCGGAATGTGTTCCACTTGAAACTCTGATGCGTGTATCTGGAACACTGCAGGTCATTCTTTAATGTTCGTTTTTCTTTGTGGATATAATCAAAGTTGTGTGTTATTTGTAAACTTAAGTTTTACCAATCGGCAAAAACATATACAAGGACACAATAAGCGTTAAACTTGTTAATGTTTTATTAAGCATGTGTTTGTGTGTGTTTGTGTGTGTGTGTGTGTGTGTGTGTGTGTGTGTGTGTGTGTGTGTGTGTGTGTGTGTGTGTGTTGTTGTTGTTTTTTTGTTGTTTTTTTGTTTTGTTTTTTTAGTAAAATTTGAATATGTGAATGTTTCCTGACGTTAGAAACGTGTGACTAAACTCTTTCGTTACTATTTTGTTTGTTTTTTTCATGCATTTTTTTTGTTTTATTACCCTTTTCCTTTAAAATAAAACCTTTTTTCAATTCATGTACCCATTTCTCTCCTGGTATTATTGTCTCTCCCCACCTTTTCAACAATTGGTTTGGGTTTTTGAGAATTAGGGGTTTTTTTTTTCCCTTTAATTGCTAGTTTTCAGCTGCACTTTTCCCTTCGCTTTGGGCAGTTTGAGTCTGAACGTTTTTCCTTTTTAATGTCCTCGTTTATTTTATGTACTTCCTAACCCTCGCTGTCGTTTATACGCCTGGCGTGCTTAAGACACAAGCTTGCTGCATTCGTCTTGTTGCCGCTAATTTCTGATTGCCCTTGTTGCGTGGGTTAAAAAATGAAAAACAGGCTAACCTGGCTAACCACGCTTAATATCAGGCTATTTTGGTGAGGAGACTTGGGACTCTGGCACCAGGGTTTCTGTACTGTCTGTGTAATGAGGATGAAGCAGTCAGGGGTCCCTGTGAAGGCAGTGGTGGTTGGTTTGTCTTGTTGCTGGCTCTGTCGTCGTCGTGATGGGGTCTCTGAAGTGTAGTGAACACATCGTCGTCATCGTCGTCGTCGTCGTCATTATCACCCTCATCATCACCCTAACATCATCATCATCATCATCACCCTCATCATCATCATCATCATCATCATGTGCTCTGCCGCATGGCGTTGGCGATCATGGCCCGCCACACGAATTTATCCCCTGTCGCTGCAAGTACATACATCTCCCATCCTCTGTGTCTTCAGTCACCCTGCAAGTCCGTCCGTCCAGTTTTTTTTTCTCTCCTTGGGCCTACCTGGTGTTCTCTTTCCTTCCAGCTTTCCTGTTGTGACCAGGTGTTCTAATTCGCCTTTCCTCATAAAGTGTCCTATAAGTGTTGCTTGTCTTTTACTCATCTTCTTTATTAATGATCTTCTTGTGTCTGCCTCCTTCGAGACTGTCTCGTTTGTTTTCTTTGCTGTCCATGGAACTCTCAACATTCTTCTTAGAAACCACATTTCCGTTTCCTCAATTTAGTTCTGACTTTGTGTGTTGACTGTCCACGGCTCACAACCGTACAACAGTATCGGTTCTATATAACTTTCAAGAACTCTCTTTCTGATGTTAATTGATAGGCATTTGTTGGTAGCACACACAGTCCATATTATATTTTTAAAAGAGGTTTTACGCTCTCTTTGTCCATGTTGGCAAATTTAGGACGGTTTTCACACAGGAATCTTCTTGATTAGACAGGCCTATGACGATGCTTGTGAATTCGATATTTTCTTAAAATGATTATCGAGTGAGTTATAAAACAACATGAATGATGTACCCAGAGGGAGTGTCAACACGTAAGTTCCATACCGTGCGATATCTGACATTGTTAGTTATTTTTGTTTAAAGTCCGTCCGACTGTGTAGAGCCATATCAGGGCCATAACCGTTTCAAAACACACAGTTCTGCAACAGGAAAAACAAACAACAAATATGAAAAAAACTAAACAAAAAAGAAAAAGAAAATTAAGTACACAAATCAGTGCATTTGCGCACATATTCTGAGGAGCTGCCCTGGCGTTAACCGTTCCGTCCAGATTTATCGCTTAGAGGATTTAAAAACCATACCTGAATACACATTTTAACACAACTATGGACACTTAAAACATATTTGAAAACGGGTCTAAATTACCTAAAACTGGTTAGACGTTTTATTTCCCTAGAGCCAAAAATGCAGTTAATACATGTATCCAGTTATCAGTCCTAAGAGAAAGTACGTAAGACTTCATCGAATACATTCACAGTGTGAATGGACCAGCAAGACAGAAAAAATGATAGGAAGATATGACAGAAGGCAAAGGAACAAGGCAGAAACAAAGAGAGTGAGAGGAAAAAGAAATTTCTAGCACAGAATTTCCAGAAGGTGGGGATACTGTTTATACTGAAAGAGTGCCTGGTATCTCCGCGGGAGCAGGTGGTGGGGGGGGGGGGGGTGCGGTATCTAAATCTTCCAGTAACGTTTTAGGAGACTTCTTCCTCTTACACAAGTAATGTGTATGACAAAATTTTGAAAAGGAAGGGGATGGGACGTCTACTTTATGAATAACATGTAGGCCTACATGTACCGTCCCTTCTTTTGCGCAGGGAATGTTTCTTAATTTTGGAAATGAATTTTCCTTGTTTGTACAGTATGAAAGAGGTGAAGTCTATTTCTTCACGATAAAATGAGAACATTTTGAAAACTGAGAGAAGAAGAAACAGAAAAGAAAAAACCCAGAAACTTAGTCAAA
>JAPXFY010000016.1:69448627-69466127 GCA_030674185.1 Monoplex corrugatus | reverse complement strand
AAGATTTCTTGCAGTAAGCATGATCCCTGCTTTATCTTTTTCTCTTATCTTTCTTTCTTTCTTTCTTTCCTTTAAGTTTTCTTGCAGTAAACATGGTCCCTGCTTTATTTTTTCTCTTATCTTTCTTTCTTTTTTTCTTTCTTTCTTTCTTTCTTTCTACCGTTTTTTCTTTCTTTCTTTCCTTTAAGATTTCTTGCAGTAAGCATGCAGTAAGCATGGTCCCTGCTTTATTTTTTCTCTTATCTTTCTTTCTTTTTTTCTATCTTTCTTTCTTTCTTTCTTTCCTTCTAATCTTATTTTTCTTTCTTTGCAGTAAGCATGGTTCCTGCTGTATTTTTTTCTCTTATCTTTCTTTCTTCTTCTATTTTTCTTTCTTTCTTTCTTTCTTTCTATCTTTCTTTCTTTCTTTCTTTCTTTCTTTCCTTTAAGATTTCTTGCAGTAAACATGGTCCCTGTCTTATACTTTTATTTCTTTCTTTCTTTCAATTTCTGTCTTCTCCACCACTCAGGTGCGTGATCCAACACCGGTCTTTCCAGCACCACAACGCACCATGAACCTCCAAGCTTATTCAGTTAAAATCACAGTGCCAGGAAAGCCCATGGAAGCCAGAACTGTCAAGTCGCCATTGGGTCACCCACCACAGGAGAGTCTGCACTGCCGCTGGGTCATTTTCATAGAGTTAGCAGTTCCTGTCCTAATTGAACTTACTCTGCTGACCGCTGTTAACATTTCTTTCCTTTTCTTTCTTCAGTATATTTGAACTTTTGTATGTCTTCAAACGGGGTGTAAATCTTGCAGTTTTTTTTTTGAGTGTGCGTCATGTACGTCACCGTGTGTTATCACATGAACGTTCTAATGAAATTGAAAATAAAACAAAATTGAAAAAAACAAACAAACAAGCAAACAAACAAGGAAACAAACAAACAAAACAGAACAAGATGGAGGAAAGATGGCGGGAAAAAAAAACCCAGGAGAAAGTTTGTACCATTTCAACTGTCCAAAGTGTTCAGAATACTTTCAAGGAAAGTTTTACACTTGACCTTCTTGATTTTTGTTTTTGGTTCATTTAGTTTTTTCCTTATTAAAAAAGACTCACAGTACTGTGTTTCAGTGTGCATAATTTAAAACTTTTACTCCAAAAATCTCTAGTGTCTTTTGTACAGGAAGAACTGTAAGCATCGATAGGAATAAAAACACAGCTTTTTTTAGTCTTAAAGGTTTAGTCTTTGGACAGCGTTTCCTTCTCTTCAATTAGGCCTACTAGTCTACTTCGTATCCACTTAAACTGCCAGACTCTCCTTCTTCCTCTTTTACTATGCATCGTAATAATATGTTTCTTTTTTTTTTTCCCCTTGTTCAAATTCCTATTTTATTTTAGTTTTGCATGCAGATGACGCAGAGCAATAATTGCTTTCAAATGGGCTCACAAATGACCCGCTGTCGTTCATTTACAAATGTGACTGCCGTAGGTTAATTGCCGTTTCACTCTGGCCCTTTCTGTGGGAAAACAAGTGCCGTTATTGAAATGAAATGTCGGCTGGCCGCATTATGCGTCCTATACTCGCCCGAACGGTTCCCAGGAGAAGGCTGAAACGTCTTCTGGAGTCCTAGAGCCACCGAGCTGGGGGCTGTCGGCTGAAATTGATGTGCCGATGTTGTGAGGTTGTTAAAACGGGTTATGTCCAATGTTGTCAGGTCGAATGATATTGGCTTTGGCCGACGGTTATGTTCTTAGATTGGTTGTGTTGATGTTACGTTTGTTTTAAAACTGCAACGTCGATGTTACGTTGTTGAATCGGTATTTCGATGTAATAATATTATTACTGTTGAATCCCGTCTCCTTGTGATATTTTTGGCTTAAATGGATGTGCTCATCATATTGTTGCATTTCTGGGCAGCAATAACGTTATGTATTAAAGAGAACTTTACCTGGCATCATTTCAGCGTCCTTTCACTGAAAGTATTCCATCTTCATTTTCGTTTTTATTGCTAGTTTATTTCGAAAAGATTGAAGTGTAACTCTTTTTCTGTCGTTATTTTATCGTAACGTCTTGTCGTGTAAGTGGATTTTGTAGTTTGTTCATTTTTTATTTATTTATTTTATTTGTTTGTTTGTTTGTTTGTTATTATTGTTATTTGTCGATTCTTTACGATACAGTTTCAAAATGATATGATCATATAACTGAGTTTGTTTCTGAATGTGTGTGTGTGTGTGTGTGTGCGTGAGTACGTGCGTGCGCGCACCTGTGTGTGTGTGTTTATGTGTGTGTGTGTTTGTTTATGTGTTTGTGTGCGTGTGAATATATGTGCGTGTGTTTGTGCGTGTGTTTGTATGGTCGTGTGTGTGTGTGCGTGTACGTGTGTGTGTTTGTGTTTGTGTGTGTGTGCGTTTGTGTGTGTATGTGTGTGTATATGTGTGTGTATGTGTGTGTGTATGTGTGTGCGCGCGCTCGATGTGTATGTGTGTGTGTGTGTGGGGGGGGGGGTGTTCTTGGGTATGCGCTTGATCTCATAACGAGTTATGATTATCTGCTTAACTGAAAAAAGACTTCATTTTTCATTTTTCACCAAAGAATCTTTATGCAAAAATGTCTTCAAAGGCGACAGAAAAGCGAAATATAGCTATCATTGTGGCTTGATAATGCCATTAAACCTTTGACTTCCGCACCCTATCCACCAGCTGCAAAAACATAACCCTTTGATTGCCTCACCCTATCCACCAGCTTCCTGCAGGAAGCTGGTGGACAGGGTGAGGCAGTCAAAGAGTTAAGTTTCTGCTTTGCTAGCATGGTTTACAATGGAGGATGCTGGTGGACAGGGTGAGGGAATCAAAGAGTGAAGTTTTTGCTTTGCTGGCATGGTTTTTAATGCAGGATGCTGGTGGACAGGATGAGGGAGTCAAAGGGTAAAACTTCGTTTATGGCGCTTTCACAATAACAGCAACTGTGAGATGTCAATATGGAATCCAAGGGGTTGAAAGAATAAGATGTATGCCCTGTTAAACACGAAAGCGTACCTCTCTGGGACACATTATCATCTGTTTTAAAGACGTACACTTCCGCCCCTCTACTCCCGCCTCTCCACGCCCCCGCGACCCCCCACCTCCCCCCATCCCCCCAGCACCACCACCTCCCCTTCAACCTGGCGGCAACAACAATTTAGGATGGGGGCAAAGAGTGTGGGGAGGGAGGGAGGGAGGGAAGAAAGGGTAATAACCGTGGCATGAAACATCGGCCTAATAAACGGAACGCCACAAAGGCCATTTATCTTCCAGGTATCAAGCCCAAAATGACCTCCTCTCCCCTTCTCTCTGAAGTGGGTTCACCAGGAACTGTGATGCTCTCTGACTTAGCCTCAAGCTGTCTCTGTCTGTCTGTATGTCTGTCTGACTGTCTGTCTGTCTCTCTTTCTGTCTGACTGTCTGTCTTTCTGTCTGTCTGTTTACCTGTGCGCGTGACTCTTCCAGACAAAACAGCACCTAAAGTATTGAAGATGGCGAGGTCAAGTTGGGTTCGTTTTTTGAAGACCCAAAATGCATAAATCTTAGCTTTTGTTTTTCTCTCTCGATTCGTGCTTCCGTTTTTGTTTTTCTTTTCTTTCTTTCCTTAAAAAAATGACTTTCCTTGTGTGTTTTTCTTCCCTTTTGGTTTGTTCCAAAATTCTGGTGACGGGACTGACGGGCAACTAACCGAAAGTCAGGAAATATGATGAAAAATTTGAAAACCGGTTCTTTCAAAAGTTCGATGGGGGATGGGGGGTAGGGGTGGGGAACCGTAAATTTTACATCTGGAGGGGGGTGGGGAGAAACCGTGAATTTCACACCTAAAACCAAAACTCTCAGCAAAGGTTACAGTTTTCAAAAGTAGAAGAAATAAGTATGTTTGCTGGCCAGTTTCAGTATCCTGTTTAATCAAAATCGACAGTCTAAAGTTTAAGTGAAGTGGAACATACTTAAGTGTGACGTACATACGGAATTATAATTATGAGAGAATTGGTAGTACTGTCGTCTCACAGAGTTGAAAAATGCCTTGACTTTCACCATATGAATGATGGAAAAAGAAGAAAGAAAGAAAGAAAGAAAGCTTAACAACATGAAGGTCGAATCTCCTGAAGAAGTCGACTTATGAGGTCAGATCGGAGGCGTGAATATGTTACCATTTATCTGCGTGGATTAGATAGCTTGCTGACTGGCATTATGGGGATGAACAGTATACTCTGCTGCCATTATTAACTTCAGTTCTTACCGCCATCATATTCACTTGTATGAATTCTCAGAGATAATTAGAAAATTAACAATGGGAAACGAAACTGCAACATACAGGCGGAAGTTAAAGAAGTCCATGATTTTGCTATTCAAACGGTTAACGCAAGTGGTGAATTCATTGCTCTTAACGCATGTATTTCCATTACTGATTTCTCTTACAGGCAACCTGTTTATTTAAATCCCTTGCTGTCAACGTATTTATCTCCATCATCGATTTCCTTACAGCTAACCTATTTGTTGGGAATTCTCACTGTAGACAGATACCTACACTCCAGTCTTTCAACTTACACGCTCTTGCTTGGGATTGGTGTACATAATTGCTCATTTCAAGTTAAGTAAACGCACGATTTCCGATTTGCAGGACTGTTTTTCTTCAGTAAACGATTTACAAAAGATGCATGCAGTTACTCAGTAAATCATCCATGTAAGTCAATGCTATTCCATGCGTTCGTTTCGTGTGCTAGTGAAGCATGAAATTGCCCCATTAGACAAATGCGCAGTTTTCAATCTGCAGTACGATTCGTTGACAAAATGATACTTTTAACACAAGTTGTTTGTGTTGGGGCTGCTGCCACATTCTGAAGCATCTTTTTGGTTGTTGCTGGCGGTGTTTCTTTTTCTTTCTCTTTACCATGGATAGGGAGACTGGCAACTAGCTTTGTGATACTTTGTGTTTTCGTAGCCATGGATAGGGAGACTGGCAATGTTTTTTCATAACCATGGATAGGGACACTGGCAACTTGCTCTGTTGTATTTTACCACAACATCAGTTGTGCATACGATGCAAAAGCGGCCTGACATGATGGTTCAGACTCATTAATTATAAATCATTTAACAAGTAACACATTTTGATTAACCCTTTGACTCCTGCACTCTGTCACCAACTGCAAAAACTTAACGCTTTGTCTCCCTCACCCTGCAGGAAGCTGGTGGATAGGGTGAGGGAGTCAAAGGATTAAGTTTTTTGCTTAGCTAGCATAGTTGACAATGGTTGACAATGCAGGATGCTGGTGGACATTGTGCAGGAGTCAAAGTGTTGAAACCTGTATCGAATTTGTTTTGAAACATCAACAGCGTTGATCCTACAAAACAAACAGGAGTCGATATTTAAAGACTGTCAAAGACTCAAGCTCATGTTCAAGTTCATATTGCTTATACTAGTTATAGCCCGGCCGACTACTTAGAGCACATATCAGGCTAACATCACGTCAAAAAACGACAGCCCAGTTACTGTCAAATTTGTGTATCTGGTGTTTGTTTGTTCGTAGCATGACAAAGGCCCCTTAGCCGAAAATTTACGCCTCTCTTGTCTTCTTGTAGTAAATACGCGTTCTTATTCTTCTTTTGTGTTTTTTTTTTTCCTGGTTCCTGGTCACAGAGTTGCCAATCTTATTTACACTTTGTATCTATGGTCTATCCGGAAGAGATTGCCTGTTTGCTCTGTCTGTTGACTATCACCCCCGTTCTGTTGCCCTGTTGTTTCTGTTTTCCCCATGAGCTGCACTCTGTACACGGGGGACCTGGAGTAGTTTGTCCTCCGGGCGCGCTTGCTTCGCTGAAATGCAATTCCTTCCGCTGATTTATGGTTCCTGATTCTTGCTTTTTTGTTGTTTTGTTTTATGTTGTTGGTGTTGGTGGTAGTGTTTGTTTTCTTATAGTGTTACGTTTTGTTTGATTTTGAAGACAAGCAAAGCTGTGCTGGGGCGTCTGTGTGAGGTTGGAGAGGGGGTATGTGTGTGTCTGTTTCTGTCATGTGTGTATGTGTGAGCTTCTGAGAGAGAGAGAGAGAGAGAGAGAGAGAGAGGGGAGAGAGAGATTTACAGTCTGAGAGAGAGAGGGAGAGAGAGAGAGATGAGAGAGAGAGAGAGAAGAGGAGAGAGAGAGGAGATTTACAGTCTGGTGGAGAGAGAGAGAGAGAGAGAGAGAGAGAGAGAGAGAGAGAGAGGAGAGAGAGAGAGAGAGAGAGATTTTCAGTCTGTCTTTTCTGTTCTTGTTCATGCGTTTGCATAAGTGATTTTCATTCTCGTCACCCGTTCTTCTGACTGATTTCAGGGTGCCCCGTTATCTCCATTCGTATTTCACAGAATGGTTTCTTCTTCTTCTTCTTCTTCTTCTTCTGTTTCTCCTTTCTGTCTTTTGTTTTAAACTGTTTTTAGAATTCCCAGTATATTCCATTGCCATTTCACGCTAAATTTAAGCATCTGTTTCAGTTCGTAGTTGTTTTCCGTCTTTCCTCTGTTCTTTATGAAGATGATCTAACATTTCAACATTTCTGTTCATCGAACACTGTCTTCCGTTCTTTAGAAGGTATCTAACATTTCAGCCTTTTTTTTCATCCAGCTTCTTGTTTTCTTTTGACTGGCCTACAAAATCTTGCGAACACAATAGAAATAGAAAGCAGAAATCAAGGGCTGGAGCTGAATAGCAAGAAGACTGAAGTTATGGTAATCATGAAAAACAAGAAAGAAACCTTCTCGTGCAAAAAACAGCATTGAGCAAGTTGATAAGTTTAAATATCTGGGAACAGTCATCTCACCAGACAGTAGATGCACATTAGAAATAGCCAGCAGAACCGGCCAGCTAAAACACATTCAAGAAAATGAAAAGGTTCTTACGTTCTTACCAACAGATGACTTCAGTGTTATATAGATCCAGTATTGTTGTACGGATGTGAGGCGTGGACAGTCAACACGCAAAGTCAGAATAAGATTGAGGCAGCTGAAATGTGGTTTCTAAGAAGAATGTATAGAGTACCATGGACAGCAAAGAAAACAAATGAGACAGTCTTGAAAGAGCAAACATAAAAAGAATATTACTGAAAAAGATTAAGAAAAGACAACATTTATAGGACATTTTATGAGGCAAGAGAAATTAGAGCACCTAGTCACAACAGGAAGGAAATAGAGCACCAGGTAAACTCGAGAAGAAAATATTGGACAGAGTTGCGAAGTGGATGAAGACATAGAGGGTAGGAGATATACTTACAGCAACACAATATAAATTCGTATGGAGGGCCATGATCGCCAACTTATGTGGCAGGGCACATGATGATGATGACTCTCCTTCACTCCTTAAAAGATAACGAAATTTCAATCTTGTCTTCGTTTTCACCCTGCACTCTTCTCCACTCTAAGAAGGTAATCTAACATTTCAGCCTTTCTAGTGATTGAGAACCAGTGTAGTGATAGTAAGTTTTGTTATGCTCTTCCTAAGCTCCTGTTGTGCAGTTCTTGACTGCCTGAAGTGTTGGGTCCTTCGTTGCTGTTTCACTGTGAACAGATACATTGATGATACTGATGACGCTGGACGGTGTGGGCCATTAACCCTTTGACTCCGCACCCTGTCCATCAACTGCAAAAACTTAACCCTTTGACTCCCTCACCCTATCCACCAGCTTCCTGTACAGGAAGCTGGTGGATAGGGTGAGGGAGTCAATGGGTTAAGTTTTTGCTTTGCTAACATGTTTAACAATGCAGGATGCTGATGGACAGGGTGCAGGAGTCAAAGAGTTAATCTGTATACACGTATCCGAGAAAACATTGCTAGGAACGAAAAATAAAAAGGAATGTATTAAAATTTAATGAGCAGACCTTGGGAGAAAACAGCCTGTCTGTTCTGTCTGCGGCTCCTGTGGTGTTGCAGAGGTCTTAGTGTGTTCCAGTTGCTCTGTAATATCATGGAACCTCCCCCCCCCCCCTTGCCTTCATTTTGTCTGTCTCTTTGTCTTCTGTCTCTCTGACCTTGTCTTTGCCTTTGTATTTGTCTCCGTCTTTGTTTGCCGGTGTCTTCTGTCTCTCTGACCTTGTCTTTGTCTTTGCCTTTGTATTCCTCTCCTATCTTTGTGTGTCTGTCTTTGTCTCTTTGTATTTGTCTCATCTTTGTTGCCTCTGTCTTTTGTCTCTCTGACCTTGTCTTTGTCTTTGCTTTGTACTCCCTATCTTTGTGTTCTGTCTTGCTTGTACGCTTCTTCTTTTCTGTCTTGTCTTTGTTCTCCCGTTTTTTGTCCTTGTTGTCTTTTCTGTCTCTCTGACCTTGTCTTTGTCTTTGCCTTTGTATTCCTCTCCTATCTTTGTGTGTCTGTCTTTGCCTTTGTATTTGTCTCCCGTCTTTGTTTGCCTGTGTCTTCTGTCTCTCTGACCTTGTCTTTGTCTTTGTCTTTGTATTCTCTCCTGTCTTTGTCGGCCTCTGTCTTCTGTTTCTCTTACCTGTCTTTGTCTTTGCCTTCGTCTCCCGTCACTCCTCGTCTTTGTCTCTCTTTGTCTTTCTTTTTGTCTGTCTCTCTTTGTTTATTTATCTCCTCTGTCGTTGTCTTTGTATGTCTGTCTGTCCCTGTTTTTGTACCACTGTCTCCTCTGTCTCTCCTCTCTCTCGTCTTTGGCTCCCCTCGACTTTGTGTGTCTGTCTCTCTCTTGTCCTTGTCTTCTTAGTCGATGTCTTTTTCTCTCTGTCGTTGTCTTTGTCTGTCCTCTCTGTCTGTCTGTCTGTAGTGTGTCTGTCCTTGACTTTCTTTGTCTGTCTCTCCTTGACCTTGCCTCCTCTGTCGTTGTCTTTTTCTCTCTGTCGTTGTCTTTGTCTGTCCTTTCTGTCTGTCTCTGTTCTTTCTGTCTCTGTTCTCTTCTGTCTGTCTGTTTGTCGTCAATGCCTTCTGTCTCTGTCTGACTGTCTCTCTCTCTCTCTCTGTCTCTCTCTTTGCCGTCTGTCTGTCTCTTTGTCTGCCTGTGTGTGTCATCTGTCTGTCTACTAATTTAGTTTCAATTTGTCTATTGGTATGGCTCATTCCAGTGTTCCAGGTTGTTCAGATTCCTGTCTAATCACGCCGTCATTGCAATGCAACAATTGCATGTCTAATTTGATACCAGTCGCATGGTATAGTGGTCAGCGCAGCGGACTGCCGACTGGAAGGTTGTGGGTTCAAATTCCGATCAGTCCCTTCAATAATCATTGTGGGATTTGTTGGATCTAACCGGCTCCTTCCAGAAGTTGGGCGTGCTATGGGCTCATTGGGAAGACTGGGATCACACAGTCGAGTCTCATCCGCTTCACGGATGCGTCATTGAGGGTGTTGCTTTGCTCAAAATCTTCTGACCAGCACTGTAGGTGTCTGTATCTCTCGGGCCTGATTGACGCCAGGATATATCATGATAGTAAGCGTAGAGCACAGCCCTGTCACGGCAGTCTCGATCCTAGATGAAACTCAACTCCATAGCATCATGATTATCACCCTCATCGACATCATCATCATCGCATTGTTAAAAACTTAAAAACTGCCAGCTTCTGTGACCATTAAAGTGGCGTAGAAAATGAGAAAAAAATGTTTAAAAAAAAGAAAAAGAAAAAGGTTAGCACAAAAGTAACCTACATGAATGTTATGATCCTAAAATATTTTTTCAAAAAAATGTCTGATCTGATTTTCAGGGTCACCCGTAAACCGTATCCCCATCATGGCGAAGCAGACGTTGGACCTGTACGAGTTGTTCCGCCTGGTGGTGTCCAAGGGGGGCCTGGTGGAGGTCATCAACAAGAAGCTGTGGCGTGAGATCACCAAGGGCCTCAACCTTCCTTCCTCCATCACCAGTGCCGCCTTCACTCTAAGGACACAGTGAGTGGCTTGTTTGAGTTTTATTGTCGTTGTTGTTACTGTTGCTGCTGTTTTAACTTGTTTTGTTGTTGTTGTTGTTGTTTTGTTGTTGTTTGAGGTGAAATAATGGATATTGGGAGGTCTCTCTCTCTCCGTCTCTGTCTCTGTCTGTCTGTTTGTCTGTCTCTGTCTCTTTCTCTCTGTCTCTGTGTGTCTGTCTGTCCGTCTCTCTTTCTCTTTCTGTGTCTCTCTGTCTCTTTCTCTATCTCTTTCATTGTGTGTCTCTGTATGTCTCTCTCTATCTCTTTCTGTCTCTGTCTTTCTCTCATCGTCTGTCTGTCTCTCTTTCTGTCTGTCTGTCTCTCTCCATGTGTCTGTCTGTCTCTGTTTCTCTCTGTCTCTGTCTGTCTCTCTGTCTGTCTATCATCTCTCTCTTCTCTCTCTTTCTCTCTCTCTTGATCTCTCTCTCTCTCTCTCTCTCTCTCTGAGACTCTTGTCTGTATGTGTGTGTGTGTTTGTTTGTGTGTGTGTGTGTATGTGTGTGTGTGTGTGTGTGTGTGTGTGTGTGTATGTGTGTGTGTGTGTGTGTGTGTGTGTGTGTGTGTGTGTGTGTGTGTGTGTGTGTGTGGCATTAAAGAAGAAGATCAGGCAAGAGAAATCTGACTAGTCACAACAGGAAAGCTAGAGGGAGAAAACGGGCACCAGGCAGACACAGGGAGAAAAAAATTTGCAAAAGTTTTTGAAGACAAAAGAACAGGAGCTATATATACATATATATATATAATATATATATATATACATATATATATATATATATATATATATATATATATATATATATATATATATAGATAGATAGATATATGTATATACTTGCAGCGACAAAAGATAGATTTATATGGCGGGCCATGATTGTCAACGCCATGCGGCAAGGCACATGATGATGATAATGATGACCATATATCGTGTTTGAATTTCAATTTACGCTTTTCAAGATGGAGTCTCCGCACTCGAGTAAATTCCATATGCACTAACGATACTGATGCTGTGTGATGGAGAAGATTCGAACTGATCATGGCATGAACTATAGGCCTGCATGTATATCCTATGCGCTGGCACGATCTTCAGGTCCTACCTGGTATATGGATTTTATGTCTTTCTTTGCACCAGTTTGTCACTGGAACAGTGTAAGCTACATTGTAGTGAAATGTCTTTCTTCATCTGCAGTGCTTAACTTGTTGACTCCTGCACCCTGTCCACCAGCATCCTGCATTGTCAATCATGCCAGCAAAGCATAAACTTAACCCTTTTATTACTTGACCCTATCCATCAGCTTCATGCAGGAAGCTGGTGGATAGGGCAAAAGAATGAAAGAGTTGTAAGTTTTTGCAGTTGGTGGATAGGGTGCGGGGGTCAAAGAGTTAAACAACAACAACAACAGTAACAACAAAACTTAGGAGACACTGGACGAAGCAGCAGGGAAGTGTCAGTCTTTTTCTCCTAATTTTTTGTATTTGGTGTTTGTTCGTTTGTGATCTTACGTCTACGCTTGACAAAGGCCAGTTGGCCGAAAATTTGCGCCTGTCTTGTCTGGTTGTATTAAATACGCATTCTGATTCTTTTTTTTTTTTTCCCGTGTTTTTTTTTCTCCTGGTTCCTGTTTGTTTGAAAGCAGGCAGTCACACTTGTTTTGGATTGCGTTCTTTGAGTTTCTCTGATCTTAGATTTAGGGAAAGCCCGGTTCTCATTCCACGCTGGAGCAGTCTGTGTATTGTTACTTTTGAGATAGTACCAGTGTTTGTCTGTTAGATAGTACCAGTATTTGTCTGACTGGTGATGGCTCATATGTATGTAGTGGCATTTTAATTGTAGTCCATTCAGCCACATACCTACTTTGTCAGACAGGTACACTGAAACAAAGGACGGGCAGTTTCACAGAACATGCATTACCTGTGAGACAGAAATGGCAGGACATAGCTTGTTATTGTTGTTATTGTTGTTTAAAGCCCAGCCGACTGCATAGAGCCATATCAGGGTTATAACCGCTTCAAAACCACTCTGCCACTCTTCTCCCTGGAGCCCTCACCGATATGGGCTGGGATTGAACTCAAGATATCAGGTCTTGAGTTAAGTAACTTTTGGAGAGGGGAAAGAAAGAAAGAAAGAAAGAAAGATAGATAGAAGAAGCAGAAAGAAAGAAAGAAGAAAGAAAGAAAAAAGAAAACAACACAAGAAACCGCCACGCCACAGACAGACGGCCTCAACTCCACCGACGGCGGGCAACCGGCGAAGGCAGCAGCGAATCGACCGTACGGGGGGATGCAAAACGAGCTGAGGGGCGGGCCTGGGCGTGGATGGATTGGGCGGCGATTGCGCGCGACAGTGAGGGCCGGGCTAATTAAATGTTTCTCTGGCACAACGCCTGGCTGTTGAAATGTGAAGTGAAAGAACTAACTTGTTTGCGCTTCGGCGGAGGCAGGTCGCCATTGCATTGGCCTTCCTCTGTCAGCGGGGCCCGGGATCCAGGGGGATTGATTGTAAAACTGCCACGGGCGTCCTGATATGCGAGAGGCGTTAAATTCGGAGCCAAGATGCGCTGTTTTTTTCTCTCTCTCTCTTTCCTCTTCCTGTCTGTTTGGTCGGTATGTTTGGCTGGCTGGCTGGTTGGTTTTGGGTGGGTTGCACAGATACACAGATATGTGTTTTTATCTGTGCTTGGTTGTTGTTGTTTTTTAGCTGGTTGTTTGGTCGGTCAGTTTTCTTGTCTCTTCTCACTTGGTTGCTTGCTAGTTGTATTAGTTCTTCTTACTATCGTGGTTGCTTTCAAGTCTGCTTACTTCTTCGCTTGCAAAGTAACTCATTTGCATGTACCATCAGCCCATCTGGACGAAGCAGCAAGGAAGTTTTAGCCTTTTTCTCCTAATTTCTTGGTAGATTTGGGTAGAGCACCTATGGAATTGTCCGAGTGCGATGAATCCTTCTTGAACAAACTCCAAACTCTTTTGTATTTGGTTTTTGTTCGTGTGTGATCCCACGTTTACGCTTGACAAAGGCCAGTTGGCCGAAAATTTGCGCCTGTCTTGTCTGGTTGTATAAAATACGTGCTCTGATTCTATTTTCGTGGTTTTTGTTTGTTTGTTTGTTTGTTTTTTGTTTGTTTGTTTTGTTTTGTTTGTTCCCATTTATTTAAATCGGATTGGGTATATTTTGTTTTACACGATGTCCCTATTTGGAACCGTGGGTGGATTGTTGACAACTTCCTTGCTTGTTTGTACCCATGGCCAGTTTGTGTACTTTGTCACTGGTCTCTTATCAATACCAATTACAATATCCCGTCTTGTGTGATCGGTCAATCCCCCATCCCAGTTAGACCCTTTACCGTTCTCTTGCATACTAGTTCGCAAAACTCTAAGCTGTCTCCATCCCCCGTGGGGATGCTGGGGGCTCTTTCAGTATAAGTAGTATCCCCACCTTCTGGGAAATTCTGTGCTAGAAATTTCCTCTTCTGTGTCACTCTCTTTGTTTCTTCCTTCCTCGTTTGCTTTCTGTCATTTCTTCCTGTCATCTTCTGCCTTAATGGTCCAGTCACCTGTATGTGTTCGATAAAGTCTTACGTACTTCTGTTAGGATTGACAGTTGGATACATGTATTAAGTGCATTTTTGGCTCTAGAGAAATGAGATATGCGGAAGCAATTTTAGGAAATTTAGGCCCTTTTTTTATATATATCTTTCAGTGTCCTTAGTTATGTTTCCATTTGTATTCAGTTTTTTTTAAAGTCCCTGTGTGATAAATTGGACGGAGTGGTCAACGCCAGGGACATCTTCTTAGATTATGCCCGCTGAATGTATCGATATATATATGTACTGAATTTTCTTTTCCTTTCTTTTCTGTTGAAGTGTTGTGTATGTGTTGAAGCGGTTACAGCCCTGATATGGCTCTATGCAGTTGGCTGGGCTTTAAACAAAAACAAAAATAACAATAACGATAAGATGGATAGATTAGTTTATTCGTTTAAAAGTTAAGGGTTAATTCAAAATGCGCGAATTTAGACCTAAAATTGTACCTTACCATATTCCAGTATATGTTATGAAATAAAGACAGATCATTATGAACTGAAGACGTGCACGTGACCATGTCACCAGTGCATTATGAAATAAAGACAGATCATTATGAACTGACGTAACCATATCATCAGTATATCATAAAATGAAGACAGATCATTATGAACTGATGACTTTCACACGTGCGTAACCGTACCCCATTGACCTTGAGTGTTCCCAAAATACAACAAGAACGAAACCACATCATTAATCACGGTGTGTGTGCATGATAGAACACAACACTAGCACTGTACCTTTTCTTTGATTTTTTTTTTTTATATAAAGAGTCGGAGGAGAGAAAGAGAGAGAGAGAGAGAGAGAGAGAGAGAGAGAGAGAGAGAGAGAGAGAGAGAGAGAGAGAGAGAGAGAGAGAGAGTAGCAGATACACTGGCAGCGACAAGGGATAGATTCGTATGGTGGGCCACGATCGCCAAGGACATGCGGCTGGGCACATGAGATGATGATGATGATGATGATGATGATGATGATGATGATGATGATGATGATGAAAAAGTCGAGGGTTTTCTTTCGGATGGGGAAATCTGATACACACCATGTGTTTCCTTCAGTCACTACAATGAGTGTCTCAACTTTCTTCAGGGCAGATGCTAGTAATAAAAGCGTGACTTTTACGGGCGACTGTGTACTTTGAGTAAATAGAGATGACTAAATGAATGAAGAAGTCGCAAGACCAGTTAGTGTGTGTGTGTGTGTGTGTGTGCGCGCGCGCGCGTGCGTGTGTGTGTGTGTTTGTGTATGTGTTTGTGTGTGTGTATGTGTGAATGTATGTGTGTATGTGAGTGTGTGTGTATATGTGTGTGTGTATGTGTTTGTGTGTGTGTATGTTTTTGTCAGCAGCAAATAAGGCAACTAAATTTCGGGATCTGTACAAATCCCTCCACTCAACCCTTCTTACGTACACAACCGCGTAAATCTATGCACATATCACTGATGGTTATCATCATCATCACCATCGTCATAGTCGTCATCGTCGTCATCGTCACCATCATCATCATCATCATCAACATCATCATCATCGCCGCCGCCGCCACCACCACCACCACCACCACCACCACCACCATCGTCGTTGTCATCGTCATCATCATCATCATCATCATCAGTCATCATCAGTCGTCATCAGTCATCATCATTACCATCACCATCATCATCATCATCCTGTGTCCTGCTACATGGCGTTGGCGATCATGGCCCTCCATACGAATCTATCTTTTATCGCTGCAAGTAAATCTCCCACTCTTTCTGTCTTCATCCATCCGCAAAACCGTCCAGTATTTTCTTCCTGGGTCTATCTGGTGTTCTTTTTCCCTCCAGCTTTCCTGTTGTGACTAGGGGCTCATTGCCGTTTTTTCATCTTCCTCTGTGTTTTGAAACTTGGACACTGCTCGCTGAATCAGGGAAGAAAATTGAAACATTTGAGATCATATATCTGAGGAAACTGCTATATATATAATTGCTGCTTGTATTTTCCTAATCTTTTTCATTAATGTTCTTATTGTGTTTGCCTCTTTCAAGACTGTCTCGTTTGTTATCTTTGCTGTCCATGGAAATCTTTATCATTCTTCTTTGAAACCACATTTCAGCTCTGACTTGCTCTGATTGCGTGTTGACTGTCCACGCTTCTCATCCATACAACAGTATGGGTTCTATACATAACGCTGAAGGTCAATCACAACGAACCCTTCCAGATTTTCGTGGGTGGTGTTGGGGGAGGGGGAGGGGGGGGGAATCGGCAAGCAATCTTGACGACCGAAACCCCAGATTTGGCCGGCTCTTTAACCCTTTGACTCCCGCACCCTGTCCACCAGCATCCTGCATTGACAACCACGCTAACTAAGCAAAAAACGTAACCCTTTGACTCCCTCACCCTGTCCACCAGCATCCTGCATTGTCAACCATGCTAATAAAGCAAAAAACGTCACCCTCTAACTCCCTCACCCTGTCCACCAGCATCCTGCATTGTCAACCATGCTAACAAAGCAAAAAACGTCACCCTCTAACTCACTCACCCTGTCCACCAGCATCCTGCATTGTCAACCATGCTAAGAAAGCAAAAAACGTCACCCTCTAATTCACTCACCCTGTCCACCAGCATCCTGCATTGTCAACCATGCTAAGAAAGCAAAACACGTCACCCTCTAACTCACTCACCCTGTCCACCAGTATCCTGCATTGTCAACCACGCTAACAAAGCAAAAAAACGTAACCCTTTGACTCCCTCACCCTGTCCACCAGTATCCTGCATTGTCAACCACGCTAACAAAGCAAAAAAACGTCACCCTCTAACTCCCTCACCTGTCCACCAGTATCCTGCATTGTCAACCACGCTAACAAGCAAAAAAACGTCACCCTCTAACTCCTCACCCTGTCCACAGTATCCTGCATTGTCAACCACGCTAACAATGCAAAACACGTCACCTCTCTAACTCACTCACCCTGTCCATCAGTATCCTGCATTGTCAACCATACTAACAAGCAAAACACGTCACCCTCTAACTCACTCACCCTGTCCATCAGTATCCTGCATTGTCAACCATACTAACAAAGCAAAAAACGTCACCCTCTAAATCACTCACCCTATCCATCAGCTTCCTGCATTGTCAACCACGCTAACAAAGCAAAAAACGTCACCCTCTAAATCACTCACCCTATCCATCAGCTTCCTGCATTGTCAACCACGCTAACAAAGCAAAAAACGTCACCCTCTAACTCCCTCACCCTGTCCACCAGTATCCGTAGTGTCAACCACGCTAACAAAGCAAAAACGTAACCCTTTGACTCTCTCACCCTATCCATCAGCTTCCTGCAGGAAGCCGGTGGCTAGGGTGAGGGAGTCAAAGCAGGAAGCTGGTGGATTGAGTGAGGGAGTCAAAGGGTTAATTTTTTTCGCAATGGGTGGATAGGGTGTAGGAATCAAAGGGTTAACTGCGACAGAAGAAGAATCGACAAAGAAGAACAAAAGAGGAACAAGGGGGCGAGGGGATGGGGGGGGGGAGGGGGAGGGGGAGGAAGGAAAGAGAAGAAGAAGATGGAGAAAGAAAAAAAGAAAAAAAAAAAAAGGAGAAGAGGAGGGGAAAGAACTGAAGGAGGTGGAAGCGAGAAGCACTCCATGAGATGAGGCCGGGGGTCTTGATGCGCCCAAATGAGCGCCATGTTGCCGACTGTTACGCGATCGTTTTCTCAGATTAGCCCGGGTCATCATACCATGTGGTCCTCCAAGAATCTCACTCCGGTCCCTGGCTCTGCAGACTCTCCCGTGTTGACGACTCGGGAAAGGCAGGCGATGGAGAAGGGGGAAATTGGGTTAGCCCTGGCCCCGGACCTGATATAAAACGATTTGAGGAGCTTCCCCGGGATGAAAAATTGATAAATGCCTGCAAATGGCTGCTCCTTTTATTATCCCCTAACCGGATCAGGCGCGGAGCGGCCGCCCCAATTTGATCTAATCAAGGGCCGTGATGTAACGGGGGCTGAGGAGCGGCCCATGAAATATTCAGCCTGCGGGCACGGGTAGGGGATTTGTACCTAGTTGTTAAG
>JAPXFY010000016.1:69443627-69446127 GCA_030674185.1 Monoplex corrugatus | reverse complement strand
CTGTTTTGTTTTTCATTGTGGCGTGCATGATTTGAACAGCAAAGATCTCGCTGCAACAACTAAACATCTCGCTTCAGGCATAAAACAAATAGCACAAGAACATCCTAATTCAAAATTAGTCGTTAGTAAGGTTGCCCCTGTACGGCAGGCCCGAATGGAGGTTCAACGAAATCTGTTCAACGCTTTACTATCTGCTGAACTTGTTGATATGAAAAATATTTCTTTAGTATCACATGAGAACCTTCGTACCACACAACAATTTCTAAAAGATGACATTCACCCCACCACCAGAGGAAGCAGCATCATTGCAGGAAATCTTGGAAGACACATTCGAGACCTCTTTTGGGAGACTCCAAGGAGAACAGCAAGATCAAGATCAGCACAGCTACATCCTTCCAGATTCTCCAGAGGACGGTACCACCTTTTCGACAACTACGTACCATGGTGGCCGTATAATATGTTTTGATATAACAGTATTACATATACAATTCTTGACGTTCATGTCACAGGACTTTTTCTGCGTCATCTCTGACATTTCTTCTGCTGAAAGTATACAATAACCAGGTTTTAGTCCGACTATCAAGACTCAGTCAGACTATACACTCTGTACATTTGAAGACGTGTATGCTATTATTTTGATTATTGGTTATTTGTTATTCATTGTAATCTAATATCTCCTCAATAAGTTATTTATACGTTGACTATATAATTTTCTTTTCATCGTTTTGCTACAATTTTGTTATCTTTACTTCGTAGTCTAAGTAATTGCGTAATTTTCTTTCTGTCCATCTCTCCTGTACACAGAAAGTCAAAGTTTTCATTATTATCGTCCATAAATAAAGTCAATAGAAAGTTGGAGATAAACCAGTATCAGTAATGCGACAACAATCCCAAGTCAAGTTTTTGCAATGGAATTGTAGATCCCTTTCCACCAATTCGGCATACTTAGAGCATTTCCTGACATCAAATAGATGTGAAGTTTTGATTCTGCAGTCGATGAATGTTGTCGCAACCAAGCTTCCCAATTTCCCCAATTATTACTATCCTCCAGTCTATGAATGTGGGAATCACGGGAAGAAGGTATCCACCGCGATATATATACTCAAAGACTTACAATACTGCTTACTTACTTCCCCAGTTTTGAAATCAAGCGACGATTTGCACGCTTGTGCTGCCACTGTCCAATTAAGCAATTCTTTAAACATCAACGTTTTGTCAGTCTACCTGCCAACAGGTCCAAATGACCACAACACAGAATGGCTGCGCACAATCCAAGATCAGCAGCGTGGTAAATGGCTAATAGGTGGAGACTTTAATTCCCACTCCCCATTTTGGGAAAAGAACTGTTCTACTGTTACAAGCAATCGTTTGGTAGAAAATATCGTTGATAGTTCGCTTTACCTTCTAAATGATGGTAGTGTCACTAGGATCCCTGATGTCTCCAAACACAGGGCGACAGCCATCGATTTGTCTCTGATATCACCAGAATTAGCACCATCCTGTACCTGGGAAACTCACAGAGACACTTTGGGAAGCGATCATCTACCTATCATCATAACCATAACTGACAAAAACATCAGGATGAAAGACAGCTCTCCTGATATTATTCCAAAATATAATTACAAGCGTGCAGACTGGTCCTTATTTCGAACTACTCTTGCTAATCAGGATTACAGACATTATGAAAGTGAAAATGTAGACATTATGTTTTCTAAATTCCAAGAGTCAATTCTAGCCGCTGCAGACATATCAATTCCGAAACTCAAAACTTCTAGATCGAATAATCGATTGGGTAATGTTTGGTGGACAGAGGCATGTGAGAAAGCAGTTCAATATAAAAGGGAGAAATTCAAAATCTACATCAAAAGCCGGAATCCTGAAGATCATGTGGAAATGAAAAAAGCTAACATCCAATGTAACAAAACCATCGCTGAGGCAAAGAAAGATTATTGGGCATCATTCTGCACAAAACAAATTTCAGATTTCAAAGATTTTCATAAAGTCTGGACGAAAATGAATCAAATGAAGAATGGAACCAACCTACAAAGGTGTCCGATAATAATAGAAACATGTAACACATTTCCTTCAGACATGGACAAAGCAGAAACTTTTGTGGAATTATTTGCTAAAAACAGTAAAGTTGAAGGTTTATCTTCAGACTGCAAACATCACAGAGAAATGGAAGATAACAACCCAATCTACACTGATCCAATACCTCAGAATGATCTCTGGTTTAATTCTCCAATCACCTTAGAAGAGCTAAAAAACACAATACTGTCTCTACACAACAAAACGAGTTCGGTAGGTGTTGATGCAGTTTCGACTGAAATGATTAAACATCTCCCTGAAAACTATCTTATTTTCCTACACAAAATTCTGCAGAAATGCTGGGTTAACGGAACTGTACCACAAATCTGGCAAAAGTCTACAGTTATACCGATATTAAAAGCAGGAAAATCGAAAACTGATAAAAACAGTTACAGACCCATTGCTTTGACGT
>JAPXFY010000016.1:69423627-69438627 GCA_030674185.1 Monoplex corrugatus | reverse complement strand
AGGAAAGATTGGGTGGCAAATGTAAGGTAGTGGACACACCTCAGGAAAGATTGGGTGGCAAATGTAAGGTAGTGGACAGACCTCAGGAAAGATTGGGTGGCAAATGTAAGGTAGTGGACACACCTCAGGAAAGATTGGGTGGCAAATGTAAGATCGTGGACAGACCTCAGGAAAGATTGGGTGGCAAATGTAAGGTAGTGGACACACCTCAGGAAAGATTGGGTGGCAAATGTAAGGTAGTGGATAGACCTCAGGAAAGATTGGATGGCAAATATAAGCTAGAGACAGACCTCAGGAAAGATTGGGTGGCAAATATAAGGTAGAGACAGACCTGAGGAAAGATTGGGTGGCAAATGTCAGATAGTGGACAGACCTCAAGAAAGATTGGGTGGCAAATGTAAAGTAGTGGACAGACCTGAGGAAAGATTGGGTGGCAAATGTAAGGTAGTGGACAGACGTCAGGAAAGATCGGGTGGCAAATGTAAGGTAGTGGACATACCTCAGGAAAGATTGGATGGCAAATATAAGCTAGAGAAAGACCTGAGGAAAGATTGGGTGGCAAATGTAAGGTAGTGGACAGACCTGAGGAAAGATTGGATGGCAAATGTAAGGTAGTGGACAGACCTCAGGAAAGATTGGATGGCAAATATAAGCTAGAGACAGACCTCAGGAAAGATTGGGTGGCAAATATAAGGTAGAGACAGACCTGAGGAAAGATTGGGTGGCAAATGTCAGATAGTGGACAGACCTCAGGAAAGATTGGGTGGCAAATGTAAGATAGTGGACAGACCTCAAGAAAGATTGTCTGGCAAATGTAAGATGGTGGACAGACCTCAGGAAAGATCGGGTGGCAAATGTAAGGTAGTGGACAGACCTCAGGAAAGATTGGGTGGCAAATGTAAGGTAGTGGACAGACTTCAGGAAAGATTGGGTGGCAAATGTAAGGTAGTGGACAAACCTGAGGAAAGATTGGATGGCAAATGTAAGGTACTGGACAGACTTTAGGAAAGATTGGGTGACAAATGTAAGGTAGTGGACAGACCTCAGGACAGATTGGATGGCAAATGTAAGATAGTGGACAGACCTCAGGAAAGGTTGGATGGCAAATGTAAGATAGTGGACAGACCTCAGAACAGATTGGGTGGCAAATGTAAGATAGTGGACAGACCTCAGGAAAGATTGGATGGCAAATGTAAGATAGTGGAGAGATCTCTGCATACCAGACCAGCCCGCTGCCATTCCAGATACAAAGTCGATAGACCCTTAAGCCCTCCGCTTTAGTCCTTCAGTTCTCCACGACCTGGCAGGTTAATTAACCCTTTGACACCCGCACCATGTCTACCAGCATACTGCATTGCCAACCATGCTAGCAAAGCAAAAACGTAACCCTTTGATTCCCTCACCTTATCCACTAGATTCCTGCAGGAAGCTGGTGGATAGGGTGATGGAAAATTAGGGTTAAGTTTTTGGAGTTGATAGATCGGGTGCGGGAGTCAAAGGGTTAAACTTAACCCATTGACTCCCTCACCCTATCTACCAGCTTCCTGCAGTACTTATTCGTTCTGTTTATTTCTAGAACCTTTGTTTCTTTTCAGAACTTACTCGTACTGTTTATTTCTAGAACTCATTGCTCCTTTTTCTTCCGAGATTTCTTGTGCAATAGACGTGGGAACCAAAGTATTCAAAACTTACACAGATAAATCCAAAACAAGTGTGACTGCCCGTGTTCAAGCAAACAGAAACCAGAAAAAAGCACGACAAAAAAAAACAAAAAAAACACAACGCGTATTTAATACAACCAGACAAGACAGGCGCACGTTGTCGGCCAACTGGACTTTGTCAAGCGTAGACGTAAGATCACAAACGAACAAACACCAGATACAAAAATTAGGAGAAGAATATTGAAACTTCCCCGCTGCTTCGCCCAGTGTGAGAAAAAGACTAACAATGACTCAAATGTATTTGATATTTGCTCGTTTGTGATCTCAAGTCTACGCTTGGCATAGGCAAAGTGGGCCAACAGTTTGCGCCTGTCTTGCTTGGTAGTAGACTATTAAATACGCGTTCTGGTTCTTTTTTTTTTTTTCTTTTTTTTTTTTTCGTGTTTTTACCCAGATAAAAAATCTTGAGGCATTATTTCATGGTCAACGAAGCGAAACAGATATCTGAGACAGGATTTCATGGGAGGCACAACCTACCCTAATTGCCACAGTATTTCCGAGTGACGCAGTTAGATAAGGCACCAAAGCCGGGTTGTTATTCTTTCATTCAGCATGTTCCGATGTTTCCCCCTCTCGTGTCCAGATGTGTAGGGAATGCCAGGCTTGCCTCGCCCCACATTGCCCATCGCAGCCAGAAAATGTGATTGTCAAATGCGCGCATAAATAAAATCGTCTGCACCAAGTCCCGGCATGCAAAGCGTGTGTGCATGGCGGAGGCACGGAGCTTGCCTGCCTCCTGTGCCTCCTGTGCCTCCTGCCTCCAGCAGGTTTTCATTATCGTCAAGGTTCACTCTTTGCCCTCTTTGTTTTCTTTTTTTCTGTTCACTGTGTTTGCCATCGTTTTGCTCTTTCTTTGTTGTACATCTGTGATTGTTGCCGTGGGTCCTGTATTTTCTCTTTATCTAACCTGCCATTCCTGTTTGTCTCAAACAGGGCTGATCCTTTTTTTGTTTTGTTAAGCAACGGTAGATATGGAAAATCGACAAAACCATAACTGTGTCTTTAAAGATGGAAATTAAAGGGTTGTTTTTTTCTCTTTCTCCCTTTCTACCCCTATATCTCCCTCTTTCTCTGTTTCTGTCTCTCTGTCTGTCTCTGTCTCTCTCTCTCTGTTTCTCTGTCTGTCTGTCTATCTGTCTGTCTGTCTCTCTCTCTTTGTTATCTCTGTCTGTCTCTCTGTCTCTGTCTGTCTCTCTGTCTCTTTCTCCCTCTGTCTCTCTGTCCGTCTGTCCCTTTCTCTCTGCCTGTCTGTCTGTCTCTGTCTGTCTCTGTGTCTGTCTGTGTCTGTGTCTGTCTGTCTGTCTCTCTCTGTCTCTTTGTCTCTTTCTCTCTCTTTCATCTCTCTCTCTCTCTCTCTCTGTCTGTCTCTCTCTGTATTCGTATTCTCTCTCTCTCTCTCTCTCTCTCTCTCTCGCTCGCTCGCTCGCTCGCTCGCTCACTTGCTCTGCTCGCTCCCTGCGCCCGTTCCCCCTTTTTCTGTCTTCAGGAGACCTGGATGTAAAAACACAGAGGAAGGGGAGGTAACGATTATGTGATCGACTGGAAACACTGATTATTTTTGATGCAGTTTATTCCTTTTGTCGTCTGTACCCCCACGCAAATTTGCAAAAATAAAGCTGCGTCGGTGTATTTTTGTTTTGTTTTTTGTCAAGTTTATTTTTGATAATGATTTGCAATTTTCCAAATAGGTTGTCGGGAAGCATAGTGTGGTTAATTTGCTGGTAATAAAGCCAGTGATGACGTAGATATCAGTTCGATATAGCCCCTTTTTCCGGAGATAGTTTCAGTTTTATAATGCGCGTCAGTGTATTTCCAAATTAGTTGAATTTGGCTAAAGGTTTCTTTGGTGCCTCTGGGAAGCGTCGGTTTAAGCAAAACATGATCATAAATTGCGTGACTCTGTGAGAATAATGGCACCATTACCTGTAATAACTTGCAGAGCAGAGATAGTCTCTGAAGCGATCGACCTTATTCGCTTTGTATTGTTTTACTTGGCGGAATTCCATCGTCGACTGTTTGTTAGAATCAGCTTCTCTTTTTCCTGCTTCTGTCTGCGTCGCAAAATTACTTTTCTGTGTAGTTTATTCTCAGCTTACTTCGGGCTAAGTCATGAATCCTGCGCCAGTTGACTTCAGTCAAGTCATAAATCCTGAACGAGTTGACTTCAACCAAGTAATAAGTCCTGAAAGAGTTGACTTCAATCTAAGTCATGAATCCTGAACATGTTGACCAGTCAAGTCATGAATCCTGAACATGTTGACTTCAGTCTAAGTCATGAATCCTAAACGAATTGACCAGTCAAGTCGTGAATCCTGAACATGTTGATCAGTCAAGTCATGAATCCTGAACATGTTGACCAGTCAAGTCATGAATCCTAAACGAGTTGACCAGTCAAGTCGTGAATCCTTAACGAGTTGATCTAATCAAGTCATGAATCCTGAGCGAGTTAGCTTCAGTCTAAGTCATGAATCCTGAGCGAGTTAGCTTCAGTCTAAATCCTGAATCCTGAACGAGTTGACTTCAATCAAGTAATAAGTCCTGAATGAGTTGACTTCAATCTAAGTCATGAATCCTGAACATGTTGACCAGTCAAGTCATGAATCCTGAACAAGTTGACCAGTCAAGTCGTGAATCTTGAACGAGTTGACTTCAGTCTAAGTCATGAATCCTGAACGAGTTGACTTCAGTCTATGTGATGAATCCTGAACGAGTTGACTTCAGTCTAAGTCATGAATCTTGAACGAGTTGACTTCAGTCTAAGTCATGAATCCTGAACGAGTTGAATTCAGTTAAGTCGTGAATCCTGAACAAGTTGACTTCAGTCTAAGTCATGAATCCTGAACGAGTTGACTTCAGTCTAAGTCATGAATCCTGAACAAGTTGACTTCAGTCTAAGTCATGAATCTTGAACGAGTTGAATTCAGTCTAAGTCATGAATCCTTAACGAGTTGATCTAATCAAGTCATGAATCCTGAACGAGTTGACTTCAGTCTAAGTCATGAATCCTGAACGAGTTGACTTCAGTCTAAGTCATGAATCCTGAACGAGTTGACTTCAGTCTAAGTCATGAATCCTGAACGAGCTGACTTCAGTCTAAGTCATGAATCCTGAACGAGTTGACTTCAGTCTAAGTCATGAATCCTGAGCGAGTTAGCTTCAGTCTAAGTCATGAATCCTGAACGAGCTGACTTCAGTCTAAGTCATGAATCCTGAGCGAGTTAGCTTCAGTCTAAGTCATGAATCCTGAACGAGTTGAATTCAGTCTAAGTCATGAATCTTGAACGAGTTGAATTCAGTTAAGTCATGAATCTTGAACGAGTTGAATTCAGTTAAGTCATGAATCTTGAACGAGTTGAATTCAGTTAAGTCATGAATCTTGATCGAGTTGAATTCAGTTAAGTCATGAATTTTGAACGAATTGAATTCAGTTAAAGACATGAATCCTGAACATCAAGAGTGTTAACTGGAATGTGGACCTGCCCATTTTGGCGTATCATAAAGGAGGATAAACATTCATACAACAGACTATAAGACGTCACAGTCACGTTGAACACTCTAAACCTATCTTTAGTAAACATGAAACGTTTGAAGTTTTCTGAGTACAGCAAACGCCTTGTCATTATTTTTCTTTTCCTTTATTTTTTTTATTTTTTTTATCTCGTTTTGTTTTTATTTTATTTATTTTTATTTCATTTTATTTTATTGTATTTTTCAATTGATTTATTTTTCAGTTTATTCATTCATTCATTTATTTATTTATTTTACTTATTCACTTACCTATCTATCTATCTATCTATCTATCTATCTATCTATCTATCTATCTATCTGTCTATCTGTCTATCTATCTATCTATCTATCTATCTATCTGTCTGTCTATCTATTATCTATCTATCTATCTATCTGTCTATCTATCTATTTATCTATCTATCTTATCTATCTATCTATCTATCTGTGTATCTATTTATCTATCTATCTATCTATCTGTCTGTCTGTCTACCTATCTATCTATCTATCTATCTATCTATCTGTCTGTCTGTCTATCTGTCTATCTATCTATCTATCTATCTATCTATCTGTCTGTCTATCTATTATCTATCTATCTATCTATCTGTCTGTCTACCTATCTATCTATCTATCTATCTGTCTGTCTATCTATCTATTTATCTATCTATCTTATCTATCTATCTATCTATCTGTGTATCTATTTATCTATATATCTATCTATCTATCTGTCTGTCTGTCTACCTATCTATCTATCTATCTATCTATCTATCTATCTATCTATCAATCTATCTATCTATCTATCTATTTACTTATTTACTTATTTATTTATTTATTTTACCCATTTGCTCATTTGTAAGAAAACCATGCTTATAAAGGAGGGGTTGTGGGACAACACTCAGACGGGTTACTGTTTTTTTCTTCTTTTTTCTTTATGTAGTCTTATAGCTCAGTGTTTAGAGCACCATTATAGCTCAGTGTTTAGAGCACCATTATAGCTCAGTGTTTAGAGCACCATTATAGCTCAGTGTTTAGAGCACCATTATAGCTCAGTGTTTAGAGCACCATTATATAGCTCAGTGTTTAGAGCACCATTATAGCTCAGTGTTTAGAGCACCATTATATAGCTCAGTGTTTAGAGCACCATTATAGCTCAGTGTTTAGAGCACCATTATAGCTCAGTGTTTAGAGCACCATTATAGCTCAGTGTTTATAGCACCATTATAGCTCAGTGTTTAGAGCACCATTATAGCTCAGTGTTTAGAGCACCATTATAGCTCAGTGTTTAGAGCACCATTACAGCTCAGTGTTTAGAGCACCATTATATAGCTCAGTGTTTAGAGCACCATTATAGCTCAGTGTTTAGAGCACCATTATAGCTCAGTGTGTAGAGCACCATTACAGCTCAGTGTTTAGAGCACCATTATAGCTCAGTGTTTAGAGCACCATTATAGCTCAGTGTTTTGAGCACCATTATAGCTCAGTGTTTAGAGCACCATTACAGCTCAGTGTTTAGAGCACCATTATATAGCTCAGTGTTTAGAGCACCATTATATAGCTCAGTGTTTTGAGCACAATTATAGCTCAGTGTTTAGAGCACCATTATAGCTCAGTGTTTTGAGCACAATTATAGCTCAGTGTTTAGAGCACCATTATATAGCTCAGTGTTTTGAGCACAATTATAGCTCAGTTTTTAGAGCACCATGGTCATAAAGCAGGGGTTGTGAGTTCAATTCTGGTTTGGACCCTGGCCCCTTTGATAAGAGCTGTAGACCCGTTATGTCGTGTCTCGAGTTCAATTCCAGTCTGCGGCATAAAAACTGACCTGTTCGCTGCCCATCTTAATGTCTCAATCCTTCTGGTGATATCTGGTTGGTTCTTCATAGGTCCCTTCTCCCCTCCCCCCCCCCTCTCCTTCCACTGCTCTCTGTTTGAAAACATTGCCAGCGTGTAGACAGTTTCTCAAGCGATCGATGATATTCGCTTTGTATTGTTCACCTGTCTCACCTGTCGGCGTCACCGGGTTCGGTGTTGGCCGTTGCATATTTTGACACCACCATCTCCCTCCAGGCCGCTGTCTTGACTTTTGTGGACAATTTCATGAACATTTAGGCCACTGATGATTTTGTTATGTTCTCGATTGGAGGTATGCCTTTCTTCCTTTTTGCCTCTGTTTTTCCTTGAAAAAAATGGTTGCTATGAGGTCCGTGTTCTTGCTGCGTGACAATGGCCAATGCATTTTAGTCTTCTCTTGTTGATGCCTGCTAGTAGTTTTCTAGTGGTATCATGTTCTTCCAGAACACTTTCATTAGTTCTTCTATCTGTCCATTTGACACTTAGAAGTCTCCGATAACACATCTCCGCTGCCTCAATTCGTCTGTAATCAGTTTTTCCTCAAAGTCCAGGCTTCTCTGCAATAAGTCATGACTGGCCAGATCAAACATTTTAAATGTCTACCTTTCAGGCCATTTGGTAATGCCTCTGTCTTTTTTTTCCATTCCAATTCTTATTTTGATGTCTTTGGAGCAGGTCCCATCATCAGTCAGTTTTAATACGCAACTTAGAAACTGGCCTGTTCGCTGCCCATCTTAATGTCCCAGTGCTTCTGGTGATATCTGCTTAGTTTTTCATATGTCCCGTCCTCCTCCTCCTCCTCTTCCTCTCTCTCTCTCTCTCTCTCTCTCTCTCTCTCTCTCTCTCTCTCTCTCTCTCTCCCCTCCTACTACTACTCCCCATTTGAAAAATAGATGTTTTTTCAAGCTGTCGACGATATTCGCTATATGTTGTTACTTGGCGTAACTCCATGGTCGAGGTCTCTCAGATAATCTCTGGCAGATATGGGTGGAGTGCATATGGAATTGTCTGAGTGCAGTGGATCCCTCTTGAACTTCAAACTCCAAAATCCTCAGTAGAAAACTTCTCTATATTTAATAGTCTGGAAGATAACGATTTTCTTTTTCATTACGCTACCTTGCAATGTGTATGTTAGGAAGATGATTTTCTTTGAACGAGAAAAGAAATGACTGTACTTCAAAGTGTTTGGCAAAGTTTGAAATATTTACAGGGCATGGACTCCTACACCGAGCAGCAGCATCTGGCTTCAAGCTTTTATCACTTCAAAACCACTTTGACTTCTAGATATTTAACATTCCATCGTCCATACCGCGCTTTTCCAGACTTAAAGGTGATGGTTATTGTTCTCGTTTATCTAAGGTAATGCTCTTTCTGCCTCTTGAAGTTGAACAGAAAGCATGGTTTTAAATGAACTTTGTGAAACAGCTTGCTTTTGACTTTGATGCAGATTAAATTTCTCAACCTTTCTGTGAAATATACAGCACTTTGAAAGCACGTCCATGATTCTAGTGGGTCTTTTTAACCCTTTGACTCCCGCACCCTGTCCACCAGCGTCCTGTATTGTCAACCACGTTAGCAAAGCAAAAACTTAATCTTTTGATTCCCTCACCCTATCCACCAGCTTCCTGCAAGAAGCTGGTGAATATGGTGAAGGAATCAAAGAGTTAAGTTTTTGCAGCTGGTGGATAAGGTGCGGAAGTCGAAGGGTTAAAGCATGCTGCATACATGTTTTCATCTGTAGTGCTTTTGCAAGGAAGAACAAATCCCTCTCATTCATGGACATTATCGTAGACTCCATTTTTTCCCCTGTGGAATACGTATTCGGGGTAAAACAAACATTAAAGTGTTCAAACAACAAAATGTCAGTCAATTATGACAACCATCTGTCAAGGAAAAACAGAGGCAAAAAGGAAGAAAGGCAGACCTCCAATCTCATACGTCGAGAACAGAACCAACATCAGTGGTCTAAATATTCAAGAAATTATCCACAAAAGTCGAGACAGAGTGGCCTGGAGGGAGATGGTAGTGTCCAGGTGTGTAGTAGCCAACACCGAACCCGGTGATGCCGACAGGTGAGACAAGTGAGCCATTTATTGTGTACATTGCGTTTGAATCCCAAACTGGCAAACGCTGTCTAGTATTTAGTAAAACATTTTGAGAACAATACAGAAATCACAGAGGAGTGTTCTGAGCTTACTGTATTTGTGCTTTGTATCTGCTTCTATGCTTTGCGCTATATAAGTATTGTAATTATTATAGCTGAATGGGTAGCGCAAACTGTGTTAGATTTGAGAAGTTCTACAACATGGGAGATAATTCCTACGTGACTCTCAAGAGTTATGTTCTTTGATTAATATTATAAATATTCTCCCTGCTTCCCTCTTATTTCTTTGGTATTTCCACAGCTGTTCTGTTTGTCATTCACGATCTGCACTTCACCCTGTGCTTTTATTGCTTCCTTCGAGACTGTAGGTTCCCTAACACTTTTCAGTTTTAAGTATCGTCGTCGTCATCGTCGTCATCATCATCATCATCATCATCATCATCATCATCATCATCATCATCATCATCATCATCATGTGCCCTGCGGCATGGCGTTGGCGATCATGGCCCTCCATACGAATCTATCTCTTGTCGCTGCAAGTACATCTCCCACCCTCTCTGTCTTCAGCCACCCTGCAAGTTCGTCCAGTACTTTTTCCCTGGTTTTAAGTATACATTACATTAATGGTCGGTACGGTACGAAAAAATGTTCTGAGCACGTAATTATCGCCGATATTGACCATTTTGAATACTAACAGCCATTGAATCATCCGGCAGTTCCGATCGTTGTAAATAAAAAAGATTAATGCATTTGTGGAGAGAGAGAGAGAGAGAGAGAGAGAGAGAGAGAGAGAGAGAGAGAGAGAGAGAGAGAGAGAGAGACAACATCCATAACCGTGAACAACAACAAAAACAAAACCAGCGGTCTGAGGAACATAGTTTATTGACATGAGGCATTAAACAAGAAATGAGCGTTTTCTTGCCTTACAACAGCTACTAACAAAGATAAACTGTCATCGCACAGGTAGTGTTAATGTTAATGTTAATGTTAATGTTAAAGTGTGTGTGTGTGTGTGTGTGTGTGTGTGTGTGTGTGTGTGTGTGTGTGTGTGTGTGTGTGTGTGTGTGTGTGTGTCTGTCTGTCTGTTGCACAGTGATCTTTCCTCACACAAACATGACACAGACACAGACAGAGCAGCGACAAACAGACAAACATGGCAATAAGTTGGTTCGAAACCCTTTCAGGTTCTAGAAGGTCATTTCGTCCTCTTCAGTCTTCGCTGTTAAAGTGTTTTCCCAAAAGGTCACATCCATGAAATGGCCCTCGTTAAAGTTTCTGTGTGCATAACATTGATCTTGCTTTATACCTTTTATATTCTGTTCAGGGCCTTGCTTGAATCTGTCAAATCATACTCGTTAGATTTTATCTTTCGCTGGCTGAATAAAATATAATTGGGCTGATGAGCCGCGACATTTGTGGAAATGAAATGGCCTTTTTAATGTTCCTCTGCAGACAGCTTTCTGGAATGTTCTCTCTGTCTCTGACTTTCTCTGTCTCTGTCTGTCTTTCTGTCTGTCTTTGTCTGTTGTCTGTCTGTCTGTCTCTTTTTCTCTCTCTCTCTCTTTCTCTTTGTCTGTGTGTCTGTCTGTCTGTCTCTCTCTCTCTCTCGTTCTCTCTGTATCTGTCTGTCTCTCTGTCTGTCTGTCTGTCTGTCTGTGTCTGTCTGTCTCTGTATTTGTCTCCTCTCTCTCTCTCCCCCCCCCCCTCTCTCTCTCTCTCTTCCCTATGTTTTGGTTGCTCAGTAAGTGTTATTAAGTAGTTTTTAGCACAGAGTCATCGTGAGACAGAAATAAAGAGAAGAATATACGTGTGCTTGTGTGTGTGTGTGTGTGTGTGTGTGTGTGTTTTCTGTGTGAGAGAGAGAGGTGGGGGGGGGGGGCAGAATGAGAAAGAGAAAGAGAGGGAGAGAGAGAGAGAGTGAGTGAGAGAGAGAGAGAGTCTTATGGTCGACTATGCTTTGAATAATCTCATTACAATAATAATTAAGTGTAAATCATTGTCCCTCGACTGCAGGGTCATTAGAGAGGAAGTAACAGAAACCTCACTACTTCTAATAGTGACTGACATTTTTGCTGTGTGATTTTGGGCTGATTTGCGTATGTGATACTCCTTTAACTTCTTTAGCTTCCCTGGTCCTAAACAGGGTCAGATATTCGTGTACAGCTGAGCATGTCCATATACCTATCAGCGTAAGACGGTACATACTGTTCGCAGAGCAAAAATGGTTTTCCTATCTCCGTGGGATAGGAATTTGATAATGACTCTACTACACATGTTGGTTTTCAATTATACATTTTTCAGTGGAATTTATGATAAGTACTGGAAACAGAATATATGTATCTTTTTTTGCAGTGGAAATGTCATCTCACCCTTTTGAAAAATTCTCTTTTGTCTCCACGGAATGGACTTTTGTTGCACCTACTTTGATGTATTGTTTGTAGGGGTAGTTCGATTTACTCATCACAGTAAATTGATTTTTGAAGCACGACACCGAAATATCATCATGGCGATGACAGCGGAATTTAAAAAAGAACAGTCGTGACCAGTCGCCGTGGTGTAGTGGTTAGCGCAACGGACTACCGACTGGAAGGTTGTGGGTTCGAATCCCCATCAGTCCCTTCAAAAATATACCATTGTGGGGTTTTTCGGCTCTGACCGGCTCCTACCCAGAGTTGAGCGTGTTATGGGCTCATTGAGAAGACTGGAACCACACAGTCGAGTCTCATCCGCTTCACGGATGCGTCATTAAGGGTGTCGCTCAAATCTTCTGACCAGCACCGCAGTTGTCTGTATCTCTCGGGCTTGGTTGACGCCAGAATACATTATGATAGTAAGCGTAGCGTACAGCTTCTTGATGAACTCCATAGCATCATGATTATCATCTGCATCGTCATCATCATTATGGCATTGTAAAAACTGCCAGCTTCTGTGGCCATTAAGGTGGCGTAGAAAATGGGACGGGGGAAAAAGTCGTAATCGAATTTTACAATGACAGCGGCAGTGAAATTTGTGTTCCCAAGGTAGCTAAGCGCTAAGCACCAACTGGTAACAGAGATCAACAAAAGAAAGCTGAAATTTGTAGCCATGGGATCAGAAACACCAAAACAGATTTGATATCAACGGTCCTGCAGAGGAAAGTTCAGGCGAGGAGAAGAAAGGGACGATCACACACCTACTACTTCAACAACATCGCTGACGTCTGTGGTCTGGGGATCCAGGAAGTCGCCCACAGATGTCTCAGTCGTGTGCCTTGAAGAAGACCTGTGATCTCGAGCGCAGCTTCTACCGGCGAAGGAGAAAGGTGAAAGGGAACGTAGCTGTTATTATGTTATTTTTATTTAAAGCCCAGCCGACTGCGTAGAGCCATATCAGAGCTATAACCGTTTCAAAACATATGCATTACTTCAACAAGACAAAAAAAAAAAAAAAGGAAAAAAAAAAGTACCCAGTTATCAATCCTGAGAGAAAGTATTAAAAGTTTATCGAACACATACAAGTGAATGGACCAGCAAGGCAGAAAATGATAGGAAGAAATGACAGAAAGCAAAGGAAGAAGGCAGAAACAAAGAGAGTGACAGAAAAGAGGGAATTTCTTGCACAGAATTTCCAGAAGGTGGGGGATACTCTTCATACCGAAAGAGCCCCGGCATCGCCATAGGGGTGAACGTAGCTAAACTGAAATGATTTCGATAAATCATCATCATTGCGGAATTTCGTGTGACATCGTGTTTGTATTATTTCAGTGTACGTGTAGTAGAACAGTTTCAGACATGGCTTTGTGCTTTCAACTATGATTGTAGAAGTTAGATCACAGCATACGCTTCCACTGTGTTGTTCCCGTAGCGGTAGATGTCGTAAATAATACGTAATCCAAAACGAATGTGACTGCCCGTGTTCAAGCAAACAGGAACAACAACAACAACAAAAAAAACCCACGAAAAAAGAACAAGGACGCGTATTTAATACAACAAGACAAGACAGGCGCAAATTTTTGGCCAACTGACTTTTGTAAGACGAGATAGGCGCAAATTTTCGGCCAACTGATCTTTGTCTTTGTCAAGGCCACTTGTCCGAAAATTTGAGCCTGTCTTGTCTTGTTGTATTTAATACGAGTCACAAGTCTTCGCCATTGAGATTGAGACATCTGTGGGCGACTTCCTGGATCCCCAGACAACAGACGTCAGTGTTTCAGTTTCTCAAGACAAAAATTTGCGCCTGTCTTGTCTGGTTGTATTAAATACGCGTTCTTTATTCTTTTCTTTTTTCGTGTTTTTTTTTCCTGATTCCTAATATAATACGTACTGATGGTGAAATTCCTGTGCACTCATGGTAGTGCTATTTCAGTACAGCCACACCACTTGAGTGTCAATATACCTATGGCAGAAATAGCATGCTAGCAGGAAACACCAAATGTTCGCAGACAACCAATAAGTCATCCGATTGACCGTACACTTACCTCCACGGTCTTCATCTGAACTTGATTACGAAAACATCCAAGCTTCTTCCACTTCAACCGCTATCCTCATCCCCAACCTCACCTGGCCAGTCCTTACTTAACCCCCCTTCCATCATTGAACCCCCCGTCAAAACCCCCACCACTTTTCCTCCTTTCCCCCACATACACTAAATTCAGCTCTTCTTCCACTTAAGCTAAGAGAGAAAGAGCGAGAGACACACAGACACAGACAGACAGACGGACAGACAGAGAGAGACAGAGAGGGGAGAGAGAGAGACAGAGAGGGGAGAGAGAGAGAAGAGAGATAGAGAGACAGACAGACAGACAGAGACAGAGACAGACAGATACAGACTGAGACAGTGAGACAGAGACAGAGAGAGGACGGGGAGAGAGCAGAGAGACAGAGACAGAAAGGGGTGAAGAGGAAAGAGAGAGAGAGAAAGAGAGAGATACAGAGACAGACAGATACAGAGACAGACAGAAAGGGGGAGAGAGAAAAGAGAGGAAAAGAGAGAGAGAGAGACAGAGACAAACAGTACACACACAGAGAGGGGGGGGGGAGAGAATAGAGCGAGAGACAGACAGACAGGCAGACAGACAGAGATAGAAAGAGAGAGTGAAATGGGAGGACGGCATTCCTCAGGGGGAATAATAAAGTGCATCTTCCTCAACCTCTTGCATTGCTGCCTCGATGCCTGGCATGGGTCCATGAAATAAAACGTCTGTCAAGCACCATGTGTTTTAATGGGCCCAGGCAGTGATGCTCAGACCCTCTAGTGGAGGCGGACACGTGCTGTACTTGCGGTCTCCATCACCTGCTGCGTTGATGGGCAATGACGCGGTCATGTGGGGCTAACTTACGGTACCAATCGTGATACACAGGGCGCAGAGCTACACAGCTCTGTAGTTCAGTGACTACAGCTCCCTGTCTTCCAGTCTGAATGTACGGGTTCGAAACTCATCATCATCATCGTCAAGTGCCTTGCTACATGGCGTTGGCGATCCTGGCCTTCCATATGTATCTATCCCTTGTTGCCGCAAGCACATCTTCCACCCTGTCTGTCTTCAGCCACTCTGCAAGTCCGTCCAATATTTTTTTCATGGTTCTACCTGGTGCTCTCTTTCCCTCCAGGGTTCGAAACTGGTTCGTCAAATTTTCTGTATGCAGCATTCAGTCCACCCAGCTGTGAATGGGTTGCCTGATCCTGTTAATGATGAAAAGCGTTCTTACCAACAAATCCCTATCAATTAACATCAGGAAAAGAGTTCTTGAATGTTATGTAGAACCGATACTGTTGTACGGTTGAGAGGCGTGGACAGTCAACAAGCAAAGCCAGAACAGGATTGAGGCAACTGAAATGTGG
>JAPXFY010000016.1:69391127-69418627 GCA_030674185.1 Monoplex corrugatus | reverse complement strand
TTAAATGTTTCCAAAAGCTCGTTTGTTGTTCAGTTTTTTCGCCCAACATACATACTCTCTCTCTTCTTCTCCTCTTCCTACCCCCACCTCCCCCTGCCCCCCCCCACACACCTTTTTTTTTCTCATACGACACGCTTTGTTTCTTGTAAAAGTGAATGCCGGTTTAGAATGACCAGTTGCGAACCAGTTTGTTTACTCACGGGCAGTTGGAGTGGGGGGGGGGGGGGGCGAGGGGAGGGGGAGGGGAGTGCTGTATGAATTTGTTGCGTTGATGGACAGTTTGTTGGAAAATTCCAACGAACCTTTAACCTTTTGACTCCCGCACCCTGTCCACCAGCATCCTGCATTGTCCAACCATGCGAGCAAAGCAAAAACAACCCTTTCATTCCTCACCCTATCCACCAGCTTTCTGCAGGAATCTGGTGGATAGAGTGAGGGGGTCAAAAGGTTAAGTTTTTGCAGCTGGTGGATAGGTGCGGGAGTCAAAGGGTTAAATCAGTGCCTACTTTAATCATGATCCTCCAGACCTAGCAAGGGTCTATATTATTGCCACACTGGCCTCACAATGGTCACACACATTCAGTAGTTAATTATTAACCCTTTGACTCCGGCACCCTGTCCACCAGCATCCTGTATTGTCAACTACGCTAGCAAAGCAAAAACGTAACCCTTTTACTTTCTAATCCTTCCTACAGAAAGCTGGTAGATAGGGTGAGGGAATCAAAGGGTTGTTTTTGCTTTGCTCGCATGGTTGACAATGCAGGATGCTGGTGGACAGGGTGCGGGAGTCAGGGAGTCAAAGGGTTGACTTTTTGCAGTTGGTAATTTGAATGGCGTGTTGGACCTAACAAAAATTGTGTTCATGATGGTAAATGAAATTGTTTTCTTTCCATAGTCAAGGCAAGCACGTGGTAGATCTATTTGAACAGTCAAGAACATCGGAAAAATGTACATTAACTGTTGAGGTGGTGCACAGTGTTGTTTTCTTTCAGTTGAAAGTCAGTGTGTGTGTGGTTTTGTTTGTTTGTTTGTTTGTTTGTTTCTGTTCCCCTTCTTTTTTTTTCTTTTTTGTGACCGTTTTTGTTTTATGCTTATTTGTTTGTTTTAAGTCATGGGCAACAGGGTCAGATTCATTATTTGACGTCTCTACACTAATATTGATAGTGAGATTATTACTGAGCAGTTGATTTCATGATGATCATAAATCGTTGTGCAATCACAATGTTGTCTCCATCATAATAATTATATAATCAAAGCAAGGTCAGTTGCCGAGAAGGAGATAGGGAGACAAAGAATACACGAGAAAAGTTATGGTAGTTGTGCAAGTCTTTCCCTACAAAAATGATGGACGCTTGTTCCACGTACATGAACACTGACGCAGCCTTTTGTTTAAACGAAAGTGAAAAGAAAAGAGAACAAGAAAATGAAACAGAAAACAAAAACAAAGACAAAAAAAAAAAACTTTTTTTTAGTCATAACCCCGAACAAAATGCTGCTCCGACATGCTGAAGACGAGCTTTGTATGTCTTTTATGTCCATGTACAGCCTCCAGACTCTAGACACAAAAGCAGGTTCCAGAAAATGAGAAAATATTTTAAAAAAAAAAAAGAAAGAAAAGAAAAAAAATCAGAAAACAACTTTGGCCCGTGGCCTCACGGGGGTAGGAGAGAAGAAAACCCCACAGAAAAACAGATCCATTATATGCTGGTGAATGAAGTATCCTGATTATCAGCCAGGAGATAGGTGAAGCGATGTTGGCTGGCGATGGCTAAGGCATGGCCACTTTGATCAGATTGATTAACGAGCGCCCATGCAGTCATTGGGAGCAGGCAGGTATTCATTAGGTGGGGGTCCAAGTAGGCCGGGCCGGCTTTTGAAGGGATCCGGGGACATTAAGCCCGAAAGCCACCATGGCGGCGGCTGGCTTGAGCGAGCAAGTTAGTCAGTAGTCCCTGGGGCAGGGGGGGCGCCGGGCTAAGTGTATCAATTTCTGTCCCGTGTATCAGACAATGGACACTTTTGATCGAACAGATGGTGGTGGTGGTAGGTGGTGGTGGGGTGTTGGGGTGGGGGTGGGAAGGTAGGGGTGGGTGGTGGTGGTGGTGGTGGTGGTGGTGGTGAGAGGAGGTGCGGGTAGAGTTTGTCAGTTCAGGGTCTTGCTCAGGGAAAGACAGTGTGTTTGGGTTGGGTTGTGGTGGGTTTTGTGTGTGTGTTTGTGTGTGTGAGTGTGTTGTTGTTGTGGTGGTGGTGGTGGTGGTGGTGGTGGTGTGTGTGTGTGTGTGTGTGTGTTGTGACAGGGAGAGAAAGAGAGAGAGGGAGAGAAAGACAGAGACAGACAGACAGACAGACAGACAGATAGATAGATAGATAAGAGAGAGGCAGAGGACAGACAGACAGACAAATAGACAGAAACAGAAAAGACATAACAGACACAGACAGAGACAGACAAGACAAACCATACTCAGAACAAGTCAGATCTCATCATCTTATAGTTTGTGTTTAGTGAACAATAATTCATCTATCCCTACCAGGAAATAAGCTCCTCTTTTTCCTGGACGTATTCTCTTGTAAAGGCCGTGAAATCGATGGTTTGGGATCATTTTTAGACTACACTTGTACCAGTGCTTTGATTGAACAAGAATAAGCCGACTGGGATTGTTGTGATGAATAAGGAAAATACAAGCTTACCCGAGGGAACAATCAAAGAACATAACTCTTGAGAGTCACGTAGGAATTATCTCCCATATTGCAGAACTTCTCAAATCCAACACAGTTTGCGCTACCCATTCAGCTAGCATAGAAGCAGATACAAAGCACAAAAACCGTAAGCTCAGAACACTCCAGAGGAAACAGTTTACTTTAAGCCAAGGATATGACTGTCACCGTAAGGGAAAGAATAGGAATACAAAAGGTTGAGGTTGGTTCCAGAAACGACAGTGAGCGTGTTGGTCTGTGCTGACTTTAACAAACAGAAATCTCGTGATCCCCAGTTTTAATTTTTTTTTGGGGGGGGGGGAGGGTCATTGTTTTACAGTTTCAAGATGAAATGGACAAGAAACCTATTCAGCGCACTATGCCTCGTCTGTCTTCGTTGGAATGTGAAAGCTCAGCCAGGCGCTTTAATAAATTTGGTGTTTGATCAAGAGAGATTCATCGCACTTGGACAGCTGCATATGCATTCCGTACAAATCTACCCAGTGAAACATAAATAGATCAGATAGATAAATGAATAGATAGATAAATAAATAAATAATGCAAATGGAAGATGGATAGATAGTATAGATAGATAGATTAAAAGACAGACAGACAGCAGATAGACAGACAGACACACTGACAGATAGGTAGAGAGTTAAGTGAGATAGATAGACAGGACAGACAGACAGACAGATAGATAGATAGATAGATAGATAGATAGATAGATAGATAGATAGATAGATAGATAGATAGATGACGTAAATAAACAAATAGATAAATAAATAAATAGATAAATAAATGAATAAATGAATAAATGAATGAATGAATAATAAATATATAACGCAAATAAATCAATAAAATAGAGCTTGCACCTAAGCTTGAATGCAAAGGGAAACGTTTGGTGCGGGTGGTCAGTTCATGTAACCCCACACCACCACCCATGACGACATGTAAGTCTAAAAATGAAGTGGAAGCGAATTCAAAACTGTTGCACCTCTGTGGGCAAAGTAGCTTATCCTAGCGTCTATGTTACATAATTATCGTACCACGTTTACGTATTATTCTTACTTCGTGTTATACTGTCGCAGCTCTCTTTAAGGTATTGCTTATCCCTGCTTGGATCTTATGACAAATAAACCAGTCGTTAAATCTTTTTTTGAAGGGGCTTTATTCACTCAGGAACTTCGTATATAATTTAAGGTTTGTTAACCCTTTGAGTCCCGCATCCTATCCACCAGCTGCAAAAATTTAACCCTGTGACTCCCTTACCCAGTCCAGCAGCTTTCTATAGGAAGCTGATGGACAGGGTAAGGGACTCAGGGGGTTAAGTTTTTGCTTTGCTAGCATGGTTGACAATGCTGGGTGGTGGTGGACAGGGTGCGGGAGTCAAAGAGTTAACGTCTTTCTTGGGCAGACAGACTATACATTTCACGGTTGATACTGTGTGGTGTCACACCGGTGTCAGTGCAATTATGTGTTTGTGTGCACTTTGTTTGAAAAGTGAATATAAAGCCTCGTTTACTTCTGTGGGAAGCACGCTTTTGATTTAATATGGCAACGTTTAGGAAAGCTGGAGGGAAAGAGAGCACCAGGTAGACCCAGGGAAAAAAATATTGGACGGACTTGCAGAGTGGCTGAGGACAGAGAGTGAGAAGATGTGCTTGCGGCAACAAGGGATAGATGCATATGGAGGGCCTTGATCGCCAACGCCCTGCGGCATGGCACGATGAGAATGATGATGATGATGATGATGATGATGATGATGATGATGATGAAAGTTTAGAGTTTAGGTGGGAATGATTAATTCAGTCATGTTGTTTATAAAGTAGCTGACAATTAAAATCATTTCGAGACCAAACGGGAGGGAAGTGGGTTATGTGGGTTGGGTGTAACATCATCCAGAATATAAAACATGTATATGGCTTGATTAACATGTGTATAAATGATATGGAGTGGCAATCTCAGATTGTGCAGGTCTCTGAAATTTTCTGTACTTTTTCAAACCTAAAGCATGTGCGTGCTTGATCATAGGTTTTCAACTTTCAAACGTTATTCGCTAGAAGAAAAAAAATTGTGTAGTTCTTATGAAAACTTGTAGAACGTTAGCGAATGATACGCAAGAACATAACGATGAATTTCGTAAGACTGTGTAAACAAATGGCAGGCGTTGTATGACAATTCTCCCCGGTAGAAATGAAACCCTGTAATCTTCTGAAAGAAACTGTGACATGAGCCTATAGGTTTACACCCCTAAGTCCACAAATTACTGAGATTTGGCTACTTGTTGCATGTTGCACACACAGCTTCAAGCTCGTTGCGTCGAATACCTGCAGTTTTCTCGTCCCTGACCTATTCCGTTAATTTGAAATTCGTTTTGTCATTGAGCGGTGCACCCGAAACAGTGCAAATGGCCTGAGCGCGATGAATCTTGAATCTTGAATCAATGTCAGAATCCATTCAGATCTGGCAGAATTGGTCCAGAAGATTCCTCGAATCAACGAAAGGCGTTGTCGCATATAAAATCTTGAAAACCTCGGTGAAAACGGAACTGAAGGCTTGCTCATCGTCAAATGTTTGATAAATGGGTCGATACCATGTACACGACAACGCTTATCTGTTAGATATGTTTCGTCTTTTTCTCCTAATTTTGTAGCTGGTGCTTGTTTGTTTGGGATCTTACGCTTGACAAAGGCCAGTTGGCCGAAAATCTGCGCCTGATTTGTCTTGTATTAAATACGCGTTCTTATTCTTTTTTCGTATTTTTTCTGGTTCATGTATCGTTGGGTTATGTATAGAGTGTATGGGGGTTGCAGCCTGTTTGAAGTACACCAAATTTGTCTTCACTTTATGTTACAAAATCTGAAACACGACTGTGTTCGTGTTTTTCACGTAATATAGGCCTGCATCTCATTTTGTCTGTCTTGTCGAAAGCGTTGTTGCAAGACATCGAATCTTCACAAAAAAGGCACCGAAATTAATTCCATACAGTCAAACGTAACAATTTTCGCTTTCAGATTAGAGGTAGGGAAATACAACAACAACAACAACAACAAAAGAACAAGAAAAGAAAAGGGTTGGTGGATATCTTCAAGGAATACGAACCACTATTCCTGTCTTTTTCTTTCTCATACACTGCGTACATACATGCTGAAAATCGTGATGACTGATTTTGCAGTGCTGATGGAAATGTAGGTTTTTGTATACTGCACGGGTTCAACAATTCAAAAGAGAACATCATTTCCGTTGCTGCTCATTTTGGCCGGAAATTACATCACCTGTACCCAGAGATATGGAGTAGCCATCTAATCATGCTATGACTTCCGCTATTAAGGTAATAAATTTTGCAAATATTGTTACGATGAGCGACAAATATTAAGGTGAAATTCAAAACGGAGCTGTTCGGGCAGTTTCATTCTGAAAAAAAATTGCTAACTTTATCATTTCCTTTGTTTCGTGTCGCCAGACGAACGAACAGACCTAATTAGGAACACAATCATACAAGTACTTTTGCTGTCTTTTTTTTTTTTTGTGACATGCTTTCAAATTAATTATACAAGTTGGAGAAGAAAACAAACCAAAAAAAGAAAAAAAAGAAAGGGTACTTTTGAAATTAGTAGCCAAAAATGTTAACGCAGCACAAACGAACCCAAACGCAGCACAACTTTACCGCCCCTTACCCGCTCACCAGCACACTGAGGCAAGCAGACGTGGATCGATAAAAAAGCACTTCATTTCCTGGGAGTGGCTTGTAATCGCGCCGAGTGGAAATCAAATGAAACGAGGCTAGGGCGAGGGCGACTGGCTTTAATCGTCGAGCCATCATTTTGATATCCAATGGCCCCATTGTCGGGGCGCGGAGGGCGGATCAGAGATGAAATTATAAACCGCGCCAATTGTTCTTGAAGCGGTGTCCTGAGTTGCCGGCCTTATCTGATGATGGCGCTCGTAAATCAAGGGAGCTAAATGGCCACCCTGCGCGCTCATGGCATGATGAGAAGTAATTTGTAGTCTATAATTTCCCAGTAACTTTATCGTGCCACGGACCGGTTTGAAAAGATGCCTCGCTTTGGCGTTGATCCACCCGGGATCTCGGTTTGCTTAGGGTGTCGGCTGGGTAGGCCGCCCGCTCAGGGATTTTATGGATGACCTGAAAAGTGTGGAAGCGAGTGTGAAGTATTAGATTTTTCACCTTAATCTTGGTGTGCTCTTGTTCTGAATGGTAGCCTGTGTCAGAGTTACTAAGAACAAAATGAGAAGCTGCCCATTTTTTTTTCTTGCTCATTGCTTGCTTTCTTTTTATATTTTTTGTTTTGTATTTTTTGCACAGGGGCAGAACGAGACTTATATTTATTTATTCATTTATTTAGGTAGTTATTTATTTGTTTATTTAGTTATTTGTTTGTTTATTTATTCATTCATTTATTTATTCCAATAATAGCAATTTTGCTTAGTATTCACATGCCATGTAGTGGTTGTGTAGTTATAACGATGACGATACATCGCAAGCCATAATAAGGTCATAAAATATGTGTGCTGAGTAAAGGATTTATTTATTCATTTGCTTAAATATTTTTGGGGGAGTGGGGTGTCTTTTTTTGGGGGGGAGAATGTAGAGCGATGACATACTCGAAATAAGTGTGTATACATATGTCTATTACAAGATCAGGTTCAGTTCGGTAAGACTATATTTTTAAGGTCATAAACAAAATACGAGAAAAATAGTCAAACAGTATCATGAAAAATCAACACATTGAATCATACACAGGAAATGATTTGAGACAAAAACAGCAAAATAGACCAAAATTTGGAGAAAAAAACAACAACAAAAAACAAACAAACAAACAAAAAAACCCAAAACAAACAGGGACAGGGAATGACAATAACAAGTGCAAGGCTATACGATGGAGATCGTCAAAAGACGTTTGGGAAATGCATGGATCAACCCTTTGACTCCCTCACCCTGTCCACCAGCATCATGCATTACCAACCATGCTAGAAAACAAAAACTTAACCCTTTGACTGCTTCACCCTATCCACCAGCTTCCTGCAGGAAGCTGGTGGATAGGGTGAGGCAGTCAAAGAAAGCTGGTGGATAGGGTGAGGGAGTCGAAAAGGTTGTTTTTGCAGGAAGCTGGTGGATAGGATGAGGGAGTCAGAGGGTTAAGTTCTTGCAGTTGGTGGATAGGCAGCGGGAGTCAAAGGGTTAAATTAACAGGATCATGTCAAGAAGTTGAACATCCTCCTGCTGTTGTCTGTATGGTGTTGTTTTCGATGCAGTGTTGGTTGATAAAGGGACTGAAACTCTTCTCCACACAGAGCGTTATTGTTGATTATCAAAAAGCTTTTGTTGTTGTGTGCTCGTTGTGTGATCGTGGAATTTTCTGGGTAAAATTGTAAGCAGGTTTTGGGAGGGACGGGTATTTAATCTCCTCTCCTGACAAACCGTAGGTTATCACCCATCTCGGGTGAGAGAGATCACTGCAGCGGAAGGGAATTAGAGGGCGAAGTTTGATATACTCTTATACTCTCTAGTTTCACGCTTATCGGCCCTGATATCAACTCTATACCATCTCTGGCTTTTCGAGAAGGGATCAAGCGACACCAGAGAATCGTGTGTGAGTGTACCCCGCCATACTACCGTTACTCCTATGGCAACATTTTGGCGTTTTGAGAGGACAAATACATTATCCCTTGGGACAACTTGTGAAATCTGGAGTAAGCGTAGTTTTGTTTTGTGGAGGACATCGGTATTGTATTAAAAGGCAGAGAGCTTCTGGCTTTGGATGTACATTTTTAAAGATTTATGCCGAGCAGCAGTAGAGTCCGTTCTTACATATGGCTCAATCTCTTGGACCCTAACAACGACACTGGAAAAGAAGATTGATGGAGCATACACACGAATGCTGCGTGCAGCCTGAACAAATCCTGAAGAGAACATCCAACTAACAAAGAGTTTATGGTAAGATCCCACCAATCAGTAAATCAATAAGTCAACAAAGACTGCGTTTCGCGAGACACTGCTGGCGTAGCAAAGAAGAACTGGTGGGGGATGTTCTACTATGGAGACCCAGCCACGGCAAACAAAGACCAGGACGTCCAAAGAAGACCTTCATCGACCAACTGATGGATGATGCGGGCTGTCAGTATGATGAACTACCTACTGCAATGTCTGACAGAGAAGGATGGAAGAAACGTGTCATGGATAGCCGAGCAAGCTCGACATGATGGTGATGATGATGATGTAGCGAGCAAGATAGTTTGAACGTAGTTATGTCTGAGTTTGGAGTTTGTTCGCGACGGATTCATCGAACTCGGACAATTCCGTACACGCTTGACCCAAATCTGCCAGCAATTATCTAGCGGTCTTCCTGGAAGTTTGCAAAATCTTTGTGCTAGCGAAGTCTTGAAACGGTTATTGGGGAGGTGGGGGGTATAAAACGCTAAGCCGACACCTCCAGGATGATGGAAACATATATATGGGCAGCGAACGAGCCTGTTTGTAATGTTGCGGGCTGGGATTGAACTCGAGGTGCCAGATCTTGAGTGTACAGTTCTATCAAACGAACCAACTACCCCTTGTGTAGTTATGTCGGAAAGAGTAGGATGCAATTATCCCGGTATCGTATTTCTGCGTTTCGCTACTTCTCATGTTAATATATAGCAAGTGATGCTTTAATTCAGTTTTGAATGATTTTGTTTGTGGCGCGAGAAAGTCATAGCTGGAACACTTAAATGAATGATGAATGGTTATAATTATTTTATCCAAAACAAGTGCGACTGCCCGCATTCAAGCAAACAGGAACCAGAAAAACACGAAAATTGAATCAGAACGCGTATTTAATACAACAAGACAGACATGGCGCAATTTTCGGCCAACTGGCCTTTGTCAAGCGTGAATGTACAATCACAAACAAACACCAAATACAAATTATGATAAATGACTGAACTTCCCTGCTGCTTCGTCCATTTCTCTGGACGAAGCAGCAGTGAAGTTTCAGTCTTTCAGTCTTATAATTCTTTTGTTATTGGTGACTAGATCTCTTGATGATTTCAAAGTCCTATACTGCACGGAATTCACAGCGTATGTCTTCAATCCAACGTTGTACTTTGGATGCCATATTACGTACACTGAGACAATTATAGCTATTCCGCGAAAATACTCAATACAAATCCATTATTTTCCAGCATTGTTTTCAACCTTTGACACTATAAGGTCACCGTACTTAATCGCTCCTCTCTGTCTGTCTGTCTGTCTATCTGTCTTTCTGTCTTTCTGTCTGTCTGTCTGTCTGCTGTGTCTATCGTTGTCTCTGTCTTTGTCTGTCTGTCTCTCTCTCTCTCTCTATTTTTCTCTCTCTCTCTATTTTTCTCTCTTTCTCTCTCTTTCTCTGACGCTCTCTGTCTCTGTGTGTGTCTCTCTCTCTCTGTCTCTCTCTCTCTCTCAGTCTCTCTCTCCCTCCCTTCCTTTCTGTCTCTCTCTCTTCTCTTTCCCTCTCTTTCTCTGACGCTCTCTGACGCTCTCTGTCTGTCAGTCTCTCTCTCTCCCTCTCTCTCTCTCCCTCTCTCTCTCTCTCTCTCTCTCTCTCTCTCTCTTTCTGTCTGTCCTGTCCTGTCTCTGGGCGTGCGTTCCTACTCTGCCTTATCGTAAGGAAAACCAAGTGGATATTTGAAGAAGGAGGAGGACAATTTCATGGCGTGACGGACAATATAGATGGACAACTCTGATCTGTGTCGTGTCTTTTTAGAAAACTATCGATGTTCAGACATCCCTTGAGGTCATCAGATACGCCTCACTATTAACACACAACACAAACAACAACAACAACAAATGGTAAAATGGTGCGATCTCAAGATTTGGTTATACCGCATAAGTTTGGGATGTCATTAGATGTCATGACCATAAATATCCATATACCTGTCACTACTCTAATAAATTATTAGCTGCTACACTACACTACTACTGCTGCTACTACTACTACTACCACTACTACTACTGCTGCTACTCTACTCTGCTACTGCTACCCACCATCACCACCACTACTGACTATGCTACTACTACAACTACTATATTACTACTACTACTACACCACCACCACTACTACTACTACGACTGATGATGATGAGATAATGGTAGTAATAATAATGATGATAGCAATAATGATATAATAGAATAATTTATAGTATAATACTGCTGCAGGAACAGGCTCAAAAACATTTAAAAGATTCTGGACATGGAAAAATTGTCTGAAGAGGTGAGTTTTAAGATGGGATTTGAAAGACGAAACAGAAGCAGACTGTCTGATATTACTTGGAAGGGAATGCCAGGGCTGGGTGCCACACACAGAGAAAGAACGGAAGCCATGATATTTACGTTTGAAACGGTTTTGCTGAAGAAGTCGCGAGTTGTGAGTTATTGGTCATGTGAATATGACTGTTATATGACTAGTATGTGACCCAGGGAGAAAATATTGGACGGACTTGAAAGGATGGCTGAGGACAGAGAGAGAGGGAGATGTACTTGCAGCGACACGGAGTAGATTCGTATGGAGGGCCACGATCGCCAACGCCGCGCGGCAGGGCACATGATGATGATGAAGACTAGTATGTGATAAGTGAACAAATAAAAAAAAAAAAAGTAAATGAACAAAGTAATGCCGGCACACAACATATTAACCCTTTGACTATCGCACCCTGCAGAAGCTGGTGGACGGGTGAGGGAGTCAAAGGGTTAAGGTTTTTCAGTTGGTGGAAATGTGCGGGAGTCAAAAGTTAACAAAGAGTCGGCTTGCAGAAGGGGAAGAAGGAGACCACCACCACCACCACCACCACCAACAGCCACAGCATATCACAAATAATGCATGGCCACCAAAGATGCAGACTGTCCAACGACATAGTGGATGGAATATGGTCATCTCACGTAGCAGCTTGAGTTCTCGTGCTGCTCTGAAAACTCGAATTACTTGTAATGCGTAGTGGAATCCAAATGAGTTTGCAAAATAACTCTGTCTAAGAAGGATTTACAAAAACTAAGTACAGTTTCATTAACATGTTTTTACATTAGAAACACTCTTCCCCCCCCCCTCTCTGTCTGTCTATCTGTTGTCTCTCTCTCTCTCTTCTCTCTCTCTCTCTCTCTCCTCTCTCTCTCTCTCTCTCTCTCTCTCTCTCTCTCATTTGTAATGTGCAGTGAATCTAGATGGGTTTGGAGAATGACTCTACATGGGAAGATTTACAACAGCGAACTACTGTTTCAGTAACATACTTTACGTTATAAGAACCCCCCCCTCTCTCTCTCTCTCTCACACACACACACACACACACACACACACACACATACACACCACACACACAACACACGCACCGCACACACAGAGACAGATACTGAAACAGAAACACACACACACGCAACACACACACACACACACACGCACGCACGCACGCACGCACACCACGCACACACACACACACACACACACACACGCACACACACTTACTTTCTCCCATATCCACATCATATCAGCTAATATCTAAAAGCGAGTTACAAAAACAGTGCCCAAGTGTACAACTTACTTCCCTTTGTTCCGACACACCTAGGCATGTCAGCATGTTCCCAAATTCTTTGGCACCTCCTGATGCACCAGCTTCCAACGTTGGCACCAACAGACCATGGTGATTCGTCGTTTGTGCACCTAAGGGACATAAATATAAATTTCGAGTGTTTAGCCGCATAAATACCTTGGTTTAGATCGTATGGGGGATTAAGGATTATCTGCTCATGGCGACAACAGAACACCAGGGAATACCATGGCATCGCAGCGAACAGTGACCTACGCAGTAATAATTATTAACCCTTTGACCCCTGCACCCTATTCACCACCGGCAAAAATTTAACCCTTTGACTACCTCACCCTATCCACCACCAGCAAAAATTTAACCCTTTGACTCCATCACCCTATCCACCACCAGCAAAAATTTAACTCTTTGACTCCCTCACCCTATCCACCACCAGCATGAATTTAACCCTTTGACTCCCTCACCCTATCCATCACCAGCAAATGTTTAACCTTTTGACTCCATCACCCTATCCACCACCAGCAAATATTTAACCCTTTGACTCCCTCACCCTATCCACCACCAGAAAAAAATTAACCCTTTGACTCCCGCATCCGATCCACCACCAGCAAAAAAATTAAACCCTTTGACACCCTCACCTGATTTACCAGCTTTCTGCAGGAAGCTGGTGGATAGGGCGAAGGAGTCAAAGGGTTATATTTTTGCTTTGCTGTCATGGTAGACCCAGCAGGATAGTAGTAGGATAGGCTAAGGGAGTCAAAGGGTTAAAGGGACAGTTGGTTTGCCAACTAGATTGATCTTGCACTTTCCTGGCAGGCGTTGTTCAGACATTAACCCTTTGACTCCCGCACCCTGTCCGCCAGCAACTTGCATTGTCAATAATGCTAGCAAAGCAAAAACTTAACGCTTTGATTCCCTCACCCCATGCAGGAAGCTGGTGGATAGGGCGAGGGAATCAAAGGGTTAAGTTTTTGCAGTTGGTGGATAGAGTGCAGGAGTCAAAATGTTAAGACAAGGCTTCATTGCAATAATTATGTTCGCCAGCAGAACTGCTGTTTCTTTTTGTTGGCAGGAATTGTTCAGACATTAATACAAGGCTTCAGTGCAATAATTATGTTCGCCAGTAGAACTGCTGTTTCTTTTTGTTGGCAGGCGTTGTTCAGACATTAAGACAAGGCTTCAGTGCAATAATTATGTTCGCCAGTAGAACTGCTCTTTCGTTTTGTTGGCAGGCGTTGTTCAGACATTAAGACAAGGCTTCAGTGCAATAATTATGTTCGCCAGCAGAACTGCTCTTTCGTTTTGTTGGCAGGAATTGTTCAGACATTAAGACAAGGCTTCAGTGCAATAATTATGTTCGCCAGCAGAACTGCTCTTTCGTTTTGTTGGCAGGAATTGTTCAGACATTAAGACAAGGCTTCAGTGCAATAATTATGTTCGCCAGTAGAACTGCTGTTTTGTTTGTTGGCAGGAATTGTTCAGACATTAAGACAAGGCTTCAGTGCAATAATTATGTTCGCCAGTAGAACTGCTGTTTTGTTTGTTGGCAGGAATTGTTCAGACATTAAGACAAGGCTTCAGTGCAATAATTATGTTCGCCAGTAGAACTGCTCTTTCGTTTTGTTGGCAGGAATTGTTCAGACATTGAGACAAGGCTTCAGTGCAATAATTATGTTCGCCAGCAGAACTGCTCTTTCGTTTGTTGGCAGGAATTGTTCAGACATTAAGACAAGGCTTCGGTGCAATAATTAAGTTCGCCAGTAGAACTGCTGTTTCTTTTTGTTGGCAGGAATTGTTCAGACGTTAATACAAGGCTTCAGTACAATAATTATGTTCGCCAGCAGAACTGCTGTTTCGTTTTGTTGGGAGGAATTGTTGGCGGGAATTGTTGAGACATTAATACAAAGCTTCATTGCAGTAACTATGTTCGCCAGCAGAACTGCTGTTTCGTTTGTTGGCAGGAATTGTTCAGACTTTAAGAAAAGCCATAGTGCCGTTTTTTTTGCTTACAGAACTGCTTCTCCGTTGTTTTTTTTCGTTTTTGTTTTTTTTTTGGTTGTTGTTGGTGGTGGTGGTGGTGTTTGTTTTTGTTTTGTTGTTGTTGTTGTTGTTGGAGGTTTTTTCCCAGACATTGTTCAGATATGAAGGCATGGTTTTAGTGCAGTTGTTTGCCAACAGAACCGATCCTTCGTTTTGTTGACAGGAATTGTTCAGACATTAAGACAAGGCTTCAGTGGAATATGTTCGCCAACAGAACTTTGGCGGACGTTCAAACAGCACCTGCGTTTGAAATATGGCAACGTTGGGGGCAGCCGACTGCTAACTGTCGAGACTATAGTTAGGGGAAAGGAGCTGGCAGCTATGCGAGCTGGTGGCAGGGTGGGCTGCCCTAAAGAGAGATGAAAGACCAGAGTGTGGCGAGAGAGGGGTCTTCCATTCTCTCTTGGTCCGGTGGCTGGGCTGGACCTGGTTGGTGCGAGTTGTGTGTCTATGTCTTGGAATTTGTCATCTTCCCCACCTTGCCATTCGGTTTGTAAACAAGGTAACTGATGACTGGGTCCGAATGGGTTATGCAACGCACGGACAGCTCCACTTTGCTTGATGAAATTACTATCGAGTGATGTCGGGAGCTTTGGAGGCGATTGTTTGGAGAGTGGCGAGGCATTGGTGCTCTGGGTCCCATCCGCATCCTCGTGGTGTTTCTTGTTAACTGTTAGCCAACAGAACCGCTCCTTCATTTGGTTGGCAGGCATTGGGTGTGACAGGAATTGTTCGGAAATTAACCCTTTGACTTCCGCACCCTGTCCATCAGCATCCTGCATTGCCAACCATGCTAGAGGAGCAAAACCTTAAAACCCTTTGATTTTTTTTCATCCTGTTCACCAGATGCCTGCAGGGTGAGGAGATCAAAGGATTAAGTTTTTGCGGTTGGTGAATACGTTGCGGTAGTGAAAGGGTTAAGACAAAGTTTTAGGGCACTGTGTTCGCCAACAGAACAGCTCTTTCGTTTGGTTGTCAGAGAATGTTCGGAAATGAAGACAAGGCTTTAGTGCAGTTAATTCACCAACAGAACCGCCCCTTCATATGGCTGGCAGGCATTGGGGTGGCAAGCATTATTCAGGCATTAAGACAAAGTTCTAGAGCAGTCTGTTCACTAATAGAACTGCTCTTTGGTTTTGTTGCCAGGCAGTGGGATGGCAGGCATGGTTCTTTCTGGGTTTTTTTTTTCAGGCATTGGAGTTTAAATACCTGGGAACGATCATTTCACCAGACGGCAGATGCACATCAGAAATAGCCAGCAGAATCGGCCAAGCCAAAACAACATTCAAGAAGATGAAAACCATTCTTACCAACAAATGCCTATCAATTAACATCAGGAAGAGAGTTCTTGAATGTTATATAGAACCAATACTGTTGTACGGTTGCGAGGCGTGGACAGTCAACAAGCAAAGCCAGAACAAGATTGAGGCAGCCGAGATGTGGTTTCTAAGAAGGATGTTGAGAGTTCCATGGACAGCAAAGAAAACAAACGAGACAGTCTTGATGGAGGCTGACACAAGTAGATGATTCATAAGGAAGATTAGGAAAAGACAGGCAACATTTATAGGCCATTTTATGAGGAAAGGGGAATTGGAACACCTGGTCATAACGGGAAAGCTGGAGGGAAAGAGAGCACCGGGTAGACCCAGGGAGAAGATGCTAGACGGACTCGCAGAGTGGCTGTGGACAAGGAGGGTGGAAGAGATGCTTGAGGCAACAAGAGATAGAGACAGATAGAAGTCCATAATCGCCAACGCCATGCGGCAAGGCATCTGATGATGATGATGATGATGATGATGATGATGATGATGATGATGATGATGATGATGATGATGATGATGATGGTGATGATGATGATGATGATGATTGGAGTGTCAGGCTTTGTTCTTTCGTTGTTTTTTGCAGGCATTGGACTGGCAGGCGTGGATCTTTCGTTGTTTGTGTTTTTTGGCAGGTATTGGGATGGCAGGCTTGGTTCTTTCCTTTTGTTGGCAGACAATGTTCAGGCATGAAAATAAGGATTTAGTGCCGTTTGCTTGCCAACAGAATTCCCCCCCCCCACCCCCATTTTTTTAATATTCTTTTCTTTTTCAACCACTGTAATGTATTAAGACACGGCTTATAAGTACATATGCAATTTTCTCATCAGCAGTAACTGTTGGCAGGCTAAGCGTTATCACAGACAGCTTTACGTTTAGGTGGACTTGTGTTGGCTGTTAATTGGCTGTACTGGGACAAGCAAGCCCGGCTAAACCCGAAATGGAAACATGAGCTTAATCCGACAGAGCGCCTTTTGGACTATAAATATATATCACCGAAAGCAGGGGGACTGTAATAAGCACGCGATAAATAATCGTGGTTTTGATTTCTGCTTTGAGAGGCAGCAGACGAGAAAGAAATAACGATCCTCTCAACCCTGCACACCCCTCTCCCTTCCTCACCCCCCCCCCCAGCCCCTCCGGCCCCCTTCGCCCAGTGCTTATTCTTGACAAGTGGCGTGTTATCAGGCCTTGATTCCGCCCTATATAGTGAGATTAACATCAGGAATGGTGTGCATGCTATTATGCTATTGCGATCAGAGGAGATGCCGGTGAGATAGCGTGACAGAGAGAGAGAAAGAGAGACAGACAGACAGACAGACAGACAGACAGACGGACGGACGGACAGACAGACAGACAGACAGACAGACAGACGGACGGACAGACGGACGGACGGACAGAGACAGAGAGGACAATATGAGGCCGACAGAGAGAGAAAGAGACAGACAGACAGACAGAGAGGCAGACAGACAGTGACAAAGACAGAGAGAGACAGAGGATAGTATGAGACAGACACAGACAGATAGAGAGACAGACAGACAGACAGACAGACAGACAGAGATAGAGACAGAGAGTAATACGAGATATAAGGTAAATATTCTATCATCAAATTTTACAAAGAAGTATTATATTGGATACTTTATTTTTCATTTGGTTATCTCCTGAGATGGACTGTGACAGAAAGACTAACCACAGAGAGAGAGACAGACAGACAGACAGACAGTCAGACAGACAGACAAACAGACAGAGATAGAGACAGAGAGGATAATACGAGATATAAGGTAAATCTTTTATCATCAAAGGTTACAAAGATGTATTACATTGGATACTTTATTTTTCATTCGGTTTCTCCTGAGATGGACTATAAGAGAAAGACTAATCAAAGAGAGAGAAAGAGAGAAAGAGAAAGAGAGAGAGAGAGAGGATAATACGAGATAGAAGGTAAATCTTTTATCATCAAAGGTTACTTTTCATTTGGTTTTCTCCTGAGAGGGACTATAACAGAAGGACTATATAATCACAGAGAGACAGAGAGAGGCAGACAGACAGAAAGAAAGACAGACAGACAGAGAGAAAAAAGAGACAGACAGACAGACAGAGAAAGAAACAGAGAGAAAGACAGAGAGACAAGGAGAGAGAGAGAGAGAGAGAGAGAGAGAGAGACAGACAGACAGACAGAGAGAGACAGAGACGCAGAGAGAGAGAAAAAAAGAGACAGACAGACAGAGAAAGAAACAGAGAGAAAGACAGAGACAAGGAGAGAGAGAGACAGAGACAGACAGACAGATAGACAGTCAGTCAGTCAGACAGACAGACAGACAGACAGACAGACAGACAGACAGAGATAGAGACAGAGAGTAATACGAGATATAAGGTAAATATTCTATCATCAAATTTTACAAAGAAGTATTATATTGGATATTTTATTTTTCATTTGGTTATCTCCTAAGATGGACTGTGACAGAAAGACTATCCACAGAGAGAGAGACAGACAGACAGACAGACAGTCAGACAGACAGACAAACAGACAGAGATAGAGACAGAGAGGATAATACGAGATATAAGGTAAATCTTTTATCATCAAAGGTTACAAAGATGTATTACATTGGATACTTTATTTTTCATTCGGTTTCTCCTGAGATGGACTATAAGAGAAAGACTAATCAAAGAGAGAGAAAGAGAGAAAGAGAAAGAGAGAGAGAGAGAGGATAATACGAGATAGAAGGTAAATCTTTTATCATCAAAGGTTACTTTTCATTTGGTTTTCTCCTGAGAGGGACTATAACAGAAGGACTATATAATCACAGAGAGACAGAGAGAGGCAGACAGACAGAAAGAAAGACAGACAGACAGAGAGAAAAAAGAGACAGACAGACAGACAGAGAAAGAAACAGAGAGAAAGACAGAGAGACAAGGAGAGAGAGAGAGAGAGAGAGAGACAGACAGACAGAGAGAGACAGAGACGCAGAGAGAGAGAAAAAAGAGACAGACAGACAGAGAAAGAAACAGAGAGAAAGACAGAGACAAGGAGAGAGAGACAGAGACAGAGACCAAGACAGAGAAACACAGAGAGAAAGAGAGAGAGAGAGAGTAAGTGAGTGTGGAGAGAGAGAGAGAAGAGAGAGACAGAGACAGAGAGAGACAGAGACGCAGAGAGAGCTAGTTTTCCATCGACAGAAGATGATGAGGCCTTAATGACGACATACTTTTTCAAACTTTTTGATAAATTTTGGAGAGAGACTGACAGTCAGACAGACAGACAGAGAGACAGACAGACATAGAGTGAGTGAGTGAGTAAGAGAGGGAGAATGAGTGATTAAGTGAGAGAGAGAGAGAGAAAGAGAGAGAGAGAGACTTTAATACTTGTTTTAATGACAATAGCGTGTTGCAGTTTTATGTCAATGGATATGGCCCATTTTATAAAAATCATGTATCATTTGAAAAAAATCGCCAGTTGAGAGAGAGAGAGAGAGAAACAGAGAAACAGAGAGAGAGAGAGACCAAGACAGAGAAAACACAGAGAGAGGGAGAGAGAGAGACCAAGACAGAGAGACAAGGAGAGACAGAGACAGAGACCAAGACAGAGAAACACAGAGAGAAAGAGAGAGGGAGAGAGACAGAGAGAGAAACAGAAAGAGAGAGAGAGAGATACAGAGACAGAGACAGAGGGAGACAGAGACGCAGAGAGAGCTAGCTTCCCATCGACAGAAGATGATGAGGCCTTAATGACGACATACTCTATCAAACTTTCATCGCCAAGGAATCGAAACTGATCATGACGGGTCTGACGCAAAGGGTCTTTAGGGGGACCAGGGGCCTGAATTTTGCATGATATGAAGCTGACGTGACAGTTTGACCATGGCATTGTATGTGGCCCCTCCCCCAATACATGGCGTGGATTATTATTTATTTACTGATGCATGGGCATTATAGCCATTGCCGAATCCCTGCTGTCTTCTCTGTCCTTTTTTTATTTTTTTTTTATTTTTATTTTTTTACTTTCCTTCTGATATCGGAATGTGCGTTTGTGTGTAGGGTGGTAGTGGTGGTGGTAGTGTGTGTAGGCGCCCGCGCGCCTGAGTTTATTTGTCTCTTTGGTAGTAAATGAGAGAGAGAATAGGAGAGAGACAGACAGACAGACAGTCAGAAGACAGACAAACAGACAGAGATAGACAGAGTGAGTGAGTGAGTGAGTGAGAGTGTGAGTGAGTGAGTAAGAGAGGGAGAATGAGTAAATAAGAGAGCGAGAAAAAGAGACAGACAGACAGACAGACAGAGAGAGTTTAATACTTGTTTTAATGACAATAGCATGTTGCAGTCAATGGATACGGCCCATTATATAAAAATAATGTATCATTTGAAAAGAAATCAGCCAGCTGAGAGAGAGAGGAGAGAGAGACAGAGAGACAGAGAGAGAGAGAGAGAGAGAGGGGGGAAGAAGTGAGAGAGAGAAAGAGAGAAAGAGAGAGAGAGAGAAAGAGAGAGAGAGAAAGAGAGAGAGAGAGAGAAAGAAAGAGAGAGAGCGTAGGAGAAGAAGACAGAGAGAGAATGAGAGAGAGACACACATATATATAGAGAGAGAGACAGAGAGAAAAAGAAAGAGAGAGAAAAAGAAAGAGAGAGAAAGAGAGAGAGAGTGAGAGAGAGAGAGAGACGTAACTCTTTGCCGTTTTATTGATAATAGCGTGTTACAGTCTTATATCACTGGGCACAACCCATTTTATAACAATAACGTATCAGTTAAAAAAATCAATAAACCTATCAGAGAGCGAGAGAGAGAGACAGACAGACAGACAGACAGACAGACAGACAGACAGACAGAGAGAGAGAGAGGAGAGAGCAGGGGAGGGAGAGAGAGAGAGTAGGGGAGGGAGAGAGAGACAGAGAGAGAGACAGAGAGATGGGTTTATTGACAGTAGCGTGTCATGGCACTCCTGTCTCTTGATTAATTGATTTGATTAAAGTTTTACGTAACTCTCATCTTAAGCGATATGACCGATGGGACTAACCATCCCAGAGTGGTTGGGGAAAGGACTACAGTGCCTTTGAAAATAATTACGTATCAGAGGGGTAGCGGGAGGGAGGTGGGGGTGGGGATCAGCTCAAGGTGACATACAAGTAACTAAACACGTTCAGTGCAATACGGCTTACACTGTGCACCTTCGTTGACATCCGATGTGTTAAACATTTTTAATTCCATCAATGTTGAGAATAGTTTGAAGATAACTGTTGAAGTTTAACGTTATTGTTCTTGTTATTTTTGTTTAAAGCCCAGCCGACTGCGTGGAGCCATTTCAGGGCTATAACCGTTTCAAAACATACAGTACTTCAACAGGTAATAAAGGAAGAGATGCCCCTGGCGTTGACTACTCCGTCCAATTTATCACACAGGGGATTTAAGAAAAACAAACCTGCATACAAATTGAAACATAACTAAGGACATAACTAAGGATTCTAAAACGTAAAAATGGGCCTAAATTACCAAAAATTGCTTCTGCATATCTCATTTCTATAGAGCCAAAAATGCACTTAAGATTAATACATATGCCCAATAGTCAAGCCTAACAAAAAGTACGTGAGACCTTATCGAACGCATGTAGGTGAATGGACCAGCAAGGCAGAAAATTGGTAAGAAGAAATGATAGAAAGCAAAGGAACAAGGCAGAAACAAAAAAGAGAGTGACAGAAAAGAGGAAATTTCTAGCACGGAATTTCCAGAAGGTTCGGATACTATTTATACTGAAACAGCCCCCGGCATCCCCACGGGGGAAGAAGTTTAACGTATAGTACAATCAAGCGACCGTCAAACGACAGATTTACGCGACATTATACGTGTCGAATTTTCAGTACGTTATATCTACAGGTACAATACGGTCTTGATCAAGATGTATTATACAATTATGTGGAGTTTTCTTTTTACAAAGGCAGGCTGCCTCAACAACATAACAGCAAGGGACACTATAACTTCTGACATGGAGAGAAAAGATGCGAGCGAGCAGGCGAGCGAGAAAGAGAGAGAGAGGGGGGAGAAGAGAGGGAGAGAGAGAGAGGGGGAGGGAGAGAGAGGGAGGGGGAGAGAGGTAGGGAGAGAGAGGGGGACTGAGAGAGAGAGAGAAGAGAGGGAACAGAGAGAGAGAGAGAGGGAGGAGCAAGAGGAGAGAGATTGAGGGAGGGAAAGAGAGGGAGGGAGAGAGGGGAGAGACAGAGACAGAGAGATTGTCGACTGACGGAGAGACAAAGACAGATATATAAGTCTTTTATTGCATTTAGGCCAAACCATACAGTCAGCAATCTGTGTGTGTGTGTGTTTTGTTTCGTGTGTGTGTGTGTGTGTGTGTGTTGTGTGTGGTGTTGGTGTGTGTGTGTAGTGTGGTGTTGTGTGTGTGTGTGTGGACCTTTCGGTATAAAGCTTTTAAGTGGCCGGCACAAAATGATAATGCTCAGCTAACGAAGTGAATTATGTCTGTAATCATGGTAGGTATCTGTTACCAGCTATTTTGCAATACGTGATGTCAGCGCATAGCTAGCTATATACTTTACTGCGTGTCATGTTTCATTGCGATGTCTAGCACTGTAATCATTGTCTATTACTGCTGCATTGTGTCCACATGTTCAGAGAGGAATTGTGGGCTGCACTAGATAAAAAAAAAAGTGTGTGTCGTCTGTAATGTGTGTGTGTATGTTGTTGTTGTTGTTGTGTTTGTGTGTGTGTGTGTGGTGTGTGTGTGTGTGTGTGTTTGTTGTTGTTGTTGTTGTTTGGTTTTGTGTGTGTCTGTGTGGTTTTGTTTTGTTTGGTTGTGTTTTTTTTATTTTTGTTGTTGTTTTGTTGTTTCTTTTTTTTTCTGCCTTTGTATCTGTCTTGTCTCATTCGCGCGCCTGCACATACACGTTCATACGCTCACGAACACGCACCCCAGCCCCACCCCCATCCTCCGAAAGACAAAAGGCCAAAGAGCTACGATATTTTCAAAAAGCAGCAGCAACAACAACAACAACAATTACTACTACGACGACGCCGACGATGACGACAATGACAAAAACAACAAAAAAGCAAACGAAACAAATAAGAACGAATGCGCCCGCACATGCATACACCAGCACGCACAAACACGACCCGCCCTTCACCCATCTCACCTCTCCTCCTCCACCACCCACCCCACCCCACCCCCATCTCCCTACACGCACACAGATAGAACCCCCTTCTCCACACTTGTCTTGTGTCACGCCATAGTCATTTTATACTTCACGTTCACGTAACTGCACGTGCAGGCACGGAACAGTGGACCAACGGTTTGTGTGCCGCCGACTTCTGGGGTCGTCCTCAAGGGATGGAGACGTGGAGAGCCGCCTCCCCGGTCCTCGATCTCTCCAACAAGACCTCTGTCAGCGCCGCGGCTGCTGCCGCTGCCTGGGCGGCCCACAACAGCAGGGTACCCCCCACACCACACCCTGCCCCCGGTCGCTTTGGAACTGAAACCCAGCCCCCATATAGGTAAGGATACATTGTATTATTATGACATTTGTTCAATAATGGTGATAATGATGATAATGTGTTGTCTTGCTTTATGCGCTTGACAAAGGCAACAAGAAAACCAAAACAAATGTGACTGCCAGCATTCAAGCAAACAGGAACCAGAAAAAAAAAAAAAATCACAACGCGCATTTAATACAATCAGACAAGACAGGCGCAAATTTTCGGCCAACTGGTCTTTGTCACGTGAAGACATAAGATCACAAACGATCAAACACTAAATACAAAAAGTAGGAGAAAAAGACTGAAATCTTTCCTGCTGCTTCGTCCAGTATGAGAAAAGGATTAAAAAATTGTTTCTCCTAATTTTTGTATTTGGTGTTTGTTCGTTTGTAATCTTGCGTCTACGCTTGACAAAGGCCAGTTGGCCGAATATTTGCTTTTGTCTTGTCTGGTTGTGTGTTAAAAAAAGACAGCAAGACCAACCAGTCGAGTTTGGGCTGGTTTTATTTTAACAGGTAAGCGTTGGTAATTTTGTTGATCGATTTTTTGGTTGTAGCAGTCATTGAGGCAACTGAAATGTGATTTTTAACAAGAGTGTTGAGAGTTCTATGGACAGCAAAGAAAACAAACGAGACAAGTCTTGAAGGAGGCAGACACAAGAAGATTATTGATAAAAAAGATTAGGAAAAGGCAAGCAACATTTATAGGACATTTTATGAGGCAAGAGAAATTAGAGCACCTAGTCACAAAAAGGAAAGTTGTTTGTATTTGTTGTTTTTTTTTTTTTAAATAAATGGTACTGTCTGTCCCACCAACCAGTGTTTCCTATTATAATCAACTGCATCGTTCTTTCAGCATCTCCACCATTGCAACCCAGCTGCCCTGAAGCTCTTTCGCCTTGCACAAAAGTCACTACCCTCAGCCATTCTAGAGCTCTTTCACCTTGCCCGAAAGGTACTACCCCAGCCATCTAAAGTTCTTTCACCTTGCCCAAAAGTCATTACCTCAGCCATTCTCGAGCTCTTTCACCTTGTCCAAAAGGTACTACCACCAGCCATCCTAAAGTGTTTCCAACTTGCCAAATGTCATTGACTGCCAAATGTCACTATCCCCGCCATCCTAAAGCTTTCCGACTTGCCCAAACATCACTACCCTAGCCATCCGAAAGTTTTTTCCAACTTGCCCAAACGTCACTACCCTCAGCCATCCTAAATTTGTTTCCAACTTGCCCAAACGTCACTACCCTCAGCCATCCTAATTTTTTTTCCAACTTGCCCAAAGGTCACTACTCCCAGCCATCCTAAAAAATTTTCCAACTTGCCCAAACGTCTCTACCCCCAGCCATCCTTAAGTTTTTTTCCAACTTGCCCAAACGTCACTACCCCCAGCCATCCTAAAAAAAATTTCCAACTATCCCAAACGTCACTACCCTAGCCATCCTAAATTTTTTTCCAACTTGCCCAAACGTCACTACCCCAGCCATCCTAAAAATTTTCCAACTATCCCAAACGTCACTACCCTAGCCATCCTAAATTTTTTTCCAACTTGCCCAAACGTCACTACCCCAGCCATCCTAAAAAAATTCCAACTATCCAAACGTCACTACCCTAGCCATCCTAAATTTTTTCCAACTTGCCCAAGCGTCACTACCCCCAGCCATCCTGAATTTTTTTCCAACTTGCGCAAACATCACTTCCGCTAATGTCAGTTCACTAAGACATGCACAGCCCACAAAGACTGAAGACGTGCACTCCAGAGGCGTAAGGAGTTGAATATTTTTCAAGAGGAATGCACTATGTTTGAACGGCATCGTGGAGCGCTTCGGCGAAATCTGCTAATAATGTCTGAGAACACAGCTGGAAGTTATAGAAAAATTATATGCACAGACAAAACCTGAAGATGAATGGATAGGAGATGGGACCCAGAATCCCCAACTGTTTTGAATTGAGCAACACGCAGTTGTTGTTTCACATTAAGCTCATGTTGATAACCAGAGTGCCAGTTCTCACTAGATAATCAAAACAGTTCTTTTTCTACTTTCTCTTACCTGTCCACGTGTCTCGTCTTGGGTGTCACGAGGGAATAGCGTGACGTTCAGCTCAGTAGCAAGCCGGAGGGCCTGAAATGTGAGATCAAAGTCTCCCCTCACGCCATCGATCCAGGTTTTCCTTGGTTTGCCTCTCGTTTTAAATCCCCATGCTTTTTGTTGTATACTTGTTGAGCCAGCTGATGGGGTTGAATTTGAGTCAGATGAGAGAACCCAGTTAGTTCTTTACTAATGAATGTGATGTTGGACCGTTGTTGCTCCCACTATATCTCTGATCTTAGTGTTTCGGGTCATGTCGCGGCTGATGTTGTTGACAGCTCTTCTGAAACAGTGCTTCTCATAGGTGGTCATTTTGTGCCTTCGGGATTGGATGGTCAGGGTCTGTGGTCTGGCACTAGACAGCTTCCGTTTCCGTTTCTCAAGATGACGTCTCCGCACTCGGAATGAATTCCATATGCACTAACGTCACAGGTGTCATATAATTTTTTATATTTTTTATATGGTGGTCATGGCACAAGCCTTAAGCATGCACATAAACCCATGACCTGGCCAGGTCCTGAGGTTCTACCTAGCCTATGTTTTACCTAATGTACAGTTTTGTTACTAGTATTGTATCAGTCTATCACTGGAACAATCCTGGTTACATGTAAATGTCATGTGTATCTGTGTATCTTATCTTCAAAGAAAAGAAGAGATGCATAAAGTACATAAAATGAATAATTAAAGGTCTGAATCAGGTATGTAGGCTAAAGATGGAGATGAAAATGGAATTGGCGAACTTGGCTTTTTGTTTGTTTGTTTGTTTGTTTGTTCGTCTTTTAGTAGAAATGTTTGGGTGTTTCTGTAGACAGAAGGGGATGGAGACAGTTGACGGGGCATTGCTTCAGCGGCTACCATCAAGAATGATATCGCCGACAGGTGAGCAAGTGAACAGGTGTTTGGGTGTTTCAGGGGCGAAATAAAACCCAGTTCAAATTAGTAGGGTAAATTTCTTCGTTTGAACTGTTCAGATGATGACGACAGCCTCCCCCCGACACCACACCCCCCACCCCTGAATCGAGGCATCACGGAGCGAGACGCTCTGGCCATGGAAGCGGCCTCGCGGGCCATGGAGGAGGCCACTCGCAAAATGGAGGCCAATCACCTGCCCCCTGGGGGCGCCGTGGACAGCGGGGGCAGCCCCCCACGTAAACGTCTGCTGACGGAGGAGGATCGTCTGCTGGCTCACGCCGCTGGCATGCCCAGTGCCCATCTCAAGATCACCAGCAGGAGTGAGTTTGTTGATTTGTGTGTTGCTGTGGACTGCAGTTGTGTGTAAAACCCTTCAGCATCCCTGTGTATAGTTTTTGCTTCTTTTTTTTCTTCTTTTTCTTGTTCTTCTTCTTCTTCGTCTTCTTCTTCTTCGTCTTCTTGTTCTTGTTCTTGTTCTTGTTCTTTGTTCTTCTTTCTTCTTCTTCTTCTTCTTCTTCTCTCTTCTTCTTCTTCTTCTTCTTCTTCTTCTTCTTCTTCTTCTTCTTCTTCTTCTTCTTCTTCTTTTCTTGTTCTTGTTCTTGTTCGTGTTCTTCTTGTTCTTCTTGTTCTTGTTCGTCTTCTTGTTCTTCTCCTCCTTCTTCTTCTTCTTCTTTCTTCTTCTTCTTCTTCTTCTTCTTCTTCTTCTTTCTTCTTCTTCTTCTTCTTCTTCTTCTTCTTCTTCTTCTTCTTTTCTTCTTCTTCTTCTACTTCTTCTACTTCTTCCTTCTTGTTGTTGTTGTTGTTCTTCTTCTTCTTGTTCTTCTTCTCCTCCTCCTATTTCTCCTCCTCCTCCTCCTTCTCCTCCTCCTTCTTCTTCTTTTTCTTCTTCTTCTGTCCTCAGTAGCTTAGTTGGTTGAGCGTCGGATTCACATGCTAATGGTTGTCGGTTCGAATCCCCGGGGTGCGCTGTATTAAACTGGCCTTCTCACTGTCCCATCTTAACATCATTGTTTGTTCTGGTGGTGTCACTAAAGAAGTAGATAAGTCATCCCTTCCCCCACTTCCCTGAGATGGTTATCCCCGTCAGCCATATCATCTGAGGTGGATGCAGACTTAAAAAACTAGTTGGTAGGTAGTGATCTGTTTGTTTATTTACTTTGCTTATCAAAGCTTTTTCGTATCTGTCGTTGTTCTGTACCTCCGTCTCTCAGTCCCTCCCTCTCCCCTCCTTCCCCCCCTTTTCCCTCCTTTCTCCCTCACTCCTCCTTCCCCCTCCTTCCTCCCTCCCTCCTTTCCTCCCTCCTTCCTCCCTCACTCCCTCCTTCCCTCCCTCCTTCCTCCCTCCCTCCTCCTCCCTCCCTCCTTCCTCCCTCCCTCCCTCCTTCCTCCCTCCTTTCCTCCC
>JAPXFY010000016.1:69371127-69376127 GCA_030674185.1 Monoplex corrugatus | reverse complement strand
TCATTTTAAGTGGAGGAAAAAGTAGACTCTGAGTGTGTTTGTTCGTGTGTATGTTTGTACATATATTATATTATATATATAAATAATAAATATATGCTTATGCGAGAAGGATATAATGATTACTTAATCACTGGCGACGCGGTATTTTTTCTGTTTCTGTCCTAACTTTATAAAAACGAAGCCAAATAAATACAGGTCGCTGTATTTCTTAGCTTAACCTTGGACTCCCGCACATCTGTCTACCAGCATCCCGCTTGTCAGCCATGCCAGCAAAGCAAAACTTAACCCTTTGACTCCTTCACCCTATCCACCAGCTTCTTGCAGGAAACTGGTAGATAGGGTGAGGGAGTTAAAGGGTTAAGTTTTTGCGGTAGGTAGATAGGATGCGGGAGTCAAAAGTTAAATTTCCTGTCTTACACAGTTTTTGAACCGATTGGATATACACGCGCAAACACACACACACACACACACACACACACACACACACACACACACACACACACACACACACACACACACACACACACACACACATGCGAGCTAGCAGCAAGCAAGCACTCGTTCACTTTGAGCCAGCTTTATGGAAACTTAACCCTTTGACTCCCGCAGCCTCTCTACCAGCATATTACGTTGTCAACCATGCTAGCAATGCAAAAACTTAACCCTTTGACTCCCTCACCCTTTCCACCAGCTTCCTGCAGGAAGCTGGTGGATAGGATGAAGGAGTCAAAAAAATTAGTTTTTACTGTCGGTGGACAGGATGCGGGAGTCAAAGGGTTAATCCACGCTGTTCTGGCTTGCAAGTCCTCAGCATTAACCCACAGACCTGAATACTATAAACTCTATGTTATTTGTCATCGATTCTGTCGTTATTTTTTTTTCTTTTGCTTTTTTGTTTCTCACAGCGTAAATCCCTTGTGCGATAAATTGGACTGAGTGGTCAACACTAGGGGCATCTCTTTAGATTATGTGAGCAAATACAGTGATATGTTTACTTAATTTTTTCCTTTTTTTTTTGTTAACCTGTTGAAGTATTGTGTATGTTTTGAAACAGATTTAGCCCTGATATGGCTCTACGCAGTCGGCTGGGCTTTAAACAAAATAACATAACAGCTGTTTACTGATAACTCAGTAATGGCGTTTGTTGTACGTTAAAGAAAATGGTTAATTTTTTTAGTGATGAAATGTTTGTACTTTTTTTTCTTAAAAGGAACGGAGAGTTTTTAACAGACTGTTCATGATGCAATTCTTTTTTTTTTTTAAAGAAAGGAGAGGCTTAGGAATGAAACAACAGAAAACGGATGGTTGTTGTGTTTGCTGTTTTCGTCCCCCCCCCCCCCCCCCCCCCCATTTCCCTATTCTTTTTTTTTTTTATCGAAAAGGAGATATTTACAAATGGGAGAAAAAATTGTGAGCGTTTGTTGTGTTTTTTGCATATTGCATATGGTCCTAGGTGATGAAATATCCACAATTTAAGCCATTTCTTGATAATAGAAAAGCAGGAACATATTTGAATCTTTTTATCTCTTCAGCATCTCTTTCTTTTCTTTCTTTTTCATTTCTTCCTTATTTGTTTTTTCAAGGGACTCAGCCGTTTCTTGATAATGAAAATCTTGGAACAATTGCATCGTGATATGAAATAGGACAATTGCTCGTGATAATGAAAAAAATAGAAATATTGATCGTGATATGAAAATGATATTTTGCATCTTGATAATGAAAATAGGAACTATTGCATTTTCTCTTTAGCTTTCTTTTTTTTTTTTTCTTTTTCATTCGTTCCTTACTTTTTTTTAAAAGGGATTCTGACATCTACAAAAGAACAGAATCCCTTAAAAAAAAAACTAATATCATACATATCCATCGCTTAAGAGAGAACCGAAAAAAGCATCGATATCTCACAATGTTACTGAAAATTTTTAAGGCTTCTTTGAGCATTTTCTTTTGCTGGTCCTCGTAACTCTGAGAGTGGTAGGACTTTAAAATCTACAGAACAGAACAGAACAAAAGAACAGATCATCAACAGTTTGTCATGTTTATTATGGTTGGTGTATATGAAATTGGGTGATGAAATCCTGTAATTCAAGGTTTTTTAAACATGTTTTTTATTGTTATGAATATAATGGGCGAGACCTGTGTTTGTATCACAGGAATCCTTTAGGTCCATGGTACTGATCCATCAGATTTGTCTCAAAGCATGTTTGCTGTCACCTGCCAGCCATCGCAGACATATCCCGTTTCTGTGCCCAACTGCGAAAGGTTGAGTAATGGACGATGGCAACTGACATTATTTCCTAAATGTGATACCCACTTGTGGCCTGTTGTGTTTGCCACCAATTTACAGATCCATGTTACTGGGGCATCAAATCTGTCTCTATGCATCTGTCGCCCTTAAGGATTCCTGTGATATTTCCCACAGACAGTCGCAAGACACTCTCGGGAGACAAATGTTTTATTTCATATTCGAATGGATAGATTCGAAATTAGGATTACACCGATATCTAACGAGCGGAACATAAAATGGATATTTACTGTTATGAGTGTTTGTTTTTTCTGCTGAATATGATTCACAGTTTTGGAAGATGACTCGCTTGTTCTTTATAGACACAGTCGTTTATTTATGAATATTATTATTACGATAGATTATACATTTTTAAGAGCGTGACATTTTTTTGTTTATGGAATATTGTCATAGAACTTTTTCCCTCTAAGACACAATACACATATATGCTGAAGAATTGGAACAGATACAATTGTTGAAAAAGAAATATGTGTGAAAGGTACAGACCCCGAAGAATTGGCACAAAAAACGAAATGCATTGTAGTCTTTCGATCAGTATTTTCTTTGCCCATTTCACGGTTATGCTGAAACCAATACGTTTTGTGGACAGTTTAGTTATTCTTGGTTTTGATCATGGGTCAATGTTGCATGTGATTATGGTGGTACGGTCACGTGCAAGTCCTTTTTTTCACAGCAAACGAAACACTCCATGTCCATATGCACATTCACAGAAATTCCCATATGCGTGGAAAACACCCACACACACACACACACACACACACCACACACACACACACACACACACACACACACACACACACACACACACACAACACAACACAACACACACACCACCACACACACACACACACAACACAACACACACACACAACACACACACACACACACACACACAACACACCACAAAACACACGCAAACACACGACACTCGCTGGAAACAATTCCTTGAAGAGTCTGGTATTCTTCATCACTGCATTTAGCATGCTCTCTCTCTCTCTTTTCTCTCTCTCTTCTTTTCTTCTCTTTCTCTTTTCTCTCTCTTTCTCTCTCTCGCTCTCTCTGCTCTCTTCCCTCACATTGCTGGTCAAACATTATGCATTAATAAACTGTTGTATTGGTTTGTTTGTACATGACTAGCTTTGAAAAAAAATCTATGATGTGTTTGTCCACAGAAGATTACAATTATGTATTTTACACTGCCCAGAATGCAATATTTTGAAATCCCACCTTTTCCTATCTGTAACCCCCTCCTCGAAAGAAAAATATATTCAAAGGCTTACAAAGCCCGAAGTACGTACTGGAAACGTTAACAAAATGCATAAGAGAAATTGAAAAAAAAAAAAAAATAAACGAACAACGCCATCACCCATCCAGTCCAAACTCCAACTCCCAACTTCACACTCAGCCGAAAAAGAATGAAAGTCTCATGTTTTTAGATAGGGGCTTAGAAAAGTTATATCCAAAAAGCGATGCCGCGTTCAAGCAAACAGGAATCAGAGAAAAAAAAAACACGAAAATAGAATCAGAACGCGTATTTAATGCAACCAGCAAGACAAGGGGCAAATTTGCGGTCAAATGGCCTTGTCAAGCGTAAATGTAAGATCACAAATGAACAAACACCAAATACAAAAATTAGGAGAAAAAGACTCAAACTTCCCTGCTGCTTCGTCCAGCGTGCTTTGTCATGTCTGGCTGTGGGCCTATTAAATACACGTTCTGATTCTATTTTCGTGTTTTTTGTTGTTGTTTTTTTTGGGTTTTTTTTTCTGGCTCCTCTTAGAAAACTTAAAGACACGACAAATCAGGCCATACTGATATCTTTTCATTTATTTCTATCACCACCTTGAAGTTGTGTAGAAGGCAAGAAAAGACCACATCCAGAGGAAGACAGAGAGAGCGAGCGTGATAGCAAGGCAGAAAGAAATCCAACCGTTACCGAATCAAGGGGCTTAATTCCGAGACGGTTTGGGAAAGCAGTTAACCCCCTTCTTGCCACACGCGGTGTTGCGTATTTGCATGAAAATGTACTCGATCTTTTTGAAACTTACAGGGTGAAAGTTTCTTACAAATAAGAAACATGCTGGTGTAAATTTTATAAATTTGATGAAAGTTTGATGATAAACAATCGAGTATAGTAATCCTTTTTCGAAAATCTTCACAACATTTCGGGGGTCAATGGGGTCAAAGGGGTCAACGGGGTCAGTGCAACCGGAAAAGAGAGATTTATCATGCCTGACTCAATTAACAATTCATGGTTTCCTAGTGAGCCCGAAGTTTGCTCCATATTTGGTGAAGACGTCACACTTAGCTAATAAATCTTTCCATAGTGGATTTATTGGGAACACAAGCACTTAGATAGATGTGCGGTAGACGTGCACACACACGCGCGTGCACGCGCGCGCGCGCGCACACACACACAACTCACATGCATGCTCGCACCACGCACACACACACGCATATACACACATACATATGTATACACACATACACACATACACACACACACCACACACACACACACACACACACACACACACACACACACACACACACACACATTTTAAGACGTTAAATTAAAGAACACATTTTTCCTAAAATGTCTTAAGCGAATAGACAAACCAATGACCACCACACACACACACACACACACACACACACACACACATACACACACACACACACACACACACACACACAC
>JAPXFY010000016.1:69361127-69366127 GCA_030674185.1 Monoplex corrugatus | reverse complement strand
ACGATTTCTCATATCTTCTGAATTTGTCGGAATTATGACGAGATTTTATGACCGTGTACATTAATTAATTAATTAACCTTGTAATTAATTATTTTGGGCCTCTTTTTTTATTATTATTATTTTCTAAACAGTGGTGGAGTACAAAATTCGAAGTTCTGTTGTTTTATGTAAGTAATGTGGCAGAGTAAATAAAAATGTGTATAAGTTAAAAATATCGTCTTCTGTTTCGATGACTTCTGAATGAAAAGCACTCTCAGTCTCTCTGTCTGTCTGTCTGTCTTTCTCTCTGTCTGTCTGTCTGTCTCTCTCTCTCTCTCTACATCTCTCTCTCTCTCTCTGTACATCCCTCTCTCTCTCTCTCTCTACCTCTTTCTGTCTCTATCTGTCTATCTGTCTGTCTGTGCGAGTGGGAGAGTGAAGAGAGAGAGAGAGAGATGCAGACAGACTAAGAGAGACGCAGAGAGAGAGGAGAAGACGAGAGAGAGAGAGAGATGAGCAGAAAGAGAAGACAGAAGACAGACAAAGAGAAGAAGAGAGAGGAGAGACGCAGACAGACAGAGGAGAGAGAGAGAGAGAGAGAGAGAGAGACGCAGACAGACAGACACAGAGAGAGAGAGAGAGACGCAGACAAAGACAGAGAGAGAGAGAAGAATCTGGGTGTGCCTAGAGAGAGAGAAAGAGTGAAAGACACGACACAGACCAAGAGAGAGAGAGAGAGAGAGAGACGCAGACAGACAAAGACAGAGAGAGAGAGAGAGACGCAGACAGACAAAGACAGAGAGAGAGAGAGAGACTCAGACAAAGACAGAGAGAGAGAGAGACGCAGACAGACAAAGACACAGAGAGAGAGAGACGCAGACAGACAAAGACAGAGAGAGAGAGAGACGCAGACAGACAAAGACACAGAGAGAGAGACGCAGAGAGACAAAGACTGAGAGAGAGAGAGAGAGAGAGAAGAATCTGGGTTTGCCTAGAGAGAGAGAAAGAGTGACAGACACGATACAGACCAAGAGAGAGAGAGAGAGGAATTCAGAGGTACCCGCACGTGTACATATGGACTGAATATGACAATCTTCAAGAACGTTTTCAAAACAACTTGATCCATGCCACATGTGACAGCTGCAAAAATGACAGACAGACACTCCAAACAACACAAAACCACTAGAAATATACTTAAATATACCCTCACGACAAACAGCCTGAATTGTCCTCCCCCTAAAGAGGCCTAAAAAGTCAACACACTGCAACACTCGTTTAACAAAAAAACAAAGATTACCTACTTTGTTCTTCTCACCTAACGTGTGCAAGAGCTAAGAGCAAGCGTGTACACGCACACACACACACACACACACACACGCACACACACACACACACATACACATACACCACACACGCACACTAACACACACACACACACACACACACACGCACGCACACACACACCACACACACATACACACACACGCACGCACGCGCGCACACACACACACACACACACACACACACACTCACACGGACACGCACATACACTTACTTTCTCTATCACTCTCTCTGACTCACTCTTTCTCTGTCTCTCTCTATCTCGCATCCAGTTACGGCGCCAAATCTTGACAATTCAAATCAAAGCTCACTCATGCACCATGCACATGCATCATCATCACCATCATCAAGTGCCCTGCCGCATGGCGTTGGCGATCATGGCCCTCCATATGTATCTTTCCCTTGTTGCCGCAAGTACATCTTCCACCCCTTCTGTCCTCAGCCACTCTGCAAGTCCGTCCAATATTTTTTCCCTGGGTCTGCTTGGTGCTGTCTTTCCCTCTAGCTTCCCTGTTGTGACCAGGTGCTTTAATTCCCCTTTCCTCATAAGATAGCCTAAAAATGTTGCCTGTCTTTTCCTAATCCTGGGTGTGCCTAGAGAGAGAGAAAAAGTGAAAGACACGACACAGACCAAGAGAGAGAGAGAGAGAGACGCAGACAGACAAAGACAGACAGAGAGAGAGAGAGACGCAGACAAAGACAGAGAGAGAGAAAGAGAAGAATCTGGGAGTGCCTAGAGAGAGAGATTTGATTTTGTCAAGATTTTGCGCTATATAAATAAAAATATATTATTATTATTATTATATTATAATCTTCTTTATGAATGATCTTGTGTCTGCCTCCATCAAGACTGTCTCGTTTGTTTTCTTTGCTGTCCATACATACGCATAGAATAGACACTGATCACATTACAATATCTAATATCAAAAACGATTACACAAACTGAGGGAATGAAATAATTATAGAATTCATTGTTGAGAAAAGAGGTAGGTTTTTAAATTGGGTTTAAAAGCATACCTGTAAGAATTACCAAAATGTCCATAAGATCTAAACTCAATCAAACTCCTCATGCCTTGAAATTATTTGTTCAAACTATGACGGCCTAGGAAATGAACGTTAAGTTCTGTTAGTGCGTGCGTGTGTGTATCTACGATTTTCCCCCTTTTCGTGAGTATGTGTGTGTGTGTGTGTGTGTGTGTGTGTGTGTGTGTGTGTGCGTGCGTGTGTGTGTGTGTGTGTGTGTGTGTGTGTGTGTGTGTGTGTGTGTGTGTGTGTGTGTTTTAGTGTGTGTGTGTGTGGGACTGGCCAAGACCGTCTTGTAGGGAACAGTACAGGGAGGGAGACGAAGAGGCAGACAGAGAAAAAGATGGGAAGACAATATGAGAGAGTGGACTGGCCTTGAATGGAATATCATTCTGCGGAAAGCTGAGGACCGTGAGGAGTGGAGGAAGTTGGTTGCAAAATCTTCAGTGGTGCCCAACGGTCAACCAGACTACGGGACTGATGATGATGATGATGATGTGTGTGTACGTGTGTGTACGTGTGTGTGTACGTGTGTGTGTGTGTGTATGTGTGTGTGTGTGTGTGTGTGCGCGCGCGCACGCGTACGTGTGTGTATCTACGATTTTGTTCTTTTTTCCTTTTCGTGTGTATGTGTGTGCGAGTGTATTGTTCGTTCTTTGATTTAACGTCTGTTCCTATGAGTGATATTAGTGTATTGTGTGTGTGTGTGTGTGTGTGTGTGTGTGTGTGTGTGTGTGTGTGTGTGTGTGTGTTACGTGTGTGTGTGTGTAGGTGTGTGTGTGTGTGTACGTGTGTGTATGTATGTGTGTGTGTGTGTACGTGTGTGTGTGTGTAGGTGTGTGTGTGTGTGTACGTGTGTGTATGTATGTGTGTGTGTGTGTATGTGTGTGTGTGTGTGTATGTGTGTGTGTGTGTGTGTATGTGGGTGTTTGTGTGCGTGTGTGTGTGTGTGTGTGTATGTGGGTGTTTGTGTGCGTGTGTGTGTGTGTGTGTGTATGTGTGTGTGTGTGTGTGTGCGTGCGCGCGCGCGTACGCGCATATAATGTCCTCGCACTCGCTTTTTTCCCCCCATAATATGAGCAGTTAACATGCTGAAAAATAATTTCCATCTGTTTGCTTTTACAAAGGGACACTCCAAAAACATCGACCAGATAACAGGAGCTCATGTTCTCGGTGTAAAGCGAAATGAATTATATCGCTTCAACTTGTCTGCTCTTATTTCACAATCTGTTAAACTCAGACTAAATACCGGACTCTGTTCGTTCCTCTGCTAGTCACCGATAATGTGTTGGTAGTTTTACAATTGGCACAGTGCTCGTTTTGTCCTGAAACAGTCTGCATTGAAATTGTAGTACCGCTAGGTGAAACAGGAGAAAGTTTTTTTTTAAAGAAAACAGCGGACAACTGAATCGAGATTGTAACTGTAGGATTTCACTATCAACAGAAAATGAACCTTGGTGCTGTTACAGAAAGTAATTCAACTGCTGTTTACTCACTGTTATTTTGTTATTTTTGTTTGAAAGCCCAGCCGACTGCGTTCAGCCATATCAGGGCTATAACCGTTTCAAAACATACACAATACTTCAACAGGGAAAAAAAAGGAAAAGAAAAGAAAACGAAGTACACATATCAATGCATTTGCGTACATAATCTAAAGGGATTCCCCTGGCGTTGAACGCTCTGTCCAATTTGTCACAGACGGGATTTAAAAAAAACCAACCTGAATACAAATTAAAAAATAACGAAGGACGCTAAAACATTTATAAAAACGGGCCTAAATTACCTAAAATTGCTTTCGCATATCTCATTTCCCTAAAGCCCAAAAGGCACTTAATACATGTACCCAACTATCAATCCTAAATGCAAAACAAGTGTGACTGCCCGCGTTCAAGCAAACAGGAACCAGAAAAAACACGAAAGAAGAATATGAACGCGTATTTTTCAAGCGTAAGATTACAAACAAACTAACACTAGATAAAAAAAATTTCATAAAAAGACCGAAACTTCCCTGCTGCTGTCTTCAATGTGAAGTAGTGTTTGTTTGTTTGTAATGTTACGCTTGACAAGGGCCAATTGGCCGAAAATTTGCGCCTGTCTTGTTTTGTTGTATTAAATACGCGTTCATATTCTTCTTTCGTGTTTTTTCTGGTTCCTATCAATCCTAAGAGAAAGTACATAAGACTTTACCGAACATCTACAGATGAATGGACCAGCAAGCAGAAAATGATAGGAAGAAATGACAGAAAGCAAAGGAACAAGGCAGAAACAGCGAGAGTGGCAGTATAAAGGGAATTTCTAGCACAGAATTTCCAGAAGGTGGGGATACCATTTATACTGAAGAGACCCCGGCATACCCATGGGGTGGGGGGGTGGTGTTTACTTCTATTCAACTTCTGATCAGATGATATAAAAGAAACAAACAAATGTATCAAACCAAACAGACCGAAGTAATTAAACAATCAGATAAATGCTTAATTGTATAAATATGTTCAAACAGATACAAATACATGGATAATTACATAAACAAATTCAGCCAGACACAAATAATTAAACAAATAGATCAATGGATAATTACATCAATAAATTCAATAGAAAAATCTAACTTACATCTAGCTAGCTATCTATTTATCTATTTACCTATCTATCTATCTATCTAT
>JAPXFY010000016.1:69356127-69358627 GCA_030674185.1 Monoplex corrugatus | reverse complement strand
CTTGTGAAAAACTTGAAAATTACATCTGGAGGAAGATCTCTGAAGAGTCCGCCGTTTAGAGTTTATGTCTCACATCGTGCTGGTCCCTGCTTTCAATAAAAAAGGTGTTTGATCCTGAGTGGTTCCTCACATGGTATGCACCTTGGTGCTTCTTCGTTTGTTAAAAGGTATGAGTGTGTGTAGAATGTGTGTGACCTGTGTAGAACCTGTATAACACTGTCTCCTTCCTACGGTTCCCCAAAGAACAGATGAAAGAAAGTGTTTAAGATCGGAGCGGATTTGGAAAAAAAAAGTTTGTTGTCTGTTTGATTGTTTGAATCCTATTGCCCAGAGGTTGTTTTTTTTTCACGTGTTTGTTTGCTTTTGTTTTGTTTTGGATGTTTGTTTGTTTTGTTTTTTTTGTTTCTTTTTGTTGTTTTTGTTTATTATCATTATTATTATATCATTATTGTTACTATTATTGTCATTATCATGTTATTATTATTATTGTTATTATCATTATTATTATTATTATTAGTAGTAGTAGTAGTAGTAGAAGTAGTAGTATAATCATCATCATCATCATCATCATTATTATTGTTATTGTTATTATTATTATTATTTTTATTATCATCATCATATCTCATCATCATCATCATCATCATCATCATCTCATCATTATCATTGCTTCAATATGTGTGGAATGAAGGATATATACCTTTTCCGTTGTGTCATTTCGTAGCAAAGCAGTCAGCTACTTCAGTACCTCGAATAACCAGCGAGGCCAGAAACCAGAGAAGGACGTTGCAGAAACTCTGTGTGGATGATGTTACCAGACAAGGAAATGCCTCCAAAGAAAAGAGTCCTAAAAGATGAGAAAGTCTTTATGCTTGAATTAAGACATCATTTTTAGTGCCAGAATCAGACCAGTCAAGTTGGGTGGTATAGACAGACACCTCAGTAGGAATGCGAATAGGCTAAGTAGAAATCCTTCAAATGAAAAAACAAACCAAGATCCTGTAGGCAGCAAGCAGTAGTGCACGTTAAAAAATCCTCATCAACAACAGGACTTCCTCCTGACAACAGGGCTAAAGCCCAAGGTACCACGTCTGCATGCATTTCCTAACAAACCGTGGTATCATGCAATATAACGCAAATAGTTTCTGCACACGCATAAAGAATCAGAACGTACCAGTTGCCGTGTTGTAGTGGTTAACGCAACGGACTACCGACTGGAAGGTTGTAGGTTGGAATCCCCATCAGTACCTTCAAAAATCATTGTGGGATTTTTCGGCTCTAACCGACTCCTGCCCGGAGTTGGGCGTGCTATGGGCTCATTGGGAAGACTGGAACCTCACAGTCGAGTCTCATCCACTTCGCGGATGCGTCATTGAGGGTGTTGCTCAAATTTTCTGACCAACACCGCAGGTGTCTGTATCTCTCGGGCCTGGTTGACGCCAGGATATATAAATTATTATGATAGTAAGCGTAGAGTACAACCCTGTCACGCAGTCTCAATCCTAGATGGAACTCCATAGCATCATGATTATCATCCACATCGACATCATCATCATCATCGCATAATAAAAACTGTTTCAGCTTCTGTGGCCATTAAAGTGGCGTAGAAAATGGGACGAAAAAAAACAAAAAACGGTGAGCACTAAGGTAACCTCCCTGAGTGCAATGATCCTTAAAAAAATCAGAACGTGTATTTCATACAACAAGACAAAACAGGCGCAGATTTTCAGCCAACTGGCCTTTTGTCAAGCGCAAGATCACAAACAAACAAACACCAGATAGAAAAATCAGGAGAACAAGACTGAAACTTCCCTCCTGCTTCGTCCAGTGTCAGAAAAGGACTGAACGTGGTGCTTCTACAGAAAGTCATACAACAGACAACCATGCTTTCTCTTCCTAAGTGCAGAGAACTACCTACATACATTACCATTCTATTATGATCACCAGAAGAATCCATGGTGCAATGGATAGCATTCTTTTCTTTTCTCCCTCCCACCCTCCCACCCTCCCTCCTCTCTCTCTCTCCCCCCCCCCTCTCTCTCTAACCTTTTAACCCTTTGACTCCTGCATCCTATCTATCAACTGCAGGAAGCTGGTGGACAGGGTGAGTGAATCAAAGGGTTAAGTTTTTGCTTTGCTGGCATGGTTGACAATGCAGGATGCTGATGGACAGGGTGAGGGAATCAAAGGGTTAAGTTTTTGCTTTGCTGACATGGTTGACAATGCAGGATGCTGGTGGACAGGGTGCAGGAGTTAAAGGGTTGATTTAATCAGGGCATGACTGAAATGTTCTCATTCAAATATGGGATTTACTTTTTTTTTCTTTCACAAACATTATCACATTCTAAAACCATAAAAATTACACACATTGTAAACACACCAAAAGCATATGGTCTCTAAACGTTAGTCAAAATGTACTAAACTATTTTTATAACCTTTGTTGGCTTAAATCTGAAAAGAAAAGAAAAGAAAAGAAAAATGAAGTAAAGTAAAGTAAAATAAA
>JAPXFY010000016.1:69336127-69353627 GCA_030674185.1 Monoplex corrugatus | reverse complement strand
CATCAAGACTGTCTCGTTTGTTTTCTTTGCTGTCCATGGAACTCTCAACATTCTTCTTAGAAACCACATCTTGGCTGCCTCAATCTTGCTCTGGCTTTGCTTGCTGACTGTCCACGCCTCGCATCCGTACAACAGTATTGGTTCTATATAACATTCAAGGACTCTCTTTCTGATGTTAATTGATAGGCATTTGTTGGTAAGAATGCTTGTCATCTTCTTGAATGCTGTTTTGGCTTGGCCGATATTTCTCTCTTGTTAACAAGAAATACTACGAGGGTACGGATGGGACCCAGAACATCAATGCCTCGCCACTCTCCGGATAATCTCCTAAGCTCCTGACGTCACTCGATAGTCATTTCTTCAAGCAAAGGGGGGCTGTCCATGCATTGCATGACCCATTCAGACCCAGTCATTAGTTACCTTGTTTTAAGCGTTTAAGCATCTTGTTGAGGTTGAGAGGTTTCCTCTCTTGGACTGTCATAAACGGCTGCTTTTTGTTATCTATCTGTCTGTTTATTTCGTTAGATCTTGGTTTATATATTTCATTCATCAAAGACACTAACCACACGTTGAATCTGATTGAAATGATAAATAAAGACCACACCTTCAAGCCTAAATACTTGTTCATTTTAGATGTCACCTCTCTGTACACAGTCATACCACATTCTGATGGATTAATAGCTCTGCAACATTTTCTAGACAAGTGACCTGATCAGACATTGTCTACATCAACCCTCATCCGACTTGCAGAACTGGTCTTGACAATGAACACATTTTCATTCGTTGGTCATTTTAGTCAGTTTATTCCTTTTCTCACACCGGACGGAGCAGCAGGTAAGTTTCAGTCTTTTTCTGCTAATTTTTGTATCTGGTGTTTGTTTGTGATTGTACGCTTGACAAAGGCCATTTGGCCGAAAATTTGCGCCTGTCTTGTCTTGTTGTATTAAATACGCGTTCTTATTCTTTTTTCGTGTTTTTTTTTCTGGTTCTTGTTTGCTTGAACGTGGGCAGTCACACTTGTTTTGGATTTTGTTTATTTGTTGTTATCCTTCATGCCCCGATTAGGATTAAAGAATCTATTAAACACCGAATCGTCGTCGTCGTCCTCCTCCTCATGATGATGATGATGATGATGATGATGACAACGTTGATGATAAAGATAGCAATAATACTGAAGATGATAATAATAGTACTACGACTACTACTACTGATGATGATGATGATAATAATAATAATAAGAAGAAGAAGAATGCGAAGAAGAAGAAGAAGAAGAAGAAGAAGAATGAAAAGAAGAAGAAGAATGAGATGGAGAAGAAGAAAAAGAAGAAGGAGGAGGAGGTGGAGGAGGAGGAGGAGGAGAATTTTCATCATTACTCTTCTTCTTCTTCTTTTTCTTTTTCTTTTTCTTTTCTTCTTCTTCTTCTTCTTCTTCTTCTTCTTCTTCTTCTTCTTCTTCTTCTTCTTCTTTTTCTTCTTCTTATCATCATCATCATCATCGTCGTCGTCGTCGTCGTCATCATCATCATCATCATCATCATCATCATCATCATCATCATCACTCTCAGGTCAGTTTGTTTGGGGGTGGGTCATACTCCTTTCCGTCAAAATGCAGTCACAGACAAAAAATGTAACAGTAATAGCGTAAATCTGAGGAGTTACGCTGTCGTGTGCTCAAAGGCGACTGACTAAGGTATGCCATGCCATTGTTTGCTGTTCTGTGGCAGGTTTGGTACAAGACTTTGGAAACAGCTCACGCCTTTCTATCTTCCCCCGTTTTCTCTTTTACATCTCAAAACACTAGCCATTAGTGATGTGTGTAAATTTAGTTCTCTCTCTCTCTCCCCCCCTCTCTCTCTCCTCCCCCTCTCTCTCTTAGTTTCTGTCTCTCTGTCCGCTTGTCTGTCTCTCACTGTGTCTCTGTCTCTCTGTGTGCTTGTCTGTCTGTCTGTCTGTCTCTTTGTCTCTTTTCCTGTCTGTCTGTCTGTCCCTCCCTGTGCGTGTGTCTCTGTATGTCTGTCTCTGTCTCTCTATCTCTGTTTCTGTCTGTCTGTTTCTGTCTGTCTCTGTCTGTCTGTCTGTCTCTGTCTCTTTTCCTGTCTGTCTGTCCCTCCCTGTGCGTGTGTCTCTGTGTGTCTGTCTCTGTCTCTCTATCTCTGTTTCTGTCTGTCTGTCTCTGTCATCTCTGTTTCTGTCTGTCTGTTCTGTCTGTCTGTCTGCCTGTCTGTCTGTTGTCTGTCTCTCTCTCTCTCTTGGACTGCAATAAATTCTTTCTGCTTTTTGTTATCTCTCTCTGTTCTCCCCCCCCCCCCCCGCCCACCACCCGCTTTTCGAATATATCAGTTTTTCTTCCCCTCCACCTCATCACTTACAGCAACACCAACACTAGCACCAGTTCCTCCACTACCATTATCCTTGCATGACAATTTATCCAACAAACATCAGCGAGGTTTTTAGCTGAAATTTTGTTCACACAAAAAGCTGAGCCAGCAGGTATGTATACAGCAAACCAGGTAAGAACACATACACACACACACACACACACACACACACACACACACACACACACACACACACACACACACACACACACACACACACACACACACACACACACACACTGTCAACTCCTGCCCATCACTTCACTTTGCTATGGCGTTCTTCTTGTGTCAAAGGGAACGAAATTGAATGTTCTTTGAAAACAAAAGAAAACGAAAAAAACCAGACATACAGACAGACAGTCAGACAAACAAACAAACATGAAAAAAACTTGAATGTTCTTTGAAAACAAAACAAAGCAACCAGACATTCAGACAAATAAACACACAAAGAAAGAAAGAAAGACGGAAGGAAGGAAGGAAAAGAAAGAAAGAAAGAAAGAAAGAAAGAAAACAAGAATCAAACAATCAGAAGATATACTGTATTGTGTTTTTCAGGTACTATCAAGTGTAGTCTCAAGTCGGATAATTTGGTTATTCTTGTCTAATTCAATGTTATCATTGCTTCTGACACGTTACAAGTCATCATCATCATCATCATCATCATCATCATCATCATCATCATCATCATGTGCCTTGCCGCATGGCGTTGGCGATCATGGCCCTCCATACGAATCTATCCCTTGTTGCCGCAAGCACATCTTCTACCCTCTCTGTCCTCAGCCATCCTGCAAGTCCGTCCAACATTTTCTCCCTGGGTCTACCTGGTGCTCTCTTTCCCTCCAGCGTTCCTGTTGTGACCAGGTGCTCTTATTCCCCTTTCCTCATAAAATGGCCCATAAATGTTGCCTGTCTTTTCCTAATCTTCCTTATGAGTGATCTTCTTGTGTCTGCCTCCATCAAGACTGTCTCGTTTGTTTTCTTTGCTGTCCCTGGAACTCTCTACATTCTTCTTAGAAACCACATCTCGGCTGTTTCAATCTTGTTCTGGCTTTGCTTGTTGACTGTCCAAGTCTCACAGCCATACAGCACTATCAGTTCTATTCAAGAACTCTCTTCCTAATGTTAATTGATAGGCATTTGTTGGTAAGAATGCTTTTCATCTTGTTGAATGCTGTTTTGGCTTGGCCGATTCTGCTGGCTATTTCTGAAATGCACCTTCCGTCTGGTGAAATAATCGTTCCCAGATATTTTAAACTTATCAACCTGTCTCAAGGTTGTGCCGTTTGCAGTTATTTTGCATGAGGGGATTTCATGTTTTCTGCTGATTACCGTGACTTCAGTCTTCTTGCTATGTAAGCTCAAGCCTTTATTTTCACTTTCTATTTCTATTATATTCACAAGGTGTTTTTAGGTCCCTTTCATTTTCTGCAATTAGCAAGGTGTCATGTGCGTAACGAATGTAACAAGTGAACACAGGCAAAAAGCCACTCAGAACGACAGGCACGAAGAAAGTAGCACTTGTCCCATAAAAACGGCAGTCTTTTAAAGAAAAAAATGAATTGTAAAAGAACTCTTTAGCAGCCAGTAGTCAATCATAATATACCTTGCCTTATCTTTTAGCATCAGAGGGGTTAACGACCAAATCACCATACAGGAGCTGTTTCGTTTTCGCGGCAGGAAGGGCCTGAGTAGGGAGGCAAAATGGCGGTGATTAGCATTCTGAACATGCGCTATCTGGAGCTGCCTACACCAATGGAAGTAGGCTCTGATTGGCTGCGTCATTTCTGGCCGCCATCGTGACTTGTTCGGCTGCTATTACCGCTTTGTGTGCCTTATGCATGATTGCTCTACAAAGGCTGTTTCGTAGCGTATTAAAAGTACATATCCGTACAATTTGAGATCTTCTTCATAAAACATCTTTTACCAGAGCCGTTGATGCCATTATATTGCAGAGCCGATCAAAGAAAAAGGGGCGGCGGCTTCTTCACAAGAGCCAATCAGAGCCTGGTGTAGGTAAGCTCCCGATAGTCGCATGTGCATTCTGAAGTTGTAATGAGCTTGTCGGGGTTTCATCAGGCCACTGACATGTAGTCAAACACGTTTTGCTTTCTTATCAGCTTTGTGGATCTGACTGAATAGCTGGCAGACATTTTTTTTGGGGGGGGGGGGGGTGTTAGGTGGGAGGGGGAGAGGTTATAAAAACGGTTGAGTTTTTCACGGATTTTGGATGTATGGTGATAAATAGAGTGGCGAACTGAGTTTTTGAAGAGGTGGAAAAAAAAAAGGGTGGAGTTGAGAGGGTGAGCGCTGTGTGTGTGTGTGTGTGTGTGTGTGTGTGTGTGTGTGTGTGTGTGTGTGTGTGTGTGTGTGTGTGTGTGTGTGAGTGTGTGTGTGTGTGTGTGTGTGTGTCTGTGTCTGTGTATGTGCATGTATGGATGGATCTCGATGTAAGTACTGTATATACTGTATATGCGTGTGCATGCATGTGTATACATATATACATACATACACACACACATCTGTATACATACATACATACATATATACATATATGTATATATAATATATATATATATATATGTATGTATATATGTATGTATGTATGTATATACATGTATATATATACCTATTGAGAATGATGAATTGTTTTAAGAGAACGTGGAGAAGTGTTTTCTTTATTGTTGCCAAAAATCTTTAAGTGTACCTACGTGGTGGAAACATTGGGAAAGAGAAAACATGTGTTTGTTGTTCTCTTCATTTATTGTATGCAAACCAAAGATAAACATACATGAATCTGTAATATCTATCTATCTATCTATCTATCTATCTATCTATCTATCTATCTATCTATCTATCTATCTATCTATCTATCTATCTATCTATCTATCTATCTATCTATCTATCTATCTATCTATCTATCTGTCTGTCTGTCTATCTATCTATCTATCTATCTACTGTCTGTCTATCTACATTATCTATCTATCTGTCTGTCTATCTGTCTATCTATCTATCTATCTATCTATCTATCTATCTACCTGTCTATCTATCTATCTATCTATCTATCTTCTATCTGTCTGTCTGTCTGTCTGTCTATCTATCTGTCTGTCTGTCTGTCTATCTATCTATCTATTATGTGTATATGCGCGAGTGTTGCGTGAGCATACACACGTGCATGCATGTCTTCGCCTGTGCATGTATTAGTATTGATGACTGTTTACCTGCTCATGTGCGTGTGTGTTTCCTTTTTGTACCTCGTAGCCTGTCTCACTTTTTGTATTGTGTGTGTGTGTGTGTGTGTGTGTGTGTGTGTGTGTGTGTGAGAGAGAGAGAGAGAGAGAGAGAGAGAGAGAGACAGAGGGAGACAGAGACAGACAGAGACAGACAGAGAGAGAAAGAGAGAAAGAGAAAGAGAGAGCAGGAGAGAGAGAGAGAGAGAGAGAGAGAGGGAGAGATAGAGAGAGATTGTGTGTGTGTATATGTGTGTGTGTGCACGCGCGCGCGCGTGTGTGTGCGTGTGTCTGTAAATGATTGCGTGCACGTGTGTGGAAGATATTGCAAGTGAAACTGTGGGTGAACAGATAAAAATCAGACGACACGTGTGTGTAAATTCCTTATTCACATCATTTTGTTTTACACCACTGGTGTATGCACAGGTTTATCCAGTGAGGTATGCACAGGTTTATCCAGTGAGGTATGCACAGGTTTATCCAGTGAGGTATGCACAGGTTTATCCAGTGAGGTATGCACAGGTTTATCCAGTGAGGTATGCACAGGTTTATCCAGTGAGGTATGCACAGGTTTATCCAGTGAGGTATGCACAGGTTTATCCAGTGAGGTATGCACATGTTTATCCAGTGAGGTATGCACAGGTTTATCCAGTGAGGTATGCACAGGTTTATCCAGTGAGGTATGCACAGGTTTATCCAGTGAGGTATGCACATGTTTATCTAGCGAGGTATGCACAGGTTTATCCAGTGAGTATGCACAGGTTTATTCCAGTGAGGTATGCACATGTTTTTCCAGTGAAGTATGCACAGGTTTATCAGTGAGGTATGCACAGGTTTATCCAGTGAAGTATGCACAGGTTTATCAGTGAGGTATGCACAGGTTTATCCAGTGAAGTATGCACAGGTTTTATCCAGTGAGGTTGAGTTTATCCAGTGAGGTATGCACAGGTTTATTCAGTGAGTATGCACAGGTTTATTCCAGTGAAGTATGCACAGGTTTATCCAGTGAGTATGCACAGATTTATCCAGTGAGGTATGCACAGTTTATCCAGGTGAGGTATGCACATGTTTATCCAGTGAGGATGCACAGGTTTATCCAGTGAGGTATGCACAGTTTATCCAGTGAGGTATGCACAGTTTATCCAGTGAGGTATGCACAGTTTATCCAGCGAGGTATGCACAGTTTATCCAGTGAGGTATGCACAGGTTTATCCAGTGAGGTATGCACATGTTTATCCAGTGAGGTATGCACAGTTTATCCAGTGAGGTATGCACAGGTTTATCCAGTGAGGTATGCACAGTTTATCCAGTGAGGTATGCAAGTTTATCCAGTGAGTTGCACAGGTTTATCCAGTGAGGTATGCACAGTTTATCACGTAAGATGCAGAGGTTATATCCTGTGAGGTATGCACCAGTTATTCCGTGAGGTATGCAAGGATTATAATACTGCCTGCTATTGACGCGGAAAGATCACAGTAGGCCTACCAGTTACACGTAACGCAGGAGTTCCATATCAATGTTGGGTGAGAGAGACTATCAGTACAAATCTCTGTCTATGCAAGTTGGGGTTAAGAGATATAGTGTAGGAAAATACAAGAGCCTAGCTATAGAACAAGAACAAGCAGAAGAAGAAGAGAGAAGGAAGAGAGAAGAAGAAGAAGAAGAAGAAAACAGAAGAAGAAAGAAGACAGAGAAGAAGAAGAAGAAGAAGGAAGAAGAAGAAGAAGAAGAAGAAGAGAAGAAGAAGAAGAAGAAGAAGAAGAAGAAGAAGAAGAAGAAGAAGAAGAAGAAGAAGAAGAAGAAGAAGAAGAAGAAGAAGAAGAAGAAGAAGAAGAAGAAGAAGAGAGAAGAAGAAAGAAGAAGAAGAAGGAAGAAGAAGAAGAGAAGAAGAAGAAGAAGAAGAAAGAAGAAGAAGAAGAGAAGAAGAAGAAGAAGAAGAAGAAGAAGAAAAAGAAGAAGAAGAAGAAGAAGAGAAGAAGAAGAAAAAAGAAGAAGAAGAAGAAGAAGAAGAGAAAAGAGAGAAGAAGAGAGAAGAAGAAGAAGAAGAAGAAGAAGAAGAAGAAGAAGAAGAAAGAAGAAGAGAAGAGAAGAAGAAGAAGAAGAAGAAGAAAGAAGAAGAAAAGAGAAGAAGAAGAAGAAGAAGAAGAAGAAGAAGAAGAAGAAGGAAGAAGAAGAAGAGGAGGAGGAGAGAAGAAGAAGAAAACAGAAGAAGAAAAAAAACAAGAAGAACAACAAAACAACAAGAACAAGAAGAAGAAAAGGAAGAAAAAGAGGGAGATGGGCGACGTTGATGAAAATGATGCTAACATGCACACAAACAAACCAACAAGCAATCCCTTTCCTAAAACAACAACAAAATAACAACAACAACAACAGTAACAACAACAACAACAACAAAGCCCTCTACACAGAGTAATTCAGAGGTTAAAGAAAACCTCAACAAACTCTGTGTGTGTGTGTGTGTGTGTGTGTGTGTGTGTGTGTGTGTGTGTGTGTGTGTGTGTGTGGGTGTGTGTGTGTGTGTGTGTGCGCGGCGTATATGTGTGTGTGTGTGTGTGTGTGCTTGAAAATACTATCAAAGAAGTTGAATTCAGTCTTTATGTCCCAACCGTCATCCATATCTAGAAAGACAGAAACAGACACAGTGTAGCTAACTACGCTCTGGTGAAACTAGCAACCACAAATGGATTCCTCAGATGCTCAAGAAAGTAGAAAGAAAAAGACTGACAATTTACCAATGGGAAAACTGAAGCAAATTTTGGTGAGTACCCTTTGTTTATCAGACATGGCAAAAACAACTAGTCGCCGCGGTGTAGTGGTTAACGCAACGGACTACTGACTGGAAGGTTGTGGGTTCGAATCCCCATCAGACCCTTCAAAAATCGTTGTGGGATTTTTCGGCTCTAACCGGCTCCTACACAGAGTTGGGCGTGCTATGGGCTCATTGGAAGACTGGGACCACACAGTCGAGTCTCATCCACTTCATGGATGCGTCATTGAGTGTGTTGCTCAAACCTTCTGACCAGCACCGCAGGTGTCTGTGTCTCTCAGGCCTGGTTGACGCCAGGACATATTATGATAGTGAGCGTAGAGTACAGCCCTGTCACGCGGTCTCAATCCTAGATGGAACTCCATAGCATCATGATTATCATCCTCATCGATATCATCATCATCGCATTGTAAAAAAAAGTGTGCCAGCTTCTGTGGCCAATCAGATGGCGTAGAAAATGGGACGAAAAAAAAAAAGAAAAAAAAGGTGAGCGCAAGGTAACCTCCCTGGGTGCGATGATCCTAAAAAAAAAATATAAAAAAAACAACAACAACAAAACACTAGTCCAAGGATTGTTACTGTTGTTTGCTATGTCAGTATTATCTTCCCGTCGACGAGATGCAGTGGCAAAAATCTTCAAAAGATGGACTCAAGTAGTCGGGCACTTAAAACCAGTCATATGCATAAAACCTTCCATCCCATAAAATGCATCTGGAAATGTAGATGTACAAATGCTGGTGCATACATCAGATATTCAGCTGAGAATGGAAACAACGACTCATGAGAAAAAAAATGAGAATGAAAAAAAAAAAGACCAACAACAAACAAACAAACAAACAAAAAAACAGAATGAGAGAGAAGAAATCTCTTATTTTTTAACTTAGGTAATAGATATTCACACGTGTGCCTTTGCTCATCCAGATTTCACAAGGGATTAAGATATACAGTGAAAAGTAACAGCCAACAATAATTCAGTCTGACAGATCCCTAATTAAATAAGCAAGAAAAACAAACAAAAACAATGTATATAAAGTAACAGTGAGAGAGGTTGAGGGTGGGAGAGAAAGTGAGGGAGGAGAGAGAGAGAGAGAGAGAGAGAGAGACAGAGAGACAGACAGAAACGAACAAAAACGAAAAAACACACACTACACACCACACACAACCACACACACACACACACACACACACACACACACACACACACACACGCACGCACGCACACACACACACACACACAAATTTTGAATATGTGTGTGTATGTGTGTGTGAGAGAGAGAGACAGAGAGAGGAGAGAGAGAGAGACAGACAGACAGAGACAGAAGACAGACAGAGACAGAGATAGAGACAGAGAGAGAGCGAGAGAGACAGAGAGAGAGCAGCAGACAGAAAGAGATAGAGGACAGACAGACAGAGAATGAAAGAAGGAGAGAAGCAGGAGAGAGAGAGAGAGAGGAAAGAGAGAGAGGAGCGAGGCAGAAAGAGAAGGGGGAAGAGAGAGTGAGAGAGAGAGAGAGGAGGGGGGTGACAGGGAGAGAGAGAGAGAGAGAGAGAAGAGACAGAAACAAAGAGACAGAGAGAGAGAGGGAGGGAGGAGGGAAGGAGAAAGAGAAAGAGTTAATTTGTGGAACTGCCGATGCTGAGAGCACTAAGAACCTGTTGAAGGCTCCCTGTCGTCCTTCGTCCTCCTTCCCTCTCTCCAGAGAGACAAAATAATGATGCAGTGAACAAAAACATTATAGCTGAAAAACAAGGCCAATGCAGGGCTAAATCGGGAACGCTGTAGCACTGAGGTAAACTCCACATTCTGCATAGATACCTGGCTGCTTTCACGTTGATTCCTGATTCAGATTTGGCCTGAGACATTTTTGAAATCTCGCGTGTAGGGTGTGTTAATTTAATTTCGGGGTAAGCTTCATCTCGGGCATATTTTTCAAGAGCGCCACACGTGGGCCCCCCGCTGCTCAAGGGGGACAATTAAGCCACTCTGTGCACGTGGAACTACTTAAAGTGGTTTGATTTTGACGTCATTAGCCACGCATCAGATGGGGGCTTCAAATCAGAATGAAAGCGAATTTCAAAATAACTGCTTATGGAGAAGCATTCAGAACGAAATCAAGGTGTTGTGTGAACTGAATGTTTTGTTTTGAGGAGAAATTACCATTGCAGTTGTTATTTATACAAAAACCGAAAAGAAAGGAAAGGGAAGGGAAAGACAGACAAGAAGAAAAAGAAAGAAAGAAAGAAGGAAAGAAAGAAATAAAGAAAAGAGAGAAAGAAAGCACGGAGAAAGAAAAAGAAGAAGAAAAAAGAAAGAAAGATAGAAAGACAAGAAAGAAAGAAAGAAGAAAAGAAAGAAGAATGAACAAAAGCATGAAGAAAGAAAAAGAAGAAGAAAAAAGAAAGAAAGAAAGAAAGAAAGACAAGAAAGAAAGAAAGAAGAAAAAAAGAAAGAAAGCATGAAGAAAGAAAAAGAAGAAAAAAGAAAGAAAGACAAGAAAAACAAGAAAGAAAGGAAAGATAAGAAAGGAAGAAGAAAGAAACAAACAAAGCATGGAGAAAGAAAAAGAAAATAAAAGACAGAAAGAAGAAAAATGCTCTCCCCTTCCCCACCCCACCCCTCTTCCTTTCGAAACGATGAGTATACTATTCATCATCATCATCATCATCATCATCATCATCATCATCATCATCATCATCATCAAGTGCCTTGCCACATGGCGTTGGCGATTATGGACTTCCATCTGTCTTTATCTCTTGTTGCCTCAAGCATCTCTTCCACCCTCCTTGTCCCCAACCACTCTGCAAGTCCGTCTAGTATCTTTTCCCTGGGTCTACCTGGTGCTCTCTTTCCCTCCAGCTTTCCCGTTGTGACCAGGTGTTCCAATTCCCCTTTCCTCATAAAATGGCCTATAAATGTTGCCTGTCTTTTCCAAATCTTCCTTATGAATGATCAACTTGTGTCTGCGTCCATCAAGACTGTCTCGTTTGTTTTCTTTGCTGTCCATGGAACTCTCAACATCCTTCTTAGAAACCACATCTCGGCTGCCTTAATTTTGTTCTGGCTTTGCTTGTTGACTGTCCACGCGAGTATACTATTACTATAAAAAATTATGCCGTGAAAATTAAGGAAGAAACAGACAATGTTCAAAACGAGTAATATGTTCTTTATTTTGGTTTTACTTTTTATCATTAAAGCCGAGACTTTAAAGTTGTAAGCTTATTGTTATTGTTGCTTAAAGCCCAGCCGACTGCAAAAAAACCGTATTAGGTCTATAACCATCTCAATAAGCACACCATATACCACAAAAGATTTTAAAAAAACTAGAAAAGAAAATTAAGTACATATGAGCCAGAGTCAAAAGGTGCTTTGGGGTGATTTTCCTAGTTCAAATCACTGCAACTAATTTTCTTGCCTTTGCGCAGCCTGAACAATCCTAGATATTGACCTTTAAATGTCAAATCGAATAGCAGACGTGAATTCATGGTGGTTGAACAAATCATTTGGCTTTTCCAGAGTCAGTAGCTCATACTTTATAGGGCATAGTTTCATCCGTGACTGGTGTCACACGAACGCTAAAAACTCAAATAGTTTCCAAAGTATCCATTTGATTGCAATGCTGATGAGTTCTATTCATAATAATAATAATAATAATTACAATATTTATATAGCGCAAAATCCTGATAAAATCAAATCTAAGCCCTGAAGCAGACACACACGCACGCACGCACGCACGCACGCACGCACGCACGCACGCACGCACGCACACACACGCACGCACGCACGCACGCACACACACACACACACACACACACACACACACACACACACGAATGGCTATAAATGGGGAGAAAGAATAAAAGCAATAAAAGCAAGAATAAAAGCAATGGAAAATTATAGAGAGCATAGCATATACATCAATTGTATATTATAACCATGTGATTCCCCTCCGAGCGGAGACAGGCTGCAGAGGGGGGGGGGGGGGGTTGAGTGAGGTTAGGATTCTATGCGGAGGAGAAAAGGTGAGTTTTGAGAGCGGACTTGAAGGAGACAAAAGTAGGTTGCTGACGGACTGAGAGAGGAAGTTTGTTCCAGGAGAGTGGACCAGAAACAGAGAAGGCTCGTGGACCATAGGTATTGAGCTTAGTGCGTGGAAAGCGAAAAGTCAGAGGATCGGAGGCAGAGCGGAGGGTACGTGAGGGAACATAGATCTCAAGTAGGCTTGACAGGTAATCGGGGGCTGCGTTATTGAGGCTTTTGTAGCACATGGTGTCTAGTTTGTACTGTATGCGCTTTGATACAGGGAGCCAGTGAAGTTGTGCCAGGAGAGGAGATATGTGGTCAGCTTTTTTCTTTTTGAGTACAAGGCGTACAGCATTGTTTTGAATGCGCTGTAGGATGTGAATGGTGGAGGCAGGAAGACCAGACAGGAGTGAATTGCAATAGTCAATGCGAGACATTATGAAGGAGAGAACGAGTTTTGCAGTTGTTTCGACAGAGAGATACTTTCTGATCAGCCTTATACGATGGAGATGATAGTAGCAAGATCTGGCAGTTTGAGAAACAAAGTTGTTCATGGACAGGGTAAAGTCAATGCAGACACCAAGGATTTTAGCTGAATCAGAATTGGGACTGATGTGTTACATAATGGGAGAGAAAGAGGAGGCAGCTGAGAAAGTTTCTGACGGGTGCCAGTGAGGATAGCTTCTGTCTTGTCGTCATTAAGCTGAAGTTTGTTGAACGTCATCCAGTTCTTAATGTCCGAGTAACACTCAGTGGTGCGAGTCAACAGGCGCTGTATATTATCAGGTGAGTCACTGTCTTGAAGTTGGGTGTCATCAGCATAGAAGTGGTGGTTTATAGAGTGGGAGTTGATGATGGTGGACAGGGGGGAGGTGTAAAGAGTGAAAAGAACAGGGCCAAGGACAGATCCTTGTGGAACACCACAGGTCAGGTATGCAGGTTGAGAGTAAGTGCCATTGATGAGAACAGTTTGTTTTCTGTTTGATTAATACGAAGTGAAAAAGGAGAGAGCAATGTCAGAGATGCCAAAAGTATGATGAAGTCTAGAAAGGAAATACCATGGTCAATGGTATCGAAGGCTGCAGACAGATCAAGGAGTGTGAGGAGAGAGACTTTGCCAGTATCAGTTGCAAGGAGGAGATTGTTGAGAATGTGTAGTACGGCAGTTTCAGTGCTATGGCACTGGCGGTAGGCTGACTGGAAAGGATTGAGGAGATTGTTGGCAGACAGGTGAGAGTTCAGCTGGTTGAGGACGACTTTTTCAAGGAGTTTTGACAAGAAAGAGAGATTAGAGATAGGCCGGTAATTTTTCAGTTCATTTGGGTCTAAATTGTGTTTCTTGAGGAGAGGGTAAACAATAGCAGACTTGAAAGAATCTGGGACAGTTCCAGTTTGAAGAGAAGTGTTGATGATGTCAGTGATGAATGGGAGGAGAGTAGGGAGACAGTCGGAGTAGAGAGAACCTGGAAGAGGATCCAGTTCGCAGGTTTTGAACGACATGGATCTGATTGTGTTGAAAATTTCTTCTTGTGAGAAGACAGTTTTATGCATAAAACTTGAAAAGCCCTATTTCATTGCAGTTTTAAATCATTTTTTTCGACTGTGATTGATCAAAGAACTAGGTCTGTGACACAAAAGTGTCACGAATGAAACCTTATATTTACACTTTAATTATATTGCAGAATATATGAAAAAATAGGAAAAAAACCACAAAAAAAAACAAACAAACAAACAAAACAAAACAAACAAACAAAACCAAATGAAATTATAAACTAGTCAGTAACCTTGATAAGAAACTAAAAAATACATACATAGGTACAACCATTGATTTATCACCAAACTCAAACTTTATACTCAGCCTACTACACCTATCTGTAAAAGGAAGGCTGAAATTTGAGTAAAAGTGTAAATATAAACTTGACTGGCTAATAAATTATTTGTTCAACCTCCATGAATTCATGCCTGCTATTTGATTTGACATTTAAAGCTCAATATCTAGGAATGTTCAGGCTGTGCAAAAGCAAGAAAATTGGTTGCAGTAATTTGAACTAGGAAAGTCACGCCAAAGCACCTTTTGACTCTGGCTCATATATCAACACATTCAAGTACATAGCTTTATGATATGCCCCTGGCGCCAACCACTCCGTCCAATGTATCACTAGGAGATTTTATAAAGTGTACCTGAACACAAATGTAAACATAACTGACGACACAAAGACATACGTATAAAAGTGGGCCTAAATGACCCAAAATGACTTATGTACATCACATTTCCTTAAGACCAAAAATGCACTTGTACCCTATTATCAATCCTAAGAAAGTACGTAAGACTTCATCACGCACATACAGGTGAATGGACCAGCAAGGCAGAAAAAGAGAGAAAGAAATGACAGAAAGCAAAGGAGGAAGAAAGAAACGAAGAGACTAACAGCAAAGAAGAAATTTCTTATATAAGATTTCCAGAGGATGGAGATACTATTTATGCTGAAAGAGCCCCTGGCATCCCCACAGGGAAGGTGTAAGCTTAAATGCCCATATGCTTTATCTATTTGATAAAATAGCCTATTTGATGTTTGCATTATTCTATATTTAAAGTTATTTATCCCTTGCTCACTTATAAGTTCATGTTTTTATTGTGGTGACTGATTCAAGCTGGGCGTGCTGCATTGATGTTGGGCATGCTAGATTAATGGTTAACGCTTTAGGCAAACATTTGGAGTGCCAGGCAAACATTCAGCGATCGAATTATAACACGTGTTGATAATCAGTTTCGACGTTTTCAGTAATAACGTGCCACTGTAAAAGGCATCGGTAGGGAACTTGGTGCTGGGACATGTTCAGTGAGACATTAGATAAATTAAGGGACAAGGTTTGAAGCTAGATCGGTAGATATAAGTTAGGTGTTTCTTGGAGAATGAAAAATGACACTGAAAGGTTTGTAAAATGTAAATCAAGTCAACAAAAGAGACAGATAGGACCACATCAGATCTATGATCACTCACTGTCAATCGAACAATTTATAAATGACTCATAACATTATCAAGGCAAGGAAAGCTGCAGTGCATTTAAAAATATAACGATAAGGTATATTTAACACAAGACACCAAAACAACAACAACAACAACAACAACAACAACAACAACAGCAGCAGCAGCAGCAACATCAACAATAACAACATCATCAACAACATCATCATCAACAACAACAACAACATCATCATCATCATCAACAACAACAACAAAAAGAGAGATAAGACAATGGACTGAAACAAGGAGAATGGTCAGAATAGGGAGAGGTTGAATACAAGAAAAGTGTAGGTGGCGGAAGGCTCTGATTTGCTTGGAGTTTGGACGGTGATATTTAGACATACAAAAAGCAGAGAACAGACTTTCACTGCTTCACAGTTTTCTAACTCACATACCGCTCATCTGTTTGGTCATTAAAGGACATGCCACACGCAAAATATAAAAACTGTTTGTATCAAAATGCCACGACAACAGTGTGTTTGTCAAAAATTAATTTCCACAACCATATCTTGGAAAGAAAATGTTGTTTTTGGTCTTTGCTTTCAATAAATCACATAAAGCTCTAAATTCTTAAAACAATGCTTTATCTGATGTTTACAACAACAACAACAACAAAGACAACAACAACAACAACGGACACACGTCGACAAGATGAATAGAAGGAAGTAAGCGCAGGGCTGTTTAAATGTAAACACGTTTCATGTGTATTACTGTGTTTTTTCACTGTTTTGTGTTTAACTTCACACATAATCAGGACCTGGCCAGCTCATGGGTTTATGTCCAGGCTTAAGGCTTGTGCCATGATCACCATACACATGGCACCTGTGATGTTAGTGCATATGTAATTCTTTCCGAGAGCGGAGACATCATCTTGAGAAACTGAAACTGAAACTTACCGTAACGTCCTTGGCCTGTGATCTGTTGTACCAAAGAAATAAATGGGAAGCAGGGAGAATTTTTATGATATTAACCAAAGAACATAACTCTTGAGAGTCACGTAGGAATTATCTCCCATGTTGTAGAACTTCTCAAATCTGAACATTCTGAGCTTACGGTTTTTGTGCTTTGTAGCTGCTTCTATGCTAGCTGAATGGGTAGCGCAAACTGTGTTAGATTTGAGAAGTTCTACAACATGGGAGATAATTCCTACGTGACTCTCAAGAGTTATGTCCTTTGGTGAATACTGTGATCTGTTGGTTAAGCTACAAAACACAGATTCCCCCATGTTGTTTGTCCTCCCCCCTGTCCACCATCATCAACTCCCATTCTATAAAACACCACTTCTATGCTGATGACACCCAACTTCAAGATAGTGACTCACCTGATAATATACAGCGCCTGTTGACTCGCACCACTGAGTGTTACTCGGACATTAAGAACTGGATGACACACAATAGACTTCAGCTTAATGACGACAAGACAGAAGCTATCCTCATTGGCACCCGTCAGAAACTTTCCCAGCTGCCTCCTCTTTCTCTCCCATTATGTAACACATCATTCCCAATTTCTGATTCAGCTAAAAACCTTGGTGTCTGCATTGACTTTACCCTGTCCATGAACAACTTTGTTTCTCAAACTGCCAGATCTTGCTACTATCATCTCCATCGTATAAGCCTGATCAGGAAGTATCTCTCTGTCGAAACAACTGCAAAACTCGTTCTCTCCTTCATAATGTCTCGCATTGACTATTGCAATTCACTCCTGTCTGGTCTTCCTGCCTCCACCATTCACATCCTACAGCGCATTCAAAACAATGCTGTACGCCTTGTACTCAAAAAGAAAAAAGCTGACCACATATCTCCTCTCCTGGCACAACTTCACTGGCTCCCTGTATCAAAGCGCATACAGTACAAACTAGACACCATGTGCTACAAAAGCCTCAATAACGCAGCCCCCGATTACCTGTCAAGCCTACTTGAGATCTATGTTCCCTCACGTACCCTCCGCTCTGCCTCCGATCCTCTGACTTTTCGCTTTCCACGCACTAAGCTCAATACCTATGGTCCACGAGCCTTCTCTGTTTCTGGTCCACTCTCCTGGAACAAACTTCCTCTCTCAGTCCGTCAGCAACCTACTTT
>JAPXFY010000016.1:69323627-69326127 GCA_030674185.1 Monoplex corrugatus | reverse complement strand
AGAGAGAGAGAGCGAGAGAGAGAGAGCGAGAGAGAGAGCGAGAGAGAGAAGAGAGAGAAGCGAGAGAGAGAAACAGAGAGTGGGGAAGAGTGAGAGAGAGAGAGAGAGCGAGAGAGAGAGAGGAGAGCGAGAGAGAGAGAGCGAGAGAGAGAGAGAGAGAGAGAGGAGCGAGAGAGCGAGAGAGAGAAACAGAGAGTGGGGAAGAGTGAGAGAGAGAGAGAGAGGAGGGAGAGAAAGACACAGAGAGAGGGAGAGAGGGAGAGAGATGTTTTGCCAGATTTGCTCAGGTTCACTTTTCAAAATAAGAGGTATAGTTTCACATTGTCTCTCTAAGCCAGCAACAGAATGCATTGTGCAGACTACCAGATAGAGGTTTGTTTGGAAGTACAAAACATTTCAAGGAGGGAAATAATCTTTTCTCCCTGGTCACAATGAAATGTCTGCATGACTTGAGACGAAATAAAGCCCTATAAATTAAATCAGAGCACAAAATGTTCAGTTATAATGAAAAATTATAGTAGAAATCACTGAAAGTCAGAAAGATTAAAAGTCCATATGACCCACCCAAATCTTGTATGGAATGTACATAGCAGAGCCATTTCTGTGGAAAATGTATACTATTGCATTATTCATTAGCATACTTGCTATTCTGGAAATAAATCATTGCTGTATGTGCAAAGGGTTTACACCTGATTTGATGTCCAGAGATCACCAATAAAGAAGATTCGGAAAAGACAAGCAACATTCATAAGGCATTTTATGGGGATAGAGAAATTAGAGCACCTAGTCACAACAGGAAAGCTCTCAGAGGGAAAGAGAACACCAGGTAGACTCAGTGAGAAAATATTGGACGGACTTGCAGGGTGCTGAGACGAGAGTGGTGGGAGATGTATTTGCAGCGACAAGGGATAGATGAATATGGAAGGCCATAATCGCCAACGCCATGCGGCAGGGAACCTAATGATGAGGATTAATGTCTAGAAATCTTGTCAGAAATGTAAGCCTGGATTGAAATAATGCAGTTTGTGTTTGCTTGTCAATACGTTTGTATACATACATATGTATAAAATGAATTTTAAAATGTTTTTTAAAAAAATGTAAGCATCAGAAAAACAGAAAAAAAAAAACAGAATGAAAAATCAACCAACCACCACGTATTGGCTCAGTGTGTTCTTTAAAACATAATAGCCCTGTGTGTTCCTTAAAACATACTAACCCAGTGTGTTCCTTAAAAAATACTAGCCCAGTATGTTCCTATAAACATACTAGCCCAGTTTGTTCCTCAAAACATACTAGCCCAGTGTGTTCCTTAAAACATACTAGCCCAATGTGTTCCTTAAAACATACTAGCTCAGTGTGTTCTTTATAACATACTAGCCCTGTGTTCCTTAAAAAATACTAGCCCAGTGTGTTCCTTAAAAAATACTAGCCCAGTGTGTTCCTTAAAACATACTAGCCCAGTGTGTTCTTTATAACATACTAGCCCTGTGTTTCTTAAAACATAGTAGCCCAGTGTGTTTCTTAAAACATATAAGCTCACTGGCTTCCTCAAAACATACTAGCTCAGTATGTTCCAGTGCAGTCTTGTGATTACTTTTGTATATTTACAAATGGCTTGTACACATATAAAAAAATATATAGTAATGATAGGAAGCTGAGCGAATAAGAAAATATTTATGCTGTCATTTGTTTGTGAAGATGCGATCTAACCATATTATGTCAACGTCAAGGTGCTGGTTTCACTGAAACCGAAACTGTACAAGAATAGGATCAGAACGCGTATTTGATATAATAAGACATGACAAGACTTGCACCTGTCTTGTCTTGTCATGTCTTGTTACATCATGCCTTTTTAACCTTTTTGTGTGTAACTCTTGTTCCTATAAGCTTGAACGCTGACCGGTCAGTCTGATTCAGACTAATTTTGTTGAATTATTGTAGAGAAGAACAAATGTACTGTTTTCTATTCCACTTTTCATAAACCTTGGATTTCGTATAAAGGTTTCAAGTATACACATCTTTCTGTGTTATTCTCTCCCATTTCTTTTCCTGATTTTTTTCCCATCTATCTCAATTAAATTTGTATTCAGGTATGTTTTTTTTTAATCCCGTCTGCGATAAATTGGACGAAGTGATCAATACCTGGGGCATCTTAGATTACGTGCACGAATGCATTCATATGTGTACTTAATTTTCTTTTCTTTCTTTCTTCTTTCTTTCTTTCTATTCTTCTTTCTTTTCTTTTTTCTTTTCTTTCTTCTTTCTTTCTTTTCTTTTTCGTTTTTTTCCCTGTTGAAGTATTTCGATACGGTCATAGCCCTGACATGGCTCTACACAGTGGGCTGGACTTTAAACAAAATAACAGTAATAGCAAACGGCACAACCTTGACACAGGTTGATAAGCTTAAATACCTGGGAACGATCATTTCACCAGACGGCAGATGCATATCAGAAATAGCCAGCAGAATCGGCCCAGCCAAAACAACATTCAAGAAGATGA
>JAPXFY010000016.1:69318627-69321127 GCA_030674185.1 Monoplex corrugatus | reverse complement strand
ACAACAACAAAACAAATAAACAAACAAACAAAAAACAGACAAAAACAACAACAACAACAACAACAACAACAAAACAAAAAACAAACAAACAAAAAACAGACAAAAACAACAACAACAAAACAACAACAACAAAACAAACAAACAAACAAACAAAAAACAGACAAAAACAACAACAACAACAACAACAACAACACAACAAAACAAACAAACAAACAACAAAAAACAGACAAAAACAACAACAACAACAACAACAACAACAACAAAACAAACAACAAACAAAAAACAGACAAAAAAAAAAACAACAACAAAACAACAACAACAAAACACAACAAAAACAGACAAACAACATACAAAACTAACAACAACAACAACAAAACAAACAAACAAACAACAAAAAACAGACAAAACAAAACATAACAGAATCTGTGTAAATCATTATATCTTGATGACAGTTTTAGTGGTAATCATGTCAGCAGCTGTTTAATTTCATCAGAAGTGATAATTTGATGAATATTCAAGTACATTTCCCACAGTATGCAATGAACTATCTGTCTTCATTAGGCTTTCAACCTTAATCACTTCATTCAAAGTTGCTCTCAAGACTCATTTTCCTCCTCTTTATGTTTATGTAAGTGAACGGATGTATGTTCGTGTGAGCAAGTGTGTGTGTGTGTGAACACGTGCACGCGCATGCGCGCGCGTGTGTACGTGCACGCGTCATCATCATCAATGTTCTATTCTATTCTATTCTTTTCTATTCTATTCTATCATGTTATTACGTTATATTATATTACGTTACGTTACTTTATGTTATGATATGCTATGTTGAATGTGTGTTATATTATGTTAATTGTGTTATGTGTTATCAGCCGAGATGTGGTTTCTAAGAAGAATGTTGAAAGTTCCACGGACAGCAAAGGAAACAAACGAGACAGTCTTGAATGGAGGCAGACATAAGTAGATCACTCAAGGAAGATTAGAAAAAGACAGGCAACATTTATAGGCCATTTTATAAGGAAGGGGATTTGGAGCACCTAGTCACAAGGGGGAAATTTATAGGCCATTTTATGAGGAAGGGGATTTGGAGCACCTGTCACAAGGAAATCTGAGGGAAAGACACACCAAGTAGCCCAGGGAGAAGACGCTAGACGGACTTGCAGATTGGCTGGGGACGAGGAGGGTGGGGGAGATGCTAGGGCAACGAGAGATAGAGACAGATGGAAGTCCATGATCGCCAACGCCATGCGGCAGGGCACCTGATATGATGATGATGATGATGATGAATATGTGTTATGTCATAAGTGGTCATTAAATCTGATCATAAACCCCCCCCCCCCCTTCCAAAAATGCACTCAAAAACGTAATCATGTAGAAACAACACATTTGTCATGCATACTGCAATTCTTAATAGGACAGAGCTGTGGACATAAAATCTGATGTCTCAAGATCAATCTAAGCCCACAACACACACACCCGACCTGTTGGCCATCCATCTTGAATAATGTTCCATTCTAGTGGTGCCAGCTTGGTGTTTCAAAACGTCCTACTTCCTATCCAATCATCCCTGCTTTCATTTCAAGAGCTGACTAAACTTTTGACAAAATGTTGATGCTTTCATTAAGCAGTTAATACTCTACCATAATTTGGCTCTGTGTCTTATCTTTTAGCATCGGATGGGTCGTTAAACCCAAATCTGTATCACCATTACAGTACCTGTGTCGTTTCCTTGGCGGGAAAAGCCTTGGAGGGCGTGCAAAATAGCGTTGATTAATCCATTGACTCCTGCACCTAACTACCAACTGCAAAAATTTAACCCTTTGACTCACTGACCCTTCCTGCAAGAAGCAGGTGGATAGCGTGAAAGAATCAAAGGATTAACTTTTTCCTTTGTTAACATGGTTGGCAATGCAGGATGCTGGTGGACAGGGTGCGGGAATCAAAGGGTTAACATTCTGACGTTGTAATGAGACTTAGTTAGTGTTAAAAGCATTCCTATCTCACCACCCCTACTTTTATTTCAAGATCTGACTAAACTTTTGACAAAATTGTTTATGCTTTCCGTTGAGCAAATACCACTCTACCATGATTTGCCTCTGTGTCTTATCTTTTAGCATCAGAGGGGTTAACAATCTGATCACCATTAAGGACTGTGTCGTTTTCTTGGCGGGAAAAGCCTGTGGAGGGCGTGCGTGCAAAATGGCGTTGATTAACCCATTGACTCATGCACTCTAACTACCGACTGCAAAAATTTAACCCTTTAACTCCCTCACCCTATGCAGGAAGCTTGTGGATAGTGTGAGAGAATCAAAGGGTTAAATTTTTGCTTTGCTAACGTGGTTGGCAATGCAGGATGCTGGTGGACAGGGTGCATGAATCAAAGGGTTAACGTTCTGACGTTGTAACGAGTCTGTCCAGATTTCTTCAGGACACTAATTCGAAGTCAAAATTGATTTTTCCTTTCTCAGTGACTGTTGTGTGGGATTTTGCCTTGAAGCGTCCG
>JAPXFY010000016.1:69288627-69308627 GCA_030674185.1 Monoplex corrugatus | reverse complement strand
GTCTGTGTCTGTCTGCCTGCTTGCTTGCCTGCCTGTCTGTCTGTCTCTGTCTGTCTGTCTGTCTTTCTGTCTGTCTGTCTCTCTGTCTGTCTCTCTATCTGTCTCTCTGTATCTCTGTCTCTGTCTCTTTCTCTGTCTGTCTGTCTGTCTCTCTCTGTCTCTCTCTGTCTTCTCTGTCTCTCTCTGTCTCTCTCTCTCTGTCTGTCAGTCTGTCTGTCTGTCTGTCTGTCTGTCTCTCTCTCTCTCTCTCTCTCTCTCTCTCTCATTTCACAGTTGTTTGTACAAATGCGAAAGTGTTGTTACTTCTTTAAACATCAAAATATTTGGCCTTGTCATATTCCATTTTACATCAGTTCAGAAGCTTTGGCATCATAATAATTCTTTGGGCTTCTGAACACATTGTTAGCAATCCATGTTCATTCTGTTGCAATTCCACTGGTACATAGTCTTCATAAGCTGTAAATATTAACCCTTTGACTCCCGCACCCTATCCACCAACTGCAAAAACTTAAGCCTTTGACTCCCTCACCCTATCCACCAGCTTTTTGCAGGAAACTAGTGGATAGGGTGAGGGAGTCAGAGTTATGTTTTTGTTTTTTATTTTGCTAACATGGTTGACAATGCAGGCTGCTGGTGGACAGGGTACAGGAGTCAAAAGTTTAACCCTTTGACTCACGCACCCTATTCTCCAATGCGAAAAGTTAACCCTTTGATTCCGTCACCCTATACACCAGTTTCCTGCAAGAAGCTGGTGGATAGGGTGAGAGAATCAAAGGGTTATGTTTTGGTTTTGCTAACATGGTTGACAATGCTGGATGCTGGTGGACAGGGTAGGAGAGTCAAAAAATTAACCCTTTGACTCCTGCACCCTATCCACTAACTGCAAAAACAACCCTATGATTCCTTCACCCTACTCACCAGCTTTCATGCAGGAAGCTGGTTGATAGGGTGGGAGAATCAAAGGGTTACGGGTTTTGATTTGCTAGCATGGTTGATAACGCAGGACGCTGGTAGACAGGGTAAAGGAGTCAAAAGGTTAACCCTTTGATTCCTTCATTCTTTCCACCAGCTTCATGCACAAGGCTGGTGGATAGGGTGAGGAAATCAAAAGGTTAAGTTCTTGCTTTGCCTAGCATGGCTGACAACACAGAATGCTGGTAGACAGGGTGCGGAAGTCAAAGGGTTAACACCAATATATTGATGGAAACGAGACGCCAAGAAGAAGAAGAAAAAAAACCGACACCGAGGCCACCAAAGAGCAAGGCATGCATGTGAGTAATAATTATCATCAAGCTTCACATGTTCTTGATTCACGCTAACAGTTTAGCTACAAAAGAAGAAAATGGTGGGGGGGGGGGGGGAGGGGAGGGCAGGGGGGGGGGGTGAAATATCATCAGCGAGCGTGGGCTCCATTTCCTCTAAAAAAAAAAAAAAAGACAAAATAATCTGAAGAAGGAGTGAGGCTGTTGAAGTGGTGAGGTAATTACTGCAGTCGAATGCGCAATTTTTCCATCCCATAGAATGTATCCGACAAGTTATGCGGTGCACGTGCAGATGCAGGTGCTTATATCAAATGTTTCACAGAATGTTCCTCTGCGGTACACAACTAAACAAACAACAAACGAACGAGAGAGAGAGAGAGAAGAGAGAGAGAGGAGAGAGAGGGAGAGAGAGAGAGAGAGAGAGAGAAAGAGAGAGAGAGAGAGAGAGAGCCTTTTTGACAAAATGATGATTTAATGTATATTTAATTATTATTTAAGTATTCAGCCCAATCACGACAAGGAGGGAGGGGGTGAATTCAAAATAAACAGCAATAACTTTGAAAGAGCAAAATTCACTTACAGACAAGTTAACCATTATATAACTAATCACAAGTGAGAGAGAGACAGACAGACAGACAGAGAGACAGAGAGACAGAGACAGACAGACAGACAGACAGATAGAAAGACAGAGAAACAGAGAGAGACAGAGACAGAGACAGAGAGACACAGAGAGAGAGAGACAGACAGAAAGACAAACAGACAGACAGATAGAAAGACAGAGAAACAGAGACAGACAGACAGACATCCACACAGATAGATAGATAGATAGATAGATAGATAGATAGAGAGAGAGAGAGAGAGAAAGAGAGATACAGAGAGAGATAGACAGACAGATAGACAGAGACAGACAGACAGACACAGAGAGAGAGGCAGGGACGGAGCTGGGAGGAATTGGGGGAGTGAGAGAGAAAGAGAGAGAGAATGACAAACAGACAGACAGACAGACAGACTGACAGATATAGACAATCAGAGGGAAGGAGGAAAAAAAAAGAGAGCAGACAGACAGACAGAGACAGAGACAGAGAGACAGAGACACAGAGACACAGAGACAAGAGAGACAGAGAGAACAGAGAGAGACAGAGAGAGACAGAGAGAGACAGAGAGAGACAGAGAGAGACAGAGAGATTTGTATTTTCATTTTCGAAGATAATAGATGCAATAGATACATACACATGTGCATTTCATCACTCAGACTTCACCAAAACTAGGTATTAAGGGTTGACAGGTTGCAGCAAACAGAATTCAGTATGACAGATTCGTAATTACATTAACACGAAAAGGGAACAAAACTAATGTCATTGAGGTGACAGAAAACAAGGTCGAGACAGACAGAGAGAGAGAGAGGAGAGAGAGAGAGAGAGAGAGAGAGGGGGGGGGGGGAAGAGAATAAGAACAAGAATGAGCATAAAATCAAATTTGTAAAGTGTTGATTTTGAAGACAGTGGCAAAAGCAAAATAATGCTTCAGAAAGAGAGAGAGAGAGAGAGAGAAGAAGACGACAGACAGACAGAGACAGACATAGATAGACAGACAAACAGACAGACAGAGAAACAGAGACAGACAGAGAAGAAAGACGAGAAGCAGGAGATAGAGCAGAGAGAGAGATAGAGAGAGAGACAGAGAGAGGAAAGAGAGACAGGACAGAAGACAGACAGAGAATGATAGACAGACAAACAGAAAAGAAACAGAGGAGAGAAGACAGAAGAGAAAGAAAGACAGACAAACAGACAGACAGAGAGAAAGACAGAGAGATAGAGACAGAGACGCAGAGAGATATAGAGAGAGAGACAGAAAGAGAGAGAAAGAGAGACAGAGACAGAGAGAGACAGACAGACAGACAGACATAGATAGACAGACAAACAGACAGAGACAGAGAAACAGAGGCAGACAGACAGACAGACAGAGAAAGAAAGACAGAGAGAAAGACAGAGAAATAGAGACAGAAACAAGAGAAAAGAGAGAGAGAGAGAGAGAGAGAGACAGACAGACAGACAGACAGACAGAGAGACATAGATAGACAGACAAACAGACAGAGACAGAGAAACAGAAACAGATAGACAGACAGACAGAGAAAGACAGACAGAGAGATAAAGACAGAGACGCAGAGAGATATATATAGAGAGAGACAGAAAGAGAGAGAGAAAGAAAAACAGACAGAGAGAAAGACAGAAAGATAGAGACAGAGACGCTGAGAGATATATAGAGAGAGAGACAAAAAGAAAGAGACAGACAGACAGACAGACAGAGAGAGAGAGAGACAGAAAGAGAGAGAGAGACAGAGAGAGAGAAATGAAGTAATCTTGGAGGAATTGGGAGACTGAGTGAGAAAGAGAGTGGCAGACAGACAGACAGAGGGAAAGAAAAAGAGAAAGATTTGTTTTCATTTAACGAAGTAACAGATACACACACACACGTGTGTTTTTCCTCATGCAGACATCACACTGTTGACAGATTGCAGCAAACATAATTCAGTAAGAAAGATTGTTAATTACATTAACAAGAAAAAAAGGGAACAAAAAAACTATTATAACTGAGGTAGCACGAAGAAGGTGGACAGTGAGAGGGGTAGAGAGAGGGAGAGAGGAAGAAGAAGAATCGAAGAAGAAGAATCCGAAGAAGAAGAATCGAAGAAGAAGAAGAAGAAGAAGAGAAGAAAGAAGAAGAAGAAGAAGAAGAAGAAAGAAGAAGAAGAAGAAGAAGAAGAAGAAGAAGAAGAAGAAGAAGAAGAAAGAAGAGAAGAAGAAGAAGAAGAAGAAGAAGAAGAAGAAGAAGAAGAAGAAGAAGAAGAAGAAGAAGAAGAAGAAGAAGAAGAAGAAGAAAGAAGAAGAAGAAGAAGAAGAAGAAAGAAAAGAAGAAGAAAAAGAAAAAGAAGAAGAAGAAGAAGAAAAGAAAGAAGAAGAACAACAACACAAACACAAACACACACGCCCACGCACGACTCACATGCACGGTCGCACGCGCTCTTTCTGTGTCTCTCTGTTTCTCTCATACACAGATATATATATATATATGTGTATATATATATATATATATATATATATATATATATATATATATATGTATGTATATACATACACGCACGCTCACACACTCACAGCACACTCGCTCACACACACACATACACTCAAACACACACGCGGGCGCGCGCGCGCGCGCTTACACACATACTCACATACACACACACTCACACACAAACACACACACACAAACACACGCAAACAAACAAACACACATACACACACACAAGCACACAAACAAACAAACAAACAAACACATACACACACAAGCACACAAACAAATAAACAAACAAACAAACATATCCTCTCCCCACCCACCACCACTAACATACTGTAAGCTACAAGTACAAGCGTATTCACAGCCAAACCCACAAAGTGGATAAGGAAGGACAACATGTTTGACTTTTGCCTGAGTATCCTGATGCAATCTTGACAAGCTCATTACACTGTCACAGTGCTAATCACCGCCAGTTTGCACCCCTACCCAGGCTCTTCCTATTGAGAACACGACACGTTTGTGGATGGTGATCAGATTGTTAACCCCTTGGGTGTTAGGAGATAAGCTACAAGGCAAACAAATGATGGAACGAAGACTTGGAAACGGAATTTTCAAATTCTTGATTATCAGCAACAACACCATCATCATCATCATCATCGTCATCATCATCATCATCATCATCATCATCATCATCATCATCATCATCATCATCATCACCATAACCCCCGTTGGCTTGCTGGGGGCTCTTTCAGTATAAATAGTATCCCCACCTTCTGGAAATTCTGTGCCAGAAATTTCCTCTTTTCTGTCACTCTCTTTGTTTCTGCCTTGTTGCTTTGCTTTCTGTCATTTCTACTTGTCATTTTCTGCCTTAATGGTCCATTCACCTGTATTTATTCGATAAAATCTTACGTACTTTTTCTTCGGATTGATAATTGGGTACAACTATTTTTGGCTCTAAAGAGGTGAGATATGCGGAAACAATTTTAGGTAATTTATGCCTGTTTTTATATATATTTTGGTGTCCTTATGTATGTTTATAATTGTATTCAGATGTTTTTTAAATCTCCCCTGTGCGATGAATTGGACGGAATGGTCCTACGTCGGAGGCATGTCCTTAGATTATGTGCGCGAATGCATTGATATGTGTACTTCATTTTCTTTTGTTTTTTTTCCCTGTTGAAGTCTTGTGTGTTTTGAAGCGGTATTAGCCCTGATATGGCTCTGCGCAGTCGGCTGGGCTTTGAACAAAAATAAAAGAAAAAAGAACATCATCATCATCATCATCATCATCAACAACAACAACAACAACACCAACAACAACAACATTAACAACAACAACAAAACAACAACAACATCAACAACAACAACGACAACAAAAACAACAACAGCAGCAGCAGTAAACAACAACAACAACATTAAAGTTGAGAGTCAGATTCTGATGTTTTTCAAGTTACCAGCCAGGTCTTCTTCCCCCTGTGGACCTTAGTGATGGCCTTTTTAAAGGATTTCCAGGGTATCGATTTAAACAGTGTGTTGAGGTGGGGGATTATGCCAAACCAAGTAAGCTTGAGTATGCTTCCAGTTTATTTCCGAGAGACACTCAGACCATTCCATATAATGCTCAGCCCAGTCTGTCATCTGTTATCTGACAGAACCTTGAACGCGCACAAAACTTCATCTACTTTTTAAAACCTTTTTTTTTACTTTTCATCTTTTGCTTCACAACAAATGGACAGCTAACACAAATGACCAAAAGAAAAAACAAAACAAAAAACACACACACACAAAACATATACACATATGAGAAGAATGTTACTTATGAACTCCGAAGAGCATACAGAATATAGATAATGATATCTTGTACACTGGAAGTTTAAAAATGAACATCAAGATCTAAGCACATGTCAATTTTTTAATGCATTTGTTTCACAAATTATATCTTTTTGCTGAACGATAATCAACGAACGATGTGATAACAGGAATGATATCAATTTATACATATAAGATAAGTATTGTGTACATAAAACTTTATATGCTGCCAATGGCTTTAAATGTAGTGGGTGAGTAGGTGGGTGGAACGATGGAACAGAACACACTAACACACACTAAGCTGACACCTCCAGAATGCTTAGAGCATTAAGATGAGAAGCAAACAATTCAGTGTGTATATTAATCAAAGGATATAACTCTTGAGAGTCACGTAGGAATTATCTCCCATATTTCAGAACTTCTCAGATCCAACACAGTTTGCGCTACCCATTCAGCTAGCATCGAAGCAGATACAAAGCACAAAAACAGTAAACTCAGTACACTCCTTTCATACACATTCAGTGTGTATATTGCAAGCTAAGACTAAACTTAAGATATCAGACCTTGACTCCTTGTCTGGCACAAGAGTAATACAGCCTGTTAAACTGTTGCTGTGATCACCAACGGTTCCTGCTGGTTCACCAAAGCGTCAATCTTGTTTTTCCCATACTCGGTGTCTTATACTTGAAGTCGGATATACAGAGCAGTTTCCTCAGACATATGATCTCAAATGTTTAAATGTTTTTCCCTGAGTCAGAAAACAGAGTCCAAGTTTCACAGCCACCGTGGATGGTGGAAACAAAAGGTAATATGGACAATCTGTATATGATGATTAGGAAAAGACAAACAATTTTTATACATTTCATGAGGCAAAAGAAATTAGAGCACCTAATCATAACAGGAAAGCTGGAGGAAAAAAAGAGAGCACCAGGTAGATCCCGGGAAAAAATATTGGACGGACTTGCAGAGCAGCTGAGGACAGAGAGGGTGGGAGATGTACTTACAGCAACAAGGGATAGATTCATATGGAGGGCCATGATTACCAATGTCATGCGGCAGGGCACATGATGATGATGATGATGATGATGATGATGATGATGACGACGACAACCACGACGACGACGACGACGACGACGACGACCACGATGATGATGATGATGATGATGATGATGATGATGAAGAAGTACTTGAAGGTAAATTCGATAGTGCAATATCTTCAAATCACATTTTGTCTGGCCATTGTTGTCCAAATAAAAAAAATGATCATCCGTGCTCAATCGAATAGGAAACAGAAAAACAAAATAAAACCAGAACGCGTACTTAATGCCAGTAAACAAGACAAAGCTCAAACGTTTGGCCACCTGGACTGTGTCAAGCGTGCACAAAAACAACAAAGAACAAAGACACATAAATTCAGAGGAAAAACAAGACTTTCCTGGTGGGTCCTGCTTGACAAGACATCAGGAAAGCTTTCATGTTTTTCCTCTAAATTTTATGTATTTGTTCTTCGTTGCCTTTTGTGTATGCTTGACGAATGCCAATTGGCCAAAACTATGCGTCTGTCTGATTTGGTTGTATGAAATACGCCTTCTGATTCTATCTTTTTTTGTGTGTTTGTGTGGGGGAATGGGGGTGGGGTGGGGAGGGTTTGAAGGTGGTGTTTTCTGGTTACTGGCCAGTCTCGTGATCACTGTTGCAATCCGTCATGCTAAGTGATAGGCACTAATTTAAAAAGTTATTGTGACCCCACAATGGAAATTGCCAAATATAAAAAGTAATTATGATCCCACAATGGAAATGCACCAATATGAAAAAAAGTAGTTACCATGACCCCACAACGGAAATGCCCTAATATGATCTGTGATCTCACATTGGAAATTCCCTAATGTAAAAAGTAAATTTACTGTGATCCCACAATGGAAATGCCCGAATATAAAACGTTACTATGATCCCACAATGGAAATGCCCTAATATAGAAAAATTTACTGTGATCCCACAATGGAAATGCCCTAACACATAAAGTTACTATGATCCCAGTATGGAAATGTCTGAATAGAAAAAGTTACTGATCCGACAATGGAGATGCCCTAATATAAAACGTTGCTATGATCCCACAATGAAAATGTCCCAATATAAAAAGTTACCAATCCCACAATGTATATTTCCTAATATAAAAAGTTACTATGATCCCCACAATGGAGATGCCCTAATATAAAAAGTTACTGTGATCCCTCAACGGAAATGCCCTGGTACAAAAAAGTGACTATGATCCCACAATAGAAAGCCCTAATATAAAAGTTACAGGTCCCACAATGGAAATGCTCTGATACAAAAAATGTTACTATGCTCCCGCAATGGAAATGCCCTAACATACAAAAGTGACTATGATCCCAAAATGGAAATGCCCAAATTAAAAAAGTTACTATGACCCCACAATGAAAATGTCCTTACATAAAAAAGTTACTATAATTCCAAAATGGAAATACCCCAATATTACAAAAAAGTTAATATGATCCCACAGTGGAAATGCCCCAATACTAAAAAAGTTACTATGATCCCACAATGGAAGTGACCCAGTATTAAAAAAGCCACTAAAATCCCAGAATGGAAATGCCCTCATATAAAAAGTAACTATCATCCCACAATGGAAATGCCCTAACATAAAAAGTTATCATGATCCCACAATGGAAATGCCCTAACATGAAAAGTTATTATGATCCCACAATGGAAATGCCCTAACATGAAAAGTTATTATGATCCCACAATGGAAATGCCCTAACATGAAAAGTTATTATGATCCCACAATGGAAATGCCCTAACATAAAAAGTTATCATGATCCCACAATGGAAATGCCCTAACATGAAAAGTTATTATGATCCCACAATGGAAATGCCCTAACATGAAAAGTTATTATGATCCCACAATGGAAATGCCCTAACATGAAAAGTTATTATGATCCCACAATGGAAATGCCCTAACATAAAAAGTTATTATGATTCCACAATGGAAATGCCCTAACATGAAAAGTTATTATGATCCCAAAATGGAAATGTCCTAATTCAAAAAATTACTGTGATCCCTCAATAAAAATGCCTTAATGTAAAAAGTTACTATGATCCCACAACGGAAATGTTGATATGATCCCACAATAGAAATGCACGAATAAAAAAAGTTACTCATTTTCAGAAGAATAATACGTGAGCTAACTCCATTTATCTTATCAACTTTCAGTAATCAGTGAAAACAATGTAATTCAGAAGCAAAGTGTGCAGTTGCCCTATTTCTATGTCACCATGCTACCATAGCTAGGTGAACAGATGTCTGTGAATGTAAGATCACAAAAGAGAACAAACAACAAATACAAAACTAAGGAGAAAAAGACTAGAACTTCCCGGCTACAAATAAGAAAATAATAGGATAAAAAGACTAAAACTTCCCTGCTACAAAAACTAAAATTGGGAGACAACGACGAAAACATCCCTCCTACAAATACAAAAATTAGGAGAAAAAGACAAAAAAACTTGCCTGAGAATTTTTAGGGAAGATTTAGTCTTTCAGGGAAGATTTAGTCTTTCAGGGAAGATTTAGTCTTTCAGGAAAGATTTAGTCTTATTCTCCTAATTTTTGTATTTAGTGTTTGTTCTTTTATGAGTTTACATCAACGCTTGCCAAAGGCCAGTTGGCTGAAAATTTGCGCCTATGTTGTCTGGTTGTATTAATTTAAATACGCGTTCTGGTTCCTTTTTCGTGTTTTTCTGGTACTTGTCTGCTTGAACGCGGCGGCCGCACTCGTTTTGGATTTGATGGGTGTAAGTTGACAGTCATGTGTGCTTGCCTAGTTTGCTGCATGCTATTTGCTGACTCGAATTCTCGTTGTAAGACGGAAACTGGAAAAGTAAGCTGATAGTTGTCAGATAACGTATCACATGAGGATGGTTGTGGAGAGGTTGGTGTTAGTCACAGAGGCGGGAGGGAAAGTGTGGTGTGTGTGTGTGTGTGTTGTGTGTGTGTGTGTGTGTGTGTGTGTGTGTGTGTGTGTGTGTGTGTGTGTGTGTGTGTGTGTGTGTGTGTGTGTGTTGTGGAGAGGTTGGTGTTAGCGACTGAGGCGGGAGAAGGAAAGTGAGTTGGTGTGTGTGTGTGTGTGTGTGTGTGTGTGTGTGTGTGTGTGTGTGTGTGTGTGTGTGTGTGTGTGTGTTGTGTGTTGTGTGTGTGTGTGTTGTGTGTTGTGTGTGTGTGTATGTGTGTGTGCGTGCGTGCGTGCGTGTGTGTGTGTGTTATGTGTGTGTGTTGTATGTGTGTGTCTGCGTGTGTGTTGTGTGTGTTGTGTGTGTGTGTGTGTGTGTGTGTGTGTGTGTGTGTGTGTGTGTGCATCTGTCAGTCTATCTGTGTTTCTGTGTGTGTGTTTGTGTGTATCTGTGTGTGCATGTGTGTGTGTGTGCATGTGTATATGTGTGCATGTGTATATGTGTGCATGGGTGTATGCTTGTGCGAGATAAGAGAGAAGGTAGAACAGAAATAGAGAGCAGTAGGAGAGTCAGTTTACAACACACACTACATACCACACCAAAACACACACCACACATACACACACATACACACATACACACACATGCACACACACATACACACACAGCGCGCACACAACCACACACACCACACACACACACACACACACACACACACACATACGCTCACACAAGCGAACATACACATACATGCACACACAAGCTCGCGCATAGACACACATACACACACGCACACACATACACACATAAGCACGCGCACACACACACACATACACACACACAGACCCATGCACACAATGCAGTAATACAAGAGTCTATCTATGTCTGTGTCAGTTAACATACATAGTGTTCATGTTTCGATGTTTAATTTATCCTTTAACCAAGTTGGGATATGAAGTATAATAGCAAATAAACGCGCACGCGCGAAAACTCTCACAACACACACACCATACACAAACACACACACACAACACAAACACAAACATACTCACGCACACACAAACACGTGCGCGCGCACACACACATACACACACATACATACACACACACACACACACAACAAAACACACACAAAACACATAAACACACATACACACTCACACACACACACTCATACAGACACACACACACACTCACAGAGAGACACACACACACACACGCATACACACACAAACACACACACAAAACACACACACACACACAAAAACACACACACACAACACACAAACACACACACTCGCACACACACATAAGACACACACACACCACAAACGTCTAATATCATTATAGTGAAAAGACGTTAACAGAACGAACGAACACACACAAACACACACATACAGACACACACAAACACACACATACAGACACACAAACACACAAACATAACACACACACAAACAACACACACACACAAAAACACAACACATACACATGCACACATCTCTATTCTTCTCCTGTCTCTCTCTACTTTACCACTCCCTATTTCAGACTTATCTCAAACCTGATCTGCGTCTGTTTTTGTTTTTGTTTTGTTTTGTTTCGTTTTGTTTTGTTTTGTTATTCTTTTTGTCTATGTGTGTTCGGTTTTTTCTTTCTATTTGGGGGGAGGGAGGGAGGGAGGGGTGCGTGGTGTAGGGGGTATTGTTATCCCCTATTCCTTTTTCCTATCTTCTGGGATGATCTCCGACAGTACGTCACAAATCCGAGGCTTTATTTTCAACTCCTTCGACATTTCACTTGTACTTGCCTTCAGTTTATGCAAATGTAGTCTGCGTTCTTCTTCTTTTTCATCTTCTTCCTCTTCTTCTTCTTCCTCCTCCTCTTCTTCTTGTTCTTGTTCTTCTTCTTGTTCTTGTTGTTCTTCTTGTTGTTCTTATTGTTCTTCTTATTGTTGTTCTTGTTGTTCTTCTTGTTCTTTTTCTTCTTCTTTGTTCTTCTCGTTCTTGTTCTTGTTGTTCTTCTTGTTGTTCTTCTTGTTGTTCTTCTTGTTGTTCTTGTTTTTCTTCTTGATGCTCTTGTTGTTCTTGTTGTCTTGTTCTTGTTGTTCTTCTTCTTCTGCTTCTTATTCTTATTCTTTTTTCTCATCTCTCATCTTCTTCTTCTTCTTCCTCTTTTCTTCTTCTTGTTCTTCTATTCATCATCATCATCATCATCTCGTCATCATCATATCATCATCTTCTTCTTCTTCTTCTTCTTCTTCTTTTGTTCTTGTTCTTCTTGTTCTTGTTCTTCTTTCTTTTCTTCTTGTTCTTCTTCTTCTTCTTCTCTTCTTCTTCTTCTTCTTCTTCTTCTTTCTTCTTCTTCTTCTTCTTCTTTCTTCTTCTGCTTCTTATTCTTCTTCTTCTTCTCTCCTCCTCCTCCTCCTTTTTCTTTTCGTTCTTCTTCCTCTTTTCGTTCATCATCATCATCATCATCGTCGTCATCATCATCATCATCTTCTTCTTCTTCTTCTTCTTTCCTTCTTGTTCTTTTTCTTTTTCTTCTTGTTCTTCTTGCTCTTGTTCTTTTTCTTATTATCAGAATCCCCCCCCCTCTCTCTCTCTCTCTCTCTTTCTCTCGCCCGCCCACCATTGCAGCCTATTTGTTTTTCCTATCGCACGCAATCGTCCTTGTCTGTGGGTCCTGAGCCTGGCGTTCAGGGCATATTTCAAATGTAACAGACGGTTGAATACGGCGTGCTTCCAGAACTTTGTGTACGCTCCATCTCCTTCCCCCCCCCTCCTCCAGGCACCTCCTTTGTCTCAGACAAATGCATATGCACGCATGCACATGCAAAAAAAAAAAAAGACAGAAAAACACACATACATAAACAGACATGAGAAATAGAGAGATAGACAGATGAGCAGACAGACAGGTAGTCCCATACAAACACATACACACGCACATACACATACGCGCGCGCACGCATGCACACACGCACACAAACACACACACACACACACACACACTCACTCACTCACTCACACACACACACCACACACACACACACACACACACACACACACACACACACACACACACACACACATACACACACACACACATACACACACACACACACAAACACACACACATACGTAAATAGACAAGAGTGATAGATAGATAGATAGATAGGCAGACAGACAAGTAGTCCCATACAAACACACACACGCACACACGCACACACACACACACACACACACACACACACACACACACACACACACACACACACACACACATACACACACACACTTCAGTATAGTTAAGATCCTATTGTGCCCTACGTACACACACACACATACACACATACACACACACACACACACACACACACACACACACACACACACACACACACACACACACACACACACATACACACACTTCAGTATAGTTAAGATCCTATTGTGCCCTACGTACACACATACACACACTTTAACATTTTGATGTTGTTTCTTTTTTCTCTGGTGGTGATAGTTTTGTTGGTGGTGATGGTGATAGTTTTGTTGGTGGTGATAGTTTTGTTGGTGGTGATAGTTTTGTTGGTGGTGATAGTTTTGTTGGTGGTGATAGTTTTGTTGGTGGTGATAGTTTTGTTGGTGATGATAGTTTTGTTGGTGGTGATAGTTTTGTTGGTGGTGATAGTTTTGTTGGTGGTGATAGTTTTGTTGGTGATGATAGTTTTGTTGGTGGTGATAGTTTTGTTGGTGGTGATAGTTTTGTTGATGATGATAGTTTTGTTGGTGGTGATAGTTTTGTTGGTGGTGATAGTTTTGTTGGTGGTGATAGTTTTGTGGTGATAGTTTTGTTGTGGTGATAGTTTTGTTGTGGTGATAGTTTTGTTGGTGGTGATAGTTTTGTTGGTGGTGATATTTTTGTGTTGGTGGTGATAGTTTTGTTGGTGGTGATAGTTTTGTTGGTGGTGATAGTTTTGTTGGTGGTGATAATTTTGTTGGTGATGATAATTTTGTGTTGGTGGTGATAGTTTTGCTGGTGGTGATAGTTTTGTTGGTAGTGATAGTTTTGCTGGTGGTGATAGTTTTGTTGGTGGTGATATTTGTGGTGGTGATAGTTTTGTTGGTGGTGATAGTTTTGTTGGTGGTGATAATTTTGTTAGTGGTGATGTTTGTTGAAGTGATTATGTGTAGTTTTGTTGTGGTGATGTGATAGTTTTTTGGTGTGATGGTGATAAATTGTGGGTGATGGTGATAGTTTTGTTGGTGGTGATGGTGATAGTTTGTTGGTGGTGATAGTTTGTTTTGTGGTGATATTTTTGTGTTGATGTGATAGTTTGTGTGTGATATTTTGTGGTGTGATAGTTTTGTGAGGTGATGGATGATAGTTTTGTTGGTGGTGATGGTGATAGTTTTTTGTTGGTGGTGATGGTTGATATGTTGGTGGTGATGGTGATAGTTTGTTGGTGTGATGGTGATATTTTGTTGGTGTAGTTTGTTGGTGGTGATATTTTTGTTGGTGGTGATATTTGTTAGTGATATTTTGGTGTGTGATGTGATAGTTTTGTTGGTGGTGATGGTGATAGTTTTTGTTGGTGGTGTGGTGATATTTTGTGGTGTGGTGATGAGTTTTGTTGGTGGTGATGGGTGGTGATAGTTTTGTTGGTGGTGATAGTTTTGTGTGGGTGATAGTTTTGTGGGGTGTAGTTGTTGTGTGTAGTTTTGTGGTTGATGGTGTGATTTTGTTGTGGTGATAGTTTTGTTGTGGTGAGTGTGATAGTTTTTGATGTGTGTGATAGTTTGTTGTGGTGATAGTTTTGTTGGTGATGGTGATATTTTGTTGGTGTAGTTGGGTGATAGTTTTGTTGTGTGATGTGGTGGATAGTTTTGTTGGTGGTGATAGTTTTGTTGGTGGTGATATATTTTTTGGTGGTGTGTTTGTGGTGTGATAGTTTTGTTGGTGGTGTGTTGTGTGATGTTTTGTGGTGGTGATAGTTTTGTTGGTGGTGATAGTTTTGTTGGTGGTGATAGTTTTGTGTGTGTGGTGGGATAGTTTTGTTGGTTGGTGTGATTGATAGTTTTGTTGGGGGATGGTGATAGTTTTGTTGGTGGTGATATTTTGTTGGTGGTGATAGTTTTGTTGTAGGTGATGTTTGTGTTTTGTTGTGTGTGTGATAGTTTTGTTGGTGGTGATGTATAGTTTTGTTGTGTGGTGATAGTTTTGTTGTGGTGATAGTTTTGTTGGTGGTGATAGTTTTGTTGGTGGTGATAGTTTTGTTGGTGGTGATAGTTTTGTTGGTGGTGATATTTGTTTGATAGTTTGTTGGTGGTGATTAGTTTTTGTTGGTGGTGATAGTTTTGTTGGTGGTGATAGTTTTGTTTGGTGGTGATAGTTTTGGTTGGTGGTGATAGTTGTGGTATATTGTGTGTGAGTTTGTTGTGGTATGTTTTGTTGGTGGTGATAGTTTTGTTTGGTGATATAGTTTTGTTGGTGGTGATAGTTTGTTGGTGGTGATAGTTTTGTTGTGGTGGTGATAGTTTTGTGGTGGTGATAGTTTTGTTGGTGGTGATAGTTTGTTGTGTGATAGTTTTGTGTGGTGATAGTTTTGTTGGTGGTGATAGTTTTGTTGGTGGTGATAGTTTGTTGGTGGTGATTTGTTTTTGGGGGTGATGTTTTGTTGTAGTTGGTGTGATATTTTGTTGTGGTGATAGTTTGGTGGTTGTGATATTTTTTGTTGGTGATAGTTTTGTTGTGTGAAGTTGTTGGTGTATTGTGATGGTGAAGTTTGTTGGGTGAAGTTTTTGGTGGTGATTATTTGTAGGGTAATTTTGTTCAAGGTGATAATTTTCATTGTCCTCACTTTTCTCCTTCTCTGCATTTATCTCTGCCCCCCACCCCCCACCCTCGTCCTTTTTTTCTCTTTTTATTCTGATCTTTTGTTTTTAGACTTTCTATATTTTCTATATCTGTTCACAGTTTCAAGTGCAAAATGAATATATATATATATATATATATATATGTGTGTGTGTGTGTGTGTGTGTGTGTGTGTGTGTGTGTATGAGTGTGTGTGTGTGAATATATGTGTGTGTGAGTGTGTGCATGCGTGTATGTGTGAGTGTGTGTGTATGTGTGTACGTGAGTGTGTGTATCTTTGTGTATGTGTATGTGTATTGGTATGTGTATGTGTATGTGTGAGTGTGTGTGCTTGCATGTATGTGTGCGTGTGTGTGCATGCATACATGCGTGTGTCTGGACATGGGTATTGATCTCGTGTGCGTGTACATGCGTGCATGCGTGTGAGTGTGTTTGTGTAGACGTTTCTGTACATGGGTTCTGATCTGTCTGCTTGTATGTCTAGATTATGCGTGTGGTGTGAGCAGAATGGGATCCAGTTTTGAATGCGTAAGAGTTTCAGTTTTTGTTCGATGATATGCACTGAATTCTTGTTTGTTTGCTTGTTTGTTTGTTTGTTTGTTTGTATTTGCTTGTTTGTTTTTGTGTATGTCTGTGCGTGTGTTTGTTAGTTTGTTTGTTCGTTCGTTCGTTTGTTTGTTTGTTGCTAGAATATCGTCGCATTTAAAAAAAGGAATCGAACGTGTATTGCACAAAATGTTTGGAATAGGAGTCATCCTCATATTTTTTTTCTGTTGATCAAGTAAAACACCAATGACAGTAACCTGCTTGCAATTCTCCCTTCCTTCCAGCTGCTTCTATACTCATCACATTCCTCATCCCCCCCACTCCCCACCCCCCAACTTATTTCAACCTTCCTAGTTCTTTTCTCCTTTCCCTCTTACCGTTCATGTTATGCGCACCCCTCTAACCCACTGAACAACAGTGTGTCGAATTCGTCGCACATCATGTATGTGAGCTGTGATTTGTTAACTTTGCATGACGAATCTCTTCCCGATGCTAGAAGAAAAGACGAAAGGTCAGACCATTCTAAGGAACCCCTTGAAAGATTCCACCTTAAAGAAGCTTTGGTTGGAATAAACCTGAACGCACAATGAGGACAATGGTTTCAGTTTCAGTTTCTCAAGATGACGTCTCCACGCTCCGAAAGAATTCCATATGCACTAACGTCACAGGTGCCATGTGTATGGTGATCACGGCGCAAGCCTTAAACCTGCACATAAACCCATGAGCTGGCCGGGTCCTGAGGCCCTACCTAGCCTATGTTTTACCTAGTCTATATTTTATGCTTGTATTTTATCAGCCTACCACTACAAAACCTTGTGAATATACTAGAAATAGAAAGCAAAGGTAAGGGGTTGGAAATAAACAGCAGGAAGACTGAAGTCATGGTGATCAGTAAAAAACATGAAATCCCCTCATGCAAAATAACAGCAAATGGCACAACCTTGACACAGGTTAATAAGTTCAAATACCTGGGAACGGTCATTTCATCAGACGGCAGATGCAGATCGGAAATAGCTGGCAGAATTGGCCAAGCCAAAACAGCATCAAAAAGATGACAAGCATTCTTACCAACAAATGCCTATCAATTAACATCAGAAAGAGAGTCCTTCAATGTTATATAGAACCAATACTGTTGCACGGATGCGAGGCGTGGACAGTCAGCAAGCAAAGCCAGAGAAGGATCGAGGCAGCGAGATGTGGTTTCTCAGAAGAATGTTGAGAGTTCCATGGACAGCAAAGAAAACAAACGAGACAGTCTTGATAGAGGCAGACACAAGTATCACTCATAAGGAAGATTAGGAAAAGACAAGCAACATTTATAGGCTATTTTATGAGGAAGCGGGATTGGAGCACCTGGTCACAACGGGAAAGCTGGAGGGAAAGAGAGCACCAGGTAGACCCAGGGAGAGAATGCTGGACGGACTTGCAGAGTGGCTGGGGATGAGGAGGGTGGGGGAGATGCTAGGGACAACGAGAGATAGAGATGGTTGGAAGTCCACGGTCGCCAACGCCACGCGGCAGGGCACCTGATGACGATGATGAAGTAACTAAGTAAGTAAGTGAATAAGAAGTAAGTAAGTAGGTGAATAAATAAATACAAAATGAAGGAGTATGTACATAAATAAACAGAAAAAAGATGAAAATAACAAATAACAGTAAATACATGCATATATCCACATGCCCACACACAGACATACGCACATACATTCATACATACACACCCATATCGACACAGCATGACGGCCGACAACAACAGCTACAACAACAACACAGCAGAGAGGAAACCCCATATATACATATCATGGCGAACTCACATACATATCTGGAAAATGGTAGACTTGTCACAACAGTGAAAAACAGAGTTTAAATATTGTCAAAAGTTCTTAAGAAAGCGCTGTTCAAAAACCCTTTCTGAAAAATAGTCCTGAATTCTATCCTTTGTAGCGGAAATACTTGCAGGGACAAAGGATAGATGTATATGGAGGGCCATGATCGCAAATGCCATGCAGCAGGGCACATGATGATGATGATGGAATCAGCGTTACCTTGATCTTGGAGCATATAATATTAATCAAAGGACACAACTCTTGAGAATTATCTCCCATGTTGTACTTCTCAAATCTAACACAGTTTGCGCTACCCATTCAGCTAGCATAGAAGCAGATCATCATCATCATCATCGTCATCAGTCCCGTAGTCTGGTTGACCGTTGGGGCACCACTGAAGATTTTGCAACCAACTTCCTGCACTCCTCACGGCCCTCAGTTTTCGCAGAATGATGATATTGTCTTTCCATCTTTTTCTCTGTCTGCCTCTTCGTTTCTCTCCCTGTACTGTTCCCTGCAAGACGGTCTTGCAGAAGCAGATACAAAGTACAAAAACAGTAAGCTCAGAACACTCCTCAAAAAAGGAGCGCCCAAGCCTACCTTTATACTCTGCAACTACCCTACACACAACTATGAGAGAGGAGAGAAATACATACAATAGATTGGTCTTATGTTCAAGATTGACATAGTCTTTTATTCTTGAACTGACCAAACACACACACATAGACAAGACAGAACATGTACAGCTTGATCTTGGAGCTGTGCGTCCCATACTTATCCTTTCGTGACTCGTCACCAATCTACAGCTGTGACTGGAGTTTGGCAAAGATCCATCTGTACAGAGCTAAGGGAATCTTGTTCACACGTTTTTGACATATGAACATACGCACGCACACACACATGCGCGCACGTGCACATACACAAAACACACACACACACACACACACACACACACACACACACACACAACACACACAACACAAAACACTCAACACACACAACAACATAACACACTCACTCCACTCACACACACACCTCTCTCTCACACATCTCTCACACTCTCACACCTCTCATCTCACACACAATACACAAACAAACAAACAACACTACATACTCACACACAAAACAAACAAACAAAACACACAACTCACACAACAAAACAAACAAACACAACACACACACATACACACACAAACACACACAAACACACACACAAACACACAACACACACACACAACACCACACACACACACATACACACACACACACACACACACACAGCCCCTTCCATCTGACTTAATACGAACATATGAAACGATCTTCCCTGTTGTTGTTGTTGTTGTATTTTGTTTTTTTTGTCAAAACAGATCTCAATGGAGAGGGGAGGAGGAAGATACAACCAAGTTGATTCTGGAGCATCAATAAAGCGTTTGTTTTTTTCATATGATCCGGGGGGCCATCCATCACATGGGGGCAGCCGTCGAAACAACACCGGTCCTTCACTTGCACCTGTATTGCCTTGTTTACTGCCAACGGTGCGTAAGGAAATGGATACACCCCTTTGTTTTAGGTTCCACACGGTTTAAATCTTCTACTGTCGGTTAATTTCATGGATAATGTGAATGTTTGACTGTTTGAGTGT
>JAPXFY010000016.1:69276127-69283627 GCA_030674185.1 Monoplex corrugatus | reverse complement strand
TCTGTCTCTCTCTGTCTCTGTCTCTCTCTATCTGTCTGTCTGTCTCTGTATCTATGTCGCTCTCTGTGTCCCCCCCCCCCTTTCTCTTTCTCTCTCTCTGTCTGTCTCTCTCATATACACATATACACACTTTAACATTAACACACACACACACACAAATATACATATATATATATATATATTGTATATATATATATATACATATACATATACATATATACTCAAAACTCTAGGTTGTTGTCTTGTTTCTTTGGTTTATCAATATATATATATATATATATATATATATATATGTGTGTGTGTGTGTGTGTGTGTGTGTGTATGTGTGTGTGTGTGTGTTGTGTTGTGTGTGTGTGTGTGTGTGTACAAAAAAACACACAGTCCCTCCCCTTCTCTCTTTCTCTCTCTGTGTTACTTCAGCTACACTCGCTGCTTTTATTTTATTTTATTACTTTTTTGTGTGTGCTTACCTAAATATATTAATTTAGAATCTATGTTGGCTAAAGTACGTTTGCTGATGCTTTCATGACATAGCTTATTCACTAGTTTGAGTGTGGGATGGACGAAAACACACACACACGCACACACACAGGCACACATACACAGACACAAAAGCACACAACACAAAAACATGTACACAGACAAATACATATACACAGACACACACACGCTCACGTACATACACATACACATACATACGTACATACGTACATACATACATACATACATACATACATACATATATACATACATAAAAACATATACATGTAACATACATACATATATACATGTATACATACATGTACATACATACATACTTACATATATACATACATACATATATACATTACATACAAACATATACATGTATATCATACATACTTCATACTACATCATACATACATACATCATCATCTCATCATTCTCCTGCCCGTGATGGGCGTAGAGGAAGATGAGAGACACTCTTGAAGCCAGCCGTCGCCAACCGTCCTGTCCTCCGCCTGTCGCACCAGCGTGGGGCCATCCAACTGGTCCATTCTTTGATGTTGTCCATCCAGCATTTGCTTGTCCCCCTTCGTCTGCCGCCTCCCAGTGTACCCTGGAAACCGTTTTGGGCAGTGAGTTTGGCGTGTGACATGCCCGAACCACGACAGCTTCCTGTTCTTGACTGTTGCCAGGAGGGGTCTGTGGCTGCGAGTGTTGTTATTGCTCCACACAAAGTCGTTTGTCTTCCGATCTGCAAGAGATCCCGAGCAAGCGCCTGAAGCATTTAGTTTCAACGTCTGATTCTCTTGGTGTCTCTGTGTCAGGTCCAGTCTCGCATCCATACAGCAGGATGGGGAGCACCAAGGGACTTGTACACTTCATCTTCGATGGAAAGCGATCCTCTGCTCTTCAGATCTTGTTTAGCTTTACCATTGCTGCTGTTGCGATCGCTAGTTGTCTTGATTCTGTTGTAGAGCGACCGTCTTGGTGAGAGTGGCGCCAAGGTATTGAAAGCGTCCACTCTTCAAGCTGTTGCCCGTTCATTGATTTCAGCATGGTGTTGGTTGTGCTGTTGACCAGACTTTGCTTTTTTCTGTGCTCACTTCCATTCGTGTGCACCTGCATTTTCTTCCAGTCTCATGGTAGGTCTTGTAGTTCTTCGTTGCTGCCTCCATCAGTCGATGTCATCTGCGAACTCAGTTGTTGATGGTTCTTCCTCCGATGGAGACAGTGAGTGGAAGTCATGGAGGCTTCACGCATGATGTTCTCCAGAGAGATTGAACGCACGGGAGAGAGTAGGCCTTGACGACTCCAACTGTGGTCTTGAGTAGTCCCTATCTGGCGATACATACATACATACATACATACATACATACATACACAAACAGATAACACTAGAGACAAAAACATTGATACTACACAGAGACAAACCACAGATACAGGCACCAAGACACACACAAGACACACACAACACACACACACACACAAACACACCACACACACACACACACACGCACCACCACACACACACACACATGACATACATTACAGACACACAAAAATATCCGTATCTGACACACTGACGTTCTCTCATTCACCACCCTTTCCCCTTCACCATGCTGTGTCCTGTCACCACAAATATAAACTAAAGACAACCCCAACACTTTACTATGTCACATGTCGGCGTCACGGTTCGTGTTGGCCGCTGCACTTCATGACACAGTTGTTGTTTTTAAACTTTTTTTAATTATCTTTTGTTTCACAACAAACGGCATTGAACATATGTGGCAATGAAGAATGAAAAAACAACAACAAATTTTACACGTATGAAAAGACAATGTTGACACATGAACTCCACACTGGTATACAGAATATACATAATGATATTTTATGTATTGGAAGTTTAAAAATAAACATTAGTATTTAGCACATGTCAACATTTCTCCTATGAACCGTTTCACAAACCACATCCCTTTGCTGAACGACAATCAGCATCAATGAACATTGTGGTAACAGAAATGATATCAATTTATACACATAAGACAAATATTGTTCACATGAAAACAACCTATAACTTACAAAACATATAAGATATATATTCTAATCAATGATGGTTTTATAATATACATCAATATTCAAGAACATATCATGAAGACATTCTGTTTTCTACGGGGATAACATTGACATATAGTTTGTTCCACTCAGCCTCCAAATGGCTCTGTCTTGACTTATGTGGACAATTTCTTTAATATTTAGGCCACTGATGTTGATTATGTTCTCATGTATGAGATTGGAGGTCTGCCTTTCTTCCTTTTTGCCACTGTTTTTCCTTGAAAGATAGTTGCCATGAGGTCTGTGTTCTTGCTACGTGACACATGGCCAATGTATTTTAGTCTTCTCCTGTTGATGTCTGTTAGTAATTTTCTGGTGGTATCAAGTTCTTCCAAGACCTTTCATCAGTTCTTCTATCTGTCCATTTGACACGTTGTAGTATCCGATAAAACCACGTCTCTGCTGCCTCAATTCTTTTACATTCAGCTTTTCTGAGAGTCTAGGCTTCACAGCCATAAATCATGAATGGCCAGATAAAAATAAAATGAAAAGCTGAATTTTCAGGTAATTTTTTTGTCAAATACTGCATAAAATGACAGTTTACTAATAACCTTTCAGAAAAAGAAAGAAAAATCATTCAACCAAAGTTTCAAGGCAAAATGTCACCATCAGCAAGAACATGTCTGACCTTTCTGTTAGTATCCAGATGAAATCGACATGCTCATTACAACGTCAGAATGTTAATGATGGCCATTTTGCTTCCCTCCCTACCCATGCTCTCTTCCTGCTGAGAAAACGACACAGTACCGGATACTGATCAGGTTGTTAACACTTCTGATGCTAACAGACAAACATCAAGACAATCTATGGTGAAATGATGTCTACAAAATGGGGAAAAATTAATATTTTATTAAATTTTGATTTTTTCCCTAGTGGACATGCAATTTGCTTGACTAAAGTGATTTGTTTTTGTTCTGGTTTTTGTTTTATCAGTGTTGAGTTTGTTGAATGTCTGTTAACGTTTGCTGATGAGAGTCATTCATAATGTGACAGGCATGTCATTCTGAAAGTGATCAAATTATTGTTCTTTGTGTTGTCAAAGGCAGTTATATGCCAAAAGCAGAGACACTTTTTCAACTTACCTCTTATCTTCATTTATAGAATAACTTCTGAGCACCAAAAAGACAATAAATGAAAACTTTGGGGAAAATATTGTGGAAAAAACTCGAATCGTACACTGATGATTATCGTTTACTTCGTCTAGCTGATGAACTAAATAATTGACGATGCAGCCAAAATAAATATACATTTCTCCAGATTTAATCAATGAAAATGTGAGTTCCTTTCATAAGAAGTCACTGTAGGAAAGTAAGTTCATGGGTATGAGTTGACTGTGTGCTTGCATTGTTTTCGCGGGCTTCAGTACATGTAGCTGATTTGGTTGAGAGTCGGATTCACATGCTAATGATTGTGGGTTCGGATCCCGAAGTGCGCTACATTAAAACTGGCCTTCTCACTGTCCCATCATAACATCGTTGTTGTTCTGGTGGTTTCAGTATAGGACTAGATAGGTCCCCTTTTCCCCTTTTCCCTGGGATGGTTACCACTGTCGGCTATGTCACCTGAGGTGGGTGTCGACGTAAAACCTGAACCAAATCAATCAATCAAAGCCTGTTTTCTTCTCTGGCCAGGATCAGGATCTGTTTAGGGGAAAACTTGAAGAGTTGACTGATGATTGTTGGCTAAATCATTAAGTAAGGATAGTGGTAGTGGTGGGCAGCTGCTTGTTTGGTGTTTGGTGACAATAGATTGGGGGAGGGGGGGGGCAGAATGATAAAAATGAAGGGTGAAGGTTTAGAGTCGAGGAGACTAGTTCAGAGGATTTGATAAGTCGAAGAAGTGGAAGAAGAAAGTAGACGAAGAGAATGAGGAAGGAAAAAAAGAAAAGAAAAAAAAAAAAGAAGAGAGAAGGAAAGAATCTTGATTTACACATGTTTGTAAATCTTGGGCTTGTGATGGGGAAAATAGTTTTAAAAAAATCAGTTTTCTGTGCAATAATTCACTCAGACCCAAAACATTACGTTGACATAAAGAAGTTACAATCACGAAAATAGAAGAAAAATAAATTCAGTCTTCTGTGCAATAATTCAGTCAAACCCAAAACATTACGTTGACATAAAGTAGTTACAATCACGTCTTCACAAATACACATCAGCATCACTATTCTGCACAATTCATCCACTGTTACACCATATGTGTAACATATGTTTCTACAAGCCATCTGTAAGAAAGTAAAGTGATCACGAAACCGCACTGACAAACATTTTCAGGAACATATTGAGCTGATGCTGTGCTGGTCGTAAGATTTTGTTTATTTGTTTGTTTGCTTATTTCTCTGTTTGCTTTGCCATGTTCTCATAGCTTATAGTTATAACTAAACGCTTGGATAAGAAATTATGTGAGAGACCTTTGCACAGAAGCCAGTGATTTTCTTCCAGGGTAGTTGGTTCCAAAGGGAAACGGCGATAAGTGTATTTTCCACAGAACTGATTTTGTTACGTACTTTCGACAATATTTGTAACGGACCACACGGAAATCATACTTTCTGACGACTACTGACTTCTGCTTTGTTTCTTTGTTTTGTTTTCTGTTTTGTTTTGTTTTGTTTTGTTTTGGAGTTGTTTTTTGTGTGTGTGTGTGTGTTTTTTTGTTTTTTTCATCACGGTCCAATTCAAGTCAAAGAGCTATGTGTAATAAAACAACGAAACAAAGAACCAACCAACCACTCAACAAACCAACCAACCAACCAACCAACCAACCAAAAACCAACCAACCAACCAACCAACCAACCACCAACCATACCAACCAACCAACCAACCAACCAACCCACCAAAACAAACAAAAACAATAAACTAAATGAACAGAAACCTAGAATTTAATTGTCACCGAAGGGAAAGATTTCTCTTCTTGGAATGTGTTGTATTTCTAAACAAACTTGTTTTTCGTGATCTGTACAACGTATTCTGAAGCTGGCTCGCTGGAGAGACTGTGAAACTATATCTCTTATTATTGTAAACTGATCGTAAGCGAACCTGACAAAGCATATCTCTCTCTCTCTGTCTCCTCTCTCTCTCTCTCTTTCTCTCTTTCTCTCTCTTCTCTCTCTCTCTCTTTCTCTCTCTCTCTCTTTCTCTCTCTCTCTCTCCCTCTTTCTCTCTCTCTCTGTGTCTCTCATTGTCTTTTCCTCTCTCCCCACCCCCCTCTCTCTCTTTCTCAATGCTGTTTGTCTGTCTTTATCTGTTTCTCTCTGTCTGTCTGTCTGTCTCTGTCTGTCTCTGTCTCCCTCTGTGTCTCTGTCTCTGTCTGTCTCTCTCTCTCTCTCTCTGTTCTTTCTCTCTATGTGTCTCTGTTTCTCTCTCTCTCTCTCTCCTCTCTCTCTCTTTCTCACACACACACACATACACACACATGCACGCACTCACTCTCTCTATATCCCTCTCTCTCTGTCTCTCTCTTTCTCTCGGTCTGTCTCTCTCTCTCTTCTCTCTCTCTTTCTGTTTCTTTTCTGTCCTCTCTCCTTGTCTGCAAGTATCTTTCTTGTTCGTTCCTTATCTACCGAACTGATCTATGTCGGTTTCTTTTTATCACTGCCTGGTATTCCTTTTACTTATCTTCTGAGGTGATCTGCACCAATAAGTTACAAATCCGAGGCCTTATTTTCAGCACCATAGACATTTTACATCGTTCTGCGCTTTTGCTTTACGAGCGTAACCTGTCTCCTTCTCCTTCTTCTTCTTTGTTTCTTCTCTGTGTGTGTCTTTCTTGTCTCTCTGTCTGTTTCTCTGTGCCTCTGTCTGTGTCTGTCTCTGTCTCCGTCTCTGTCTGCCTCTTCTGTCTGTCTTCTGTCTTCTCTCCTCGTGCCTCTGTCTGTTGTCTGTGTTGTTTGTCTCCTCTCTTTCTGTCTTCTTGTCTTCATGTTCTCTCTTCTTCTCTCTCTGTCTCTGTCTCTCCTGTCTCTGTCTGTCTCTCTCTCTCCCTGTGCCTCTGTCTTGTTGTTCTCTCTCTCTTCTTCTCTCTCTCTCTCTCTCTCTCTCCCTCTCTTCTCTCTCTCTCTCGTGCCTCTGTCTGTCTGTATGTTTGTTGCATGTGTGTATGTATGTCTCTCTCTCTTTTCTTTCTTTCTCCTCTCTCTTCTCTCTGTCTCTCTGTCTGTCTCTTGTCTGTTCTCTGTCTGTCTCGCTCTCTCTTTCTGTCTTAGTCTGTCTGCCTCTCCTTCTCTGTCTCTTTCTCTCTCGCTCTTCTCTCTCTCTCTGTCCTATCTCTGTTTAAACATTTTTCTATGTTAATAGCTTAACACAGCCTGAAACAGTAAATGCATTGGTATTCTCTCTCGCTCTCTCTCTCCCTCTAAGTCTCTATCTGTCTGTCTCTGTCTCTGACTCTGTCTCTTTTTGTTTGTCTGTCTGTCTATGTCTATGCCTCTGTCTCTGTCTGTCTCTGTTTCTGTCTCTCTGTCTCTCTCTCTCTATGTCTGACTGTCCATCTGCTCTTTCTCTCTCTCATTTCTCTCTCTCTGTGTCTCTCTGTCTCTCTCTCTCTCTCTCTCTCTCTCTCTCTCTCCTCTCTCTCTTCTCATCTCGCTCTCACTTTGGCCATCTATTTGTACCCCATGCAACTGGCTTTATCAGTAAGTTCTGAATCTTAAGTCTGAGACATATGTGTTTGAAATAAGTCTCTGTCTGTCTGAATCAAAGTGACTGTCCCCCTTCAGCCTGTTTCTCTGTCTCTGTCTGTCTGTCTGTCTTCTGTCTCTCTCTCTCTGTCTCTGTCTGTCTGTCTGCCTTCCCCTCTCTGTCGTCTGTCTGTCTGTTTCTTTCTCTCTGTCTCTGTCTCTCAGTCTCTGTCTCTGTCTGTCTCTCTGCTCTCTGTTTCTCTCTCTCTCTCTCTCTCTCTCTCTCTCTC
>JAPXFY010000016.1:69271127-69273627 GCA_030674185.1 Monoplex corrugatus | reverse complement strand
TCATTGTTCAGAAAGTACACAGACAGACAATATTAGCACAGCAGAATAATTCATCATTGCTGACAAAGTATAAACAGAAACAATATTACTCAGCAGAATGATTAATCATAGTTAAGAAAGTACAAACAATATTAGCACCACAGAATAATTAATCATTGTTAAAAAAGTACATAGACAAACAATATTAACACAGCACAATAATTCATCTTTGTTAAGAAAGTACAAAGACAAACAATATTAGCACAGCAGAATAATTAATCACTGTTGAAAAATAGTACAAAGACAAACAATATTAACACAGCACAATAATTCATCATTGTTAAGAAAGTACAAAGACAAAGACTATTCGCACAGCATACTAACTATTCATTGTTAAGAAAGTACAAAGACAAAAAATACTAGCAATCAGAATGATCAATCATTGTTCAGAAAGTAAAAGACAAACAGTCCCAATAGCAAACATGCAACAGAATAATTAATCATTGTTATGAAAGTACAAAGACAAACAATAATAGCACACCAGAATAATTAATCATTGTTATGGAAGTACAAATACAAACAATATTAGCACAGCAGAATAAATAATCATTGTAAAGAAAGTACAAAAACAAACAATGTTAATACAGCAGAATAATCAATCATTGTTAGATGATACAAAAACAACAATGTTAACACAACAGAATAAATAATCATTGTTAAGAAAGTGCAGAGATAAACAATGTTAACACAGCAGAATAATTAATCATTGTTAAGAAGAACAAATAGACAAACAATATAAGCAAAGTACAATAATCAATCATTGTTAAGAAAGTACACAGACAATATAAGCACAACAGAAGAATTAATCATTGTTAAGAAAATACAAAAATAAACAGTATCAACACAGGTGAAAAACTAATCATTGTTAAGAAAGTACAAAGACGATATTAGCACATCAGAATAATTAATCATTGTTAAGAAAATACAAAAATCAAACTAACACACAGAATAACTAATCATTGTTAAGAAATACAAAAATAAACAATAAATACATATATCATTGTTAAGAAAATACAAAGATAAACAGTATCGGCACAGCAGAATAATTAATCATTGTTAAGAAAGTACAAAGACAAACAATATAGCAAGCAGATAATTAATCATGTTAAGAAAGTACACAGACAACAATGTTAGCGCTGCAGAATGATTAATCATGTTAAGAAAAGTACAAAGAAAAAAATATTAACCCTTTGATTTCTCACACCCTATCCACCAACTGCGAAAACTTAACTCTTTGATTTTTGCTTTGCTAGCATGGTTGACAATTCAGGATGCTAATGGACAGGGTGCGGGAGTCAAAGGGTTAACACAGCAGACTAATTTGCACTAAGACTTGAAAACACATACAAGACATCAACAGCTTCAACAAAGGGTCTATGTTCATGGAGTACAGTCACACACCCCCACCCACCCCCCATTCATTCTTCTACCACCCCCTCTCACTCCCCTCCCCACTTGATTATTATACCATACTTCTGTTCGGGGCTTACGATAAAATGGCGGCGTGTCAATTTCTTACCTGTATCTGATCCATCATTGTCTGTTCACTAGGCATCTTTATCCCCAACCCCCCATCCCCCCGTCCCCCGTCCCCAATCAGTATCCCAACCGAGGAGAACTACACCCAAGTCAACGCTGGAGTATCAATACTCTTTTGTTTTCCTACACGATCTGGGACATCCATCACAAGGAGGGGGGGGGGAGGAGGGGGGCAGCAGTTGAAACAACACCGGTCCTTCACTTTGACCTGTAGCGCCCTTGTTGACTGCCACCAGAGTTGGTGGTGGTGGTGGGGGGTGGGGTGGGGGGATGGGTGGGGGAGAGGAGGAAATGGATACCTCCCCACATGTTTTATGTTTCCAGTCTGTTTACGTCCTGTATTGTCGTTTAATTTTACGGATAATATGATATGAATGTTTGGCTGCTTGAATGGTATGCGGGCAGGTCTAGTTTTCAGAGGGTACGTGACAGCTATCTTACCACCTCCACACCACTCTTTCCTTTTGGGGATGAAAGATGAAAAGAAAAGAAAAAAAGACAGTACAGTAAGACAATAAACTCAATGAAGACAGACAGACAGACAGACAGACTGACAGACAGACAGACAGACAACAGACGGACAGACATGCATAATGGAACAGAGAGAAGAAGATGTAGTAGAAGTAGTAATAAAAGAGCAGCAGCAGCAGCAGCAGTAGTAGCAGTAGTAGAAGTAGTAGTAGTAGTAATAGTAGTAGTAGCAGCAGCAGCAGTAGCAGTAGTAGTAGTAGTAGTAGCAGCAGCAGCATCAGCAGTAGTAGCAGTAGTAGTAGTAGTAGGAAGAGGAGAAAGGAGGAGGAGCAGAAGAAGAAGAAAAAGAAGAAGAGGAAGAGGAGAAGGAGAGGAGGAGGAGGAGGAGGAGGAAGAAGAAGAAGAGAAGAGTAGAGGAGGAGGAGGAGGAGGAAGAGGAGGAGGAGGAGGA
>JAPXFY010000016.1:69253627-69258627 GCA_030674185.1 Monoplex corrugatus | reverse complement strand
TCAGCCTTTTCTCCTCATTTGATGTTTGGTGTTTGTGATCTTACATTCATGCTTGGCAAAGGCCAGTCGGCCAGAAGTTTGCGCCCGTCTTGTCTTGTGTTAAATGCGCGTTCTGATTCTATTTTCATGTTTTTCTGGTTCCTATTTGCTTGAATGCGGGCAGTCACACTTTTTTGAATTTAGTAATAATAATGATAGAGTATGCCTCATACTTCTATTTATGACAAATATCAACACATAATAATCATTCAACTTAGGCCTATACAGTGCCAACAGTCCATGTCAAAGCGTCGTCATGCACTTCAGATAGCAACAACACAAACTGAAACTAAGAACGGGTGGGGAAGGTTTGTTATGCTCATACATTAATGTAGTACAGGCCTAAACTCAGTTGGACACACACCATTTAAAAGATATGCCGGATATTTGAAATAGAAAATATCACATTTAAAGCATTAATCATAATCATTAGACTTAGGCCCTGTTTTTAGAAATTACAAGTTTTTAAGATTTTTTTTAAGTGTAATAATACTGAATTTAGAAGTTCACCTTTGGGTATTTGTTACAAGCATATAACTGAGCTGTGTCTTGTCAAACATCAGTCAGCGAGGAGATCATTGTGTGGGTGTACACATACCAGGGGATGTGGCACTATGTGGCCAATACCCATTGTCCCTCGCCGTCCTTAACTAGGAGATCATTGTGTGGGTGTACACATACTCGGGGATGTGGCGCTGTGTGGCCAATACCCATTGTCCCTCGCCATCCTTAACTACAGTAGTCCTACACATACTGGGGGATGTGGCACTACATGGCCAATACCCATTGTTCCTTGCCATCCTTAACTACAGTAGTCCTACACATACTGGGGGATGTGGCACTACATGGCCAATACCCATTGTTCCTTGCCATCCTTAACTACAGTAGTCCTACACATATTGGGGGATGTGGCACTACATGGCCAATACCCATTGTCCTTCGCCGTCCTTAACTACAGTAGTCCTGTACACTTTGATTCATGCTAAATTTGCAGAGTTGTGTAAACTTCAGTTTTTTCCAATCTGACAATCAGAAGTCCAGAAGTCTAGACGTCGATAATAAGGGATAGTAGACCTTTGAAGTTTGGCTGCCCATCGCAGCAGATTACGGAGTCATGTAGACTGAAAACCATCATTAAACTGAAGTTTTTTTTTAGGAATGAAAACCTGTGCACCAAATTTTATACAGTAAACGAAAAATGCATTGTCTTAATAATTGTTGTGAAAATGAAGTTAAAATTTTGATAGGTTCAGTTCGTATGACCAGAAGAAAATGTTGAATCAACATTAAGCGGTAATGTAACGTGCACCAAGTTATACGCACAAGCAGGAAAATGCATGTGTATAGATTATTGGTGATTAATAAAATTGTAGAAAGTAATATACCTGTGAGTTATGAAGATGCTGCTGTGCACACCACAATATGCACCACCACAGCCGTGTGAACAGCTGACAGTAAACTGGTGAAAATGACCAAGTCATCATAGGGAAAGTGCAACCACACCACAATATGCACCACCACAGCCATGTGAACAGCTGACAGTAAACTGGTGAAAATGACCAAGTCATCATGGGAAAAGTGCACACCACAATGTGCACCACCACAGCCATGTGAACAGCTGACAGTAAACTGGTGAAAATGACCAAGTCATCATGGGGAAAGTGCACACCACAATGTGAGCACAGCCATGTGAACAGCTGACAGTAAACTGGTGACAATGACCAAGTCATCATGGGAAAAGTATCTCCGTCCCTTACCCATCAGGTGGAGACATCTTTGAGGACCAAACCCAATTTCCAGTATTTACCCATCTGACTCTGACGCACATCAATCTTAATATGATAGTTTGTCATCTGAAACAGTGACTGTTGATACTGGCAAATTTTGTTTTTTTAACCATACGTGATTGGAGGTGACTTGTTTTAGAGTTGACAATTGTGTTTTTACTGTTTCAGGGAGAGCATTCGACCAGAAGGTGCTGGTGGACTGGTTTCATTGATGCATGCTGCCCAGTTGGGTACAAAAATCATAGAAATGATAAAAAAAAAATAGTCATGTGCATGTATAAAAACAGAAGAAATATTCTGTGTTTTGTCTTGCTGGTTGGTTGTTACACACAATAAGTTATGTGTTTGTTCATTCATTTATTGATTTTAAAACACTTTATATTTTTTACAGTTTTAAACTTTCTTGAGCTGATTGTGTTTGAATTTAGAAATAATTACTGAATTGTGTGCTCGACAATTTGCCCTTATTATCTAGGTTCATGTTTTAAAGGAATATCCTTGCATTTTCTGTGATGATATTCAGATTTAGGAGATGAGTACATGTATTTTTTGTAATAATACTCGTATTTCTGCATTTAGGGGATACATACTTGCATTTTCTATGATGATAGTCAGATTTCTGGATTTAGAGGACGAGTACATACTTTATTTTGTTTGTTTGTATTTTTCATATAATAATGGGATTTCTGCATCAAGAGGATAAGTACACATATTTTTTCCGAAAATACTCAGATTTCTGCACTTAGGTTTCTGTGATGATACCCAAGAGTTTTGCATTTAGGAGATAAGTACATGTATTTTTTGTGAAGATAACCAGATTTCTGCCTTTAGGGGATAAACAAAGTATTTTCTGTAATGATACTCAGGAGTTCTGCATTTACAGTACATGTACTTTCTGTGCACATATTTAGATTTCTGCTTTTAGGAGATAATACACATACTTTCTGTGGTCATGTGCAGATTTCTGCATTTAGAGGATAAGTACATGTACTTTTTGTGGTCATACTCAAGGACTCTCTTCCAATTAACATCAGGAAGAGAGTCCTTGAATGTTATATAGAACCAAAACTGTTGTGCGGATGTGAGGCGTGGACAGTCAGCAAGCAAAGCCAGAGCAAGATTGAGGCAGCCGAAATGTGGTTTCTAAGAAGAATGTTGAGAGTTCCATGGACAGCAAAGAAAACAAACGAGACAGTCTTGATGGAGGCAGACACAAGTAGATCACTCATAAGGAAGATTAGGAAAAGACAGGCAACATTTATAGGCCATTTTATGAGGAAGGGGGATTTGGAGCACCTGGTCACAATGGGAAAGCTGGAGGGAAAGAGAGCACCAGGTAGACCCAGGGAGAGAATGCTGGACGGACTTGCAGAGTGGCTGGGGATGAGGAGGGTGGGGGAGATGCTGGGGGCAACGAGAGATAGAAATGGTTGGAAGTCCATGGTCGTCAACGCCATGCGGCAGGGCACCTGATGATGATGATGATGATGATGATATCCACATGCCCGCACACAGACATATACACATACATCCATACATACTCACCCATATCGACACAGCATGATGGCTGACAACAACAGCTACAACAACAACAACAACACCAGCAGAGAGGAAACACCCATATATACATATCATGACAAACGTACAGGCATATCTGGATAACAATCAACAAACAGCCCACAAACACACACACAGACGGTTTGGCCAACTTGCTTGTTCTTCAGTTGTCTGTTTCTTTTCTTCACTTTTCCTTCATCTCTGTTCCAGAAAAAGCCCAAATACTTTCCATTCCACGCTGTAAGAGTCTGCGCAGTGTTACGTTTGAGATGACACCAATGTTGGTCTGATTAGTGAGAGCTCTTGTTTTTCCTTTCACAGTGGGTTTCCGGCCACTTCTTCTATCTATTCCTTTTTTGGGTAAGACGTTCGATGGCATAATGACTCACATTTTGTTCATGAAGATATGATTTGAAGCGTCTAAGGACCTCAGACTTTCTCAGATGGAATTTTTTTGTTGTAGTGGCATTTCCTGCAAGTTTATCGGCCCGTTCATTTCCCTTAATTAACTCCAGCGTGTCAAGGGCAGTAGATCCACGTGAGATTTTTTAGGTTGACACTAATCATTGATTTGTGCCATTCTGGGGTCCCTACTCCATTTTGCACTTTTTGAAGTAGATTCATTGAGTCAGTCAGGATGAAGGCTTCGCTTTTTTCCATGTCGTCATCCAGTGAGGTTAGCCATTGTAGTGCATGCGTGACTGCCTCAATTTCCATCGTCAGACTGGAGGTTGTGATATCATATGTAGTGTTTTCTTCATGTTTGGTGTTTCCATTGTATTTGACAGTGAAGTCTCATCAAGATTTGTTATTGGTGACGGAGCCATCCGTGTATATGATTATATCTTTGGGGTTGCAGTTTAGTTGCTCCATGAGTAGCTCGGTTTCTGCATTTGTTTTCCCTTGCGGCCATTCGCGACAAAGTGTCTGCCTAGATTTTTGGGTGATAGTTTTGTACAGATTGTTGAAACGCTTTAGAAATCTAAATATGACCACAGAAAGTACATGTAGCTATCCCCAAAAATCAGAATCTGAATATAACCACTGACAATACACGTAGTTATCCCCTAAATACAGAAATCTGAATATGATCACTGAAAGTACAGGTAATTATCTCCTAAACACAGAAATATGAGTCATCATCATCATCAGGTGCCCTGCCGCATGGCGTTGGCGATCATGGACCTCCATCTGTCTCTATCTCTTGTTGCCCCAAGCACCTCCTCCACCTCCTCGTCTTCAGCCACTCCACAAGTCCGTCTAGCATGGCTGAGAATTTGGGCATTGACTAGTGGGGGTGGGGGGTGGGGCAGTTCTGTCATGTGAGACGAGTTTATACAGAATAGCTAGTTTTGTTGTGAGTCAGACCTTTAATTACTTATCTATTTACTTTATGTATATGTTCCTTTTTTGAAGGTAAGATACACACATACACATGTCATTTACTTGTAACCAAGATTATTCCAGTGGTAGGCTGATAAAATACCAGTATAAGATATAGACTAGGTAAAACATAGTCTAGGTAGGGCCTCAGGACCTGGCCAGCTCATGGGTTTATGTGCAGGCTTAAGGCTTCTGCCATGATCACCATACACGAGGTACCTGTGACGTTTGTGC
>JAPXFY010000016.1:69243627-69246127 GCA_030674185.1 Monoplex corrugatus | reverse complement strand
TGGAAGTCCATGATCGCCAACGCCATGCGGCAGGGCACCTGATGATGATGAATCCTCTTGGTGATAAATTGGACGAAATGGCTTAATGTCAGGGGTATGTCCAGAGATAAGTTGTGTGAGTGCAATGATGTGTGCTTTATTTTCTTTTACAGACTTTCGTTTTTCCAGGGTCATCGATGTGCTTAGCTAAATGTGTGTGTTTTGCTTGAGATTGTTATAGCCCTGATTTGGCTCTGAGCAGCTAGCAGGGATTTTAATCAATAACAAGAAGAATAATAATAACTGTAATGATAATGATAATAATAGTGGTGACGAGGATAATAATACTGATGATAACAATGATAACAATAATAATAATAATAATGATAATAACAACAACAACAACAATAATAATAATAATAATGATAATAATAATAATAATAATAATAATAATAATAATAATAATAATAATAATAATAATAATAATAACAGCAATAACAGTAACATACGAAAATTGGGCACGACTGATTCTAATCACAAAATCAGTTCAATAAACAGGATCCAAGACAGACAAACGAAAAACCAAGTGTCCTGCCTGACGGTTGATGCTAGTGACGCCATATCCCAGCCCCTGAAACAAACAGAAAGCATCATGTCAGTAGCTGTCACCTCTGCCATTTGAACATCAATAACAATTGCCACAGTACCTGGGGCGGTTTTTTACAACGCTGTGATAATGATGACGATCGTCATCATCATCATCAGGTGCCTTGCCGCATGACGTTGCCTCAAGCATCTCTTCCACAATCCTTGTCTTCAGCCACTCTGCAAGTCCGTCTAGTATCTTCTCCTTGGGTCTACCCAGTGCTCTCCTTCCCTCCAGCTTTCCCGTTGTGACCAGGTGTTCCAATTCCCCTTTTCTCATAAAATGGTCTATGAATGTTGCCTGTCTTTTCCTAATCTTCCTTATGAATGATCTACTTGTGTCTGCCTCCATCAAGACTCTCTCGTTCGTTTTCTTTGCTGTCCATGGAACTCTCAACATTCTTCTTAGAAACCACATCTCGGCTGCCTCAATCTTGTTCTGGCTTTGCTTGTTGACTGTCCGCGCTTCGCAACCGTACAACAGTATTAGTTCTATATAACATTCAAGAACTCTCTTCCTGATGTTAATTGATAGGCATTTGTTGGTAAGAATGCTTTCCATCTTCTTGAATGTTGTTTTGGATCGGCCGATTCTGTTGGCTATTTCTGATGTTCATATGCCACCTGGTGAAATGATCGTTACCAGGTATTTAAACTTATCAACCTGTCTCAAGATGATGACGATGGGGATGTTAATCATGATGTTATGGAGTTCCATTCTGGATTGATAATAACAATAATAATAACAATAATACTACTACTACTACTAGTGATAATAATAATAATCATAATGTGCTTGACAGGGCTGTACTCTACGCTTACTATCATAATATATCCTGGCGTCAGCCAGGCCCGAGAGATACAGAATCTTGCGGTATTGGTCAGAACATTTGAGCAATGCCCTCCACGACACATCCCTGCAGTGGGTGAGACTCTACCGTGCGCTATCTACTTCGCCACGATGACTGACGCAAAACGGAACAAACAAACAAACAAACAAACGATATCATCATACTAGTTGCCGCGGTGCAGTGGTTAGCGCAACGAACTGGAGTGTTATAGGTTCTTACTTTATCGGTCCTGTCGAAATCACATTGCAGTCTATGCCATAGCTTAAAGGGATATGGACTGCACAATACATCAACCTTTAGCCGTGACTGTGGTAAAAACCCATAAACAATGTTGTTGCAAACCTATAAAGGTGATAAAACAAAAAGTGTGTATCTATGAAACATCTTGCATCATGTTTGGAGATTAATGACCAAATATCTCCAAGTTTTTTTTTTTTCACCAAAGGAAATAAGAGGGAAGCAGAGAGAATTCTTAAATATCAACTAATTAGTTAATATTCAAAAATTCTCCCTGCTTCCCTCTTATTTCCTTTGGCGTTACATATATGCGTTGGAAGAAACCCTGTATATGTTCTGTCTTGTCTACGTGTGTGTGTTCGGTCAGTTCAAGAATAAGACAGTGTCAATCTTGAACATGAGACCAATATATTGTATGTATTTCTCTCCTCCCTCGTGGTTGTGTGTGGGTGTAGTTGCAGGGTATAGGGGCAGACATGGGCATTCCTTTTTGAGGAATGTTCTGAGCTTGCAATTCTGTGCCTCGTGTCTGCGTCTATGCTAGCTGAATGGGTAGCGCAAGCTTTGTTGGATTTGAGAAATTCTACATGGGAGATAACTCCGTGACTCTCAAGAGTTACGTTGCTTAGTTAATTTTTTATTTTTTCATTTCTTGTCAAATTATCGAAAGAAATCTTAAACAACTGCCCACTTTCAAGCAAACAGGAACCAGAAAAAAAAACGAACAAACACGAAAACAGACTAAGAACGCGTATTTAATACAACCAGACAAGACAGGCGCAAATTTT
>JAPXFY010000016.1:69213627-69231127 GCA_030674185.1 Monoplex corrugatus | reverse complement strand
CTCTTAGGATTGGGCACGTGTATCAAGTGCAATTTTGCCTCTAGGGAAATGAAATATGTGGAAGCAATTTTAAGTAATTTAGACCCATTTGTATATCTATATATATATATATATATATATATATATATATATATAGATATATATATGTGTGTGTATGTATATATATATATATATATATATATATATATATATATATATATATATATGTGTGTGTGTGTGTGTGTGTGTACTTCAGTGTCCTTAGTTATGTTTGAATTTATATTCAGGTATGTTTTTTTTTATCCCCTGGACGACAAATTGGACAGAGTGATCAACGCCAGGGCTATCTCCTTAGATTATGTGCACAAATGCATTAATAAGCGTAGTTAATTTTCTTTCCCTTTTTTTTTTCTTTCTTTGCTGTTGAAATATTGTCTATTTTTTAAAAATGGTTATAGCCCTGATATGGATCTACGCAATCAGCTGGGCTTTCTTAGTTCTCGGTTCCGAGTTCTTACCTTGGCAAGTTTTGTTGACCAGTTCGTGGCGGATGTTGTCCAAGGCCTGAAAGTTGGTGACGCTGTAGACAAACAGGTCACTGGGCTTGGTGGCCATGGCGTGCAACTGTGTCATGTTCAGCCTGTGGCCCACGCCAATGGCGAAGACGGCGGCGCCGTGGTCCCTCAGATCGCGCGCCGACTGTTCCGTGTCCTTGACCTTGCGTGAGGCGCCGTCGGTGATGACGATGACGACATGTGACACGTTCTGGCGGCCCCCATTGGCTGCCAGGAACATGTGATCGTCCACGTAGCGGAGCGCTTTGTGCGTGTTGGTGTTGCCGCCCCTCGACTGGATCTGGTGTGGGAGGGATTGGGCATTGGAAATAAATAGATAGGTAGTCCAATAAATATATGAGTGAATAAATGAATTTAACAAATACACGTATACATGGTGTGTGCTGTTTCTTTTTAAAGTCTCAGATAAATAGATTAGACAGATTGATAGAATAGACAGATAGGAAGACAGACAGACAGACAGACAGACAGATAGATAGATAGATAGATAGACAGATAGATAGAGATATATAGGAAGAATGACAGACAGACAGACAGATAAATAGATTAGACAGATTGATAGACATAGACAGATAGGAAGACAGACAGACAGACAGACAGACAGATAGATAGATAGATAGATAGACGCATCCGTGAAGTGAGTAAGACTCAGCTGTGTGCTCCCAGTCTTCAAAATACATGCAAGCCCTTAGCACACTCAACTCAGTATAAGTGCTCTTTGGAGTCGAAAAATCCCACAATGATTTTGACTGGATTGATGAAAAATCCCACAATGATTTTGACTGGATTGATGAAAAATCCCACAATGATTTTGACTGGATTGATGAAAAATCCCACAATGATTTTGACTGGATTGATGAAAAATCCCACAATGATTTTGACTGGATTGATGGAAAATCCCACAATGATTTTGACTGGATTGATGAAAAATCCCACAATGATTTTGACTGGATTGATGAAAAATCCCACAATGATTTTGACTGGATTAATGAGATCCGAACCCAGAACCATCCAGTCTTCAGTGGTTAGTGCTAACCACTGCACCAAGTGCACCACGGCGACTGGTTGACCCCGGAGAACTTGTATTTATGGGCGAGTAGCCGCCATCCTTCCCAGCTGTGAAAAGGGTACCAGTCTTTCTTCAAAGTGAGGGAAAGCTAAAAGTAGCGAAGGAGAGGAGAAGGGCACCGCTCTAATAGTGCTGGCCCTGAAAAAGGTTGAAGTTTAGACCAACCTCGATATACTGATTGATTGATTAACTGATTAATCGATTGATGGTTTGAACTTGTAACCCATCACATCACAACAGTGATTGATTGATCGATTAATTGAAAATATAACCACTCCAACACTTGATTGACTTATTTAGGTTGTGACCCACCCCCAACATTAATTGATTAACTGATTGATTGATCGATCGATCGATCGATCGATCAATTGATTGGTTGAAGAAAAGATTAACCCACCTCCAACATTAACCGATTGATTGATTGATGGAACGATAGATCGATTGATTGATCAATCGATTGATTGAAGATTAACTCAACTCCAACATTAACTGATTGATTGATCGATCGATCGACCGATTGATTAATTGAAAATGTAGTCAACCTCCAGTATTGATTGATCGATCGATCGATTGATCGATTGATTAATTGATTGATTGATTGATTGATGGATGGATTGATTGATTGATTGAAACTGTAACCCACCTCCAACACTTTCTGAAGCAGGATGTCCTTGTCCATATACTGGTTCAGGTGAAATTCCAGATTGACGTCGTCGCTAAAGGTGACGGCACCCACGCGAGTACGAATCATTCCGGGGCCAATGTCAAGGTCCTGAACCACTTTGTGGACGAAGGTTACCACGTGGTCCCTGAAGTGCTTCTCCCAGATGGAGGAGGAGACGTCTATGACGAAGACGACGTCAGCTGAGTGACCGCTGCATCCTTCTAAAGGCTTGGAATCCGCCGTGGTCACCAACAGACAGACCTGTTGGGGAGGGACAAGCATGACAATGATGAATGAACATTGCAATGAACAGATATAGTGTTCATGAAAATGAGAACGACACAAAAGAGTCACATCACGTCACGTCACGTCACGTCATAACACGTCGATTCATTTGACGTCACGTCATGTCACGTCACGTCACGTCACCTCGCCTCACGTCACGTCGAGTAAAGTCAGATCTAGTCAAGTCCGATCCTGTCCAGTAAACGTAAGGTAGGATAGAATAGGATAGGATAGGATAGGACAGCGTAGGATAGAATAGGATAGGATAGGGTAGGATTGGATAGGATAGGGTGGGATTGGATGGGACAGGATAGGATAGGACAGGGTAGGATAGGATAGGATAGGGTAAGATTGGATATGATAGGATATGATAGGGTAGGATTGGATAGGATAAGATAGGATTGGATAGGACAGGGTAGGATAGGAGAGGACAGGACAGGACAGGACAGGACAGGACAGGACAAGTCAGGTCAGGTCAGGTCAGGTCAGGACAGGACAGGACAGGACAGGAAAGAGAGGAGAGGAGAGGATTGCATAGGATACGAGAGAAGAGGATAAGGTAAGGTAAGGTAAGGTAAGGTAAGGTAAGGTGTCCATATTTCCAAGGTAACGGATGAGCACCGTGCGTAATGTAACATGACGTAACGTAACATAACATGCATACGTAAGTACATATAAGGATACTACATGCGCGTGTGCAGAGAGAAAAACAAAACAAAACAGAAAAACAAACAAAAAGCAAAAAACACAAAACAAAAACGAAAACAAAGCAAAACAAAGAGAGAGAGAGAGAGAGACGGAACAGAAAAATAAAGAGAACGGGAAACAGAGAGAAAGAAGTAGGGAGAGATATGAATACAGAGAGAGAGAGAGAGAGAGAGAGAGAGAGAGAGAGAGAGAGAGAGAAGAAGAGTCAGACAGACAGACAGACAGAGACAGAGAGACAGAGACAAACTGACAGAGAAAGAGAGAGAGAGAGAGAGAGAGAGAGAGAGAGAGAGAAAGAAAGAAAGAGAGAGGATTTCAGACAAAAGAAAATTCTATAATTCACGAAGCTTTCCTAATGGCACTGTCATTTACGTCAATACTTGAACAAGAAATGAACATAATACAAACATGAATAAACCATTGATACAAGATGCCAGGACGGGCTATAGAATGAACTCAATGACACACCGTTAGAATGCATTGTTTTTAATGGCGATGCACTCGGAAGCGGAAAACAGCAACTGCTGTTCGTTTACTCAGAATTTCATTTATTTATTATATGCTAGCCTCTCTCCATATCCATGTGTGTGGTGCTAAGAAGCAGTAGCTTGTATTTGTATGTATTTTTTTAATGTAAATTGCATTGAGCATTCTCTCCTGCGGATTGTTTGCGCTACACAAATAGAATTATGATTATCCTCAATTTATATTGTTGTTGTTTTATAATTAATATTATTATTATTATCATGATGGTGTTGATGATGATTATTACCATCATCATCGTCATCATTATCATCATCATCATTATTACTATTGTTGTTGTCATCATCATTATCATCATCATACCGTCATCGTCGTCATCATCATCATCATCATCATCATCATGAAATCATCATCATCATCATCATCATCATCATCATCATCATCATCATCATCATCATTTTCTTCTTCTTCTTCTTGTACTACTACTTCTTCTTATTCCTCTTCTCCTTCTTCCTCTTCCTCCTCCTCCTCTTCTTCTTTTTCTTCTTCTTCTTCTTAAGTAGGGTTAGTATTAAAGGCATTCACTAAATGGTAGAACTACACACACAGAGAAAATCTTTAATGACTGGGATAAACGTTTTACTTGATGTCAGAATAATCATTCCAACTGTCCACTAAGACTGTGTGACCTTCAGGCCCTGGGATACCCATGTGGGGATGCCGGGGTCTCTTTCCATATAAATAGTATACCCACCTTCTGGAAATTCTGTGTTAGAAATTTCCTCTTTTCTGTCACTCTCTTTGTTTTTGCATTGTTCCTTTGCTGTCTGTCATTTCTTCTTACCATTTTTTTGCCTTGATAGTCCATTCACCTGCGTGTGTTCCATAAAATCTTACATACATTCTCTTAGGATTGATAATTGGGTAATACATTAAGTGCAGTTTCGGCTCTAAGGAAACGAGTTACGCGGAAGCAATTTTAGGTAATTTAGGCCCGTATTTAGATATGTTTTAATGTCCTTAGTTATGTTTAAAATTGTATTCAGGTATGTTTTTAAATCCCTTGTCCAATAAATTGGACGGAGTGGTCAGCGTCAGGGGCATCTCCTTAGATTATGTGCGCGAATGCATTGATACGTGTACTTAATTTTCTTTTCCCGATTTTTTTCTTATTGAAATTTCTGTGTGTGTATTGAAGCCCTGATATGGATCTACGCACTCGGCTAGGCTTTACACAAAAATGACAATGACAACAACAACATCATCATCATCATCATCATCATCTTCTTCTTCTTCTTCTTCTTCTTCTTCTTCTTCTTCTTCTTCTTCTTCTTCTTCTTCTTTGTCATGAGTATTAGGTTTAGTATTAAAGGCAGCCACAATTTAATGATAGAACTATGCACAGAGAAAATCTTTACCACTGGGATGAAAGTTTCACTTGATATCGGAGCAATCATACCAGCTGTCCATCAAGACTGTGATCTTCAGGTTCTGGGTGGACGACTTAAAACGAACTAAGCAGTTATGTATGAACCGATCAATCAGCAACGGGTGTGGTAGTCAAGTGGGTAACACATCCCACGTCCAGCCGGAAGGTCCGAGGTTCGATCCTGCCTGGGTACCTCTCGATAAATGGTTAAACGATGAAGATTTTTTAACTTAAACGATGAAGATTTTTTCCATCTCCCAGGTCAGCATATGTGCAAGACCTATTAGTGCCTAAGCCTACTTCGTGTGTATATCATCATCATCAGGTGCCCTGCCTAATGGCGTTGGCGATCATGGACTTTCATCTGTCTCTCTCTCTCGTTGCCTCTAGCATCTCTCCCAACCCCCTCGTCCCCAGCCACTCTGCAAGTCCGTCCAGCATTTTCTCCCTGGGTCTACCCGGTGCTCTCCTTCCCTCCAGCTTTCCCGTTGTGACCAAGTGCTCCGAATCCCCCTTCCTCATGAAATGGCCTATAAATGTTGCCTGTCTTTTCCTAATCTTCCTTATGAGTGGTATACTTGTGTCTGCCTCCATCAAGACTGTCTCATTTGTTTTCTTTGCTGTCCATGGAACTCTCAACATTCTTCTTAGAAACCACATCTCGGCTGCCTCAATCTTGATCTGGCTTTGCTTGTTGACTGTCCACGGCTCACATCCGTACAACAGTATTGGTTCTATGTAACATTCAAGAACTCTCTTCCTGATGTTAATTGATAGGCATTTGTTGGTAAGAATGCTTTTCATCTTCCCGAATGCTGTTTTGGCTTGGCCGATTCTGCCAGCTATTTGTGATGTACATCTGCTGTCTGAATAAATGATCGTTCCCAGGTATTTGAATTTATCAACGTGTGTCAAGGTTGTGCCATTTGCTGTTATTCGTGTGTATATGCATCAGAATAAAAATTAAAGTATTCACTTCAAAGATCGTGTGAGTTATGTCAGTGTCCGATGGCTTATGGAAACATGCAAACACCCAGCATGGACACCCAACACAGACGGTGTATGCAGACTGTGCACCAACACACCGCCTGCACAGTGCAGTCACAGCCTCGTGCATACATGCATCCGAGAAAAATCTGAACACTTAAGAAATATCAATTGATCAATGAATGAGTATGATTAGGAAATCAGTATAAAAGCAAAATAAATAAATAAATAAATAAATGAATGAATGCATAGACAAATAGATAAATAAATGAATAGTAAATACATAAATGAATATATAGATAAATGAATAAATAAATAAACAATTAAATCATAAAAAGAAGAAACAGCAAATAAATAAATAAATACATAGATAAAGAGATAAACAAAGGAATAAATATAAAAAAAATCAATCAATCATAAAAAGAAGAAACAATTTCTTTTTTTTTTAAACACGGCGACGAAGAAGACAATGATGATGAGCGGAACAAGTTTTTAAAAAAAAAAAAAATACAAAAAATTGTAAATCATACCAATGCACAAGCGACAAATCTTGCAGGCTGCATAGTTTTGCTGTGTGTCGGAAGATTACGCTCTCGCAGGAATTCCGCAGACTGTCTTGATCAGAAAATAAGTTCAGCTTCCACCGAAGAGAAGAACACCAACCAGCGTGGAGTTTCAGAAGCTGTGCAAAAACGACACCACGAAATGAACGATCTTTAAGGCCACAGAATGGAGTCCTGCTCATCCCCGATCGTCTGCCTTCATGTGGAGAATCTGGCAGCCTTCGGGTCTTTATATACGTCAGCATCAATGGCCCGTGACAAAGGCGGTCTTTGATGACGTCACCATAGGGACAGATCATCATCATCAATATCCTACTCGATGACGCGGAAGCACAGAGCTACTCTTTGCCGGCCCACGCGTCTGGGAAACGGGGAGAATGGAAGTTGGTTAAAGTCCGCCATCAGACCCCAGATATGGTCAAAAAGACAGACATGGATAGGTTAGACAGGCTGCCTCCCCTGTCATGCCATAGACATGTTTAGGGAGTGAGACAACTAGATCTATCACACCATAGACCTGGATAGGTAAACAGGCTTCAACCCCTGTTGTGTCATAGATATAGATAAGGAAAGAGGCAACTAGCTCTGGCACACCATAGACATGGACATGAACAGGGAAAGAGGCAACTAGCTCTATCACACCATAGACATGGATATGGAGACAGGTTACTGCCTCTGTTTCACCAAAGACATGGATACGGAGAGACGCAAGTAGTTCTGTCACACCATAGTCATGGATAGGGAAACAGGCAACTAGTTCCGTCACACCATAGTCATGGATAGGGAAACAGGCAGCTAGTTCTGTCACACCATAGACATGGATAGGGAAACAGGCAACTAGTTCTGTCACACCATAGACATGGATAGGGAAACAGGCAACTAGTTCTGTCACACCATAGACATGGATAGGGAAACAGGCAACTAGTTCTGTCACACCATAGACATGGATAGGGAAACAGGCAACTAGTTCTGTCACACCATAGACATGGATAGGGAAACAGACAACTAGTTCTGTCAAACCATAGACATGGATAGGGAAACAGACAACTAGTTCTGTCACACCATAGACATGGATAGGGAAACAGGCAACTAGTTCTGTCACACCATAGACTTGGATAGGATGACGGACAACTGATTCTGGCACACTGTAGGCATGAATATAGAGACTGGTCACTGACTCTGTCAGACCATATACATGGATGTGGAGAGAGGCAGCTAGCACTCTCACACCATAGACATGGATAGGACGATGGGCTATCAGCTCTGTCAAGCCATAGACATGGATAAGAAGACACGCATTGAGCTCTGTCACATCATAGACATGGATAAGGAGACTGCTTCTCACCTCTGTCACGCCATAGACATGGATAAGGACACTGCCTCTCACCTCTGTCACGCCACAGACATGGATAAGGACATTGCCTCTCACCTCTGTCACGCCATAGACATGGATAAGGACACTGCCTCTCACCTCTGTCACATCATAGACATGGATAAAGACACTGCTTCTCACCTCTGTCACACCACAGACATGGATAAGGACACTGCCTCTCACCTCTGTCACACCATAGACATGGATAAGGAGACTGCTTCTCACCTCTGTCACGCCACAGACATGGATAAGGACACTGCCTCACACCTCTGTCACGCCATATACATGGATAAGGACACTGCCTCTCACCTCTGTCACGCCACAGACATGGATAAGGACACTGCCTCACACCTCTGTCACGCCATAGACATGGATAAGGACACTGCCTCTCACCTCTGTCACGCCACAGACATGGATAAGGACACTGCCTCTCACCTCTGTCACGCCATAGACATGGATAAGGACACTGCCTCACACCTCTGTCACGCCATATACATGGATAAGGACACTGCCTCACACCTCTGTCACGCCATAGACATGGATAAGGACACTGCCTCTCACCTCTGTCACGCCATATACATGGATAAGGACACTGCCTCACACCTCTGTCACGCCATAGACATGGATAAGGACACTGCCTCTCACCTCTGTCACATCACAGACAAGAATTTCTGTCACACCATAGACATGGATACAAAGAAAGGCAACTGTCTCTTCACACCATAGACATCGATAGGGAGACAGGCAGCTGCCTTTGTCACATTGCAACCATGGATAGACAGGCTTCAGTCTCTGTCCCACCATAGACATCTATAGAGAGATGGGAAATATCTCGATCTTTTACCAACTGGGCGGATGTGTCTAAATGTGTTGAACCCATGACCTTTGGATATGAAATGCAACGTTTACCCACGTGACACTTGCGCCCGGCGTGATGCATACAAATAGGAGGGCTCTTTTGTTCACTGTTGGTCTGGTGGCTGTGCTGGACCTGGTTGGTTTCCTGTTGTGTGGCTATGTCCCGTGTTGTGTGGCTATGTCCCGTGTTGTGTGGCTATGTCCCGTGTTGTGTGGCTATGTCCTGTGTTGTGTGGCTATGTCCCGTGTTGTGTGGCTATGTCCCGTGTTGTGTGGCTATGTCCCGTGTTGTGTGGCTATGTCCCGTGTTGTGTGGCTATGTCCCGTGTTGCGTGGCTATGTCCCGTGTTGCGTGGCTATGTCCCGTGTTGTGTGGCTATGTCCCGTGTTGTGTGGCTATGTCCCGTGTTGTGTGGCTATGTCCTGTGTTGTGTGGCTATGTCCTGTGTTGTGTGGCTATGTCCTGTGTTGTGTGGCTATGTCCCGTGTTGTGTGGCTATGTCCCGTGCTGTGTGGTTATGTCCTGTGTTGTGTGGCTATGTCCTGTGTTGTGTGGCTATGTCCTGTGTTGTGTGGCTATGTCCTGTGTTGTGTGGCTATGTCCCGTGTTGTGTGGCTATGTCCCGTGTTTTGTGGCTATGTTCCGTGGTGTGTGGCTATGTCCCGTGGTGTGTGGCTATGTCCCGGAGTTTGTCACCTCCCCATCTTGCCATTCGGTTTGAGAGCGAAGAAAGTGATGACTGGGTCCGAATGGGTCATGCAACGCATGGACAGCCCCTCTTTGCTTGATGAAATGACTATTGAGGGGTGACAGGAGCTTAGGAGGTGATTGACTGGATAGTGGTAAAGCACTGGGGCTCTAGGTCCTATCCACACCCGCAGGGTGTTTCTTGTTAAGGAGCAAGTTATCATCACATAAGCATAAAGTTATTTACCATGCAACAAAGTTAAACTTGTCAACGTTGACAGTAGACGGGCGGTCATCATCATCATCATCATCAGGTGCCTTGCCGCATGGCGTTGGCGATCATGTACTTCCATCTGTCTCTATCTCTTGTTGTCCCAAGCATCTCCTCCACCCTCCTCGTCCTCAGCCACTCCGCAAGTCTGTCTAGCATTTTCTCCCTGGGTCTACCTGGTGCTCTCTTTCCCTCCAGCTTTCCCGTTGTGACCAGGTGCTCCAAATCCCCCTTCCTCATAAAATGGCCTATAAATGTTGCCTGTCTTTTCCTAATCTTCCTTATGAGTGATTTACTTGTGTCTGCCTCAGACGGGTGGTAGCTCCACAAAAAAAAAAAAAAGAAAAAAGAAAAAAAAAAAAACATGCTGAGACTGATCACTCATGATATCAGATCAGCCACGTGTTAGTTAAGGCGCCAATCTATGCTACTGTCTATGTCTGTGATGAGGCGACAGTGTGAACAACTCGGGAAACAAACGCTATCTGAATGAAAGATGGACTGTGTGGTATAACAAGAGCGAACTATGCCACTTCATATTATGACACTGGCACCATTATGTTAAGGGAATGTGGTCGTTCCTTAAGCAGACATGTATGTCCTGAAGTATTTCCTCTCGATTTCAATACTCTTCCTGTCTCATATGTTTTGTCTATATAAATATGTGTGTGAGTCAGTCTCCAGAAATGAAGCTCAGTAGACGCGCATTAAGTTCGGGGAAAACTAGAATGTTACGGCGTAATAATTACAGCACGTACGTAACTAGTTTGTAATACTTTATTTTCATTTCGTGGGTGGTGGTGGTTTAGCGTCTGTTTTTATGGGGTGGGAATTCTGCACAGATTCTCAGATTTACGTAGCACAAAAATACGTTTCCTCCGATCACATGGCCCGTCTCTACGGAAAATCCATGTCCAGCTTCGTATGTTCAAAGTACAGTAATTATAATGAATGTAGTCTGTTATATGATAAATGCTTGTTTGGATAATAAACGGTGCGGAAAATGACTTTTTAAACACTTGGGAGTGTCTAGTCTGACGCCTGAAAATGCACCAGAGTCTACAGATCTTAATTTTTTATTGTTTTTTGAGGGAGTATGCCTTGGACCCATCTAGATTTCTTGTTGTTTTCTGTGCATCAGTTCGTACCCCTTGGTTTGCATATGACTGAAAATTTTAACAACATTCTGTTTCTATTTCTGTGAATGCAACACACATGTATCTTAGACCGTTTTGCGCTGTGTCAGTGGAATTGGGAGTCTGTAGACTGTGCAGCAACGTTGTTTTACCCACACATATATGAGCGAAAACAACGTGCAACACACATCCCAGCTAACATACACATGTCTCGGACTGAAACATTGACCATTTGAGACAGGAAACAGAAAGCCAGAAAACTAGAATCAGAATGCGTATTTCATCATATTCATGATAGTATTTATATTCATATGTATATTCATCATCATCATCATCATCAAGTGCCTTGCCGCATGGCGTTGGCGATTATGGACTTCCATCTGTCTCTATCTCTTGTTGCCTCAAGCATCTCTTCCGCCCTCCTTGTCTTCAGTTACTCTGCAAGTCCGTCTAGTATCTTCTCCCTGGGTCTACCCGGTGCTCTCCTTTCCTCCAGCTTTCCCGTTGTGACCAGGTGTTCCAATTCCCCTTTCCTCATAAAATGGCCTATGAATGTTGCCTGCCTTTTCCTAATCTTCCTTATGAATGATCTACTTGTGTCAGCCTCCATCAAGACTGTCTCGTTTGTCTTCTTTGCTGTCCATGGAACTCTCAACATCCTTAGAAACCACATCTCGGCTGCCTCAATCATATTCTGGCTTTGCTTGTTGACTGTCCACGCCTCGCAACCGTACAACAGTATTGGTTCTATATAACATTCAAGAACTCTCTTCCTAATGTTAATTGATAGGCATTTGTTGGTAAGAATGCTTTCCATCTTCTTGAATGTTAATTTTGGCTGTATATTCATAGTCATATTCATAGTCAGTCATTGATTTTGTCACAGTGGATTTGCCATGTGAAACTCGGGCTGCTCTTCCTTCTGGAAACGTGTCGCCGCAGTGCAGTGCCACTATTTTTTTTAACCGAGACTTAATCAAGAAGGCTAATTCGACTTCAAAGGGGAGGCACCCGGGATCAACCTACCTTCCAATATTTAATATAACAAGATACATTAATTCTCGTTATACTGAATACGCGTTCTGACTGTATCTGTGTGTTGTCTTGGTCTGTTAGATAACACGTTCTGATTCTGTTTGTGTGCTGTCTTGTCTATCAGATAACACGTTCTGATTCTATTTGTGTGTTGTCTTGTCTATCAGATAACACGTTCTGATTCTGTTTGTGTGCTGTCTTGTCTATCAGATAACACGTTCTGATTCTGTTTGTGTGCTGTCTTGTCTATCAGATAACACGTTCTGATTCTGTTTTTGTGTTGTCTTGTCTATCAGATAACACGTTCTGATTCTATTTGTGTGCTGTCTTGTCTATCAGATAACACGTTCTGATTCTATTTGTGTGCTGTCTTGTCTATCAGATAACACGTTCTGATTCTATTTGTGTGCTGTCTTGTCTATCAGATAACACGTTCTGATTCTATTTGTGTGTTGTCTTGTCTATCAGATAACACGTTCTGATTCTATTTGTGTGTTGTCTTGTCTATCAGATAACACGTTCTGATTCTATTTGTGTGCTGTCTTGTCTATCAGATAACACGTTCTGATTCTATTTGTGTGCTGTCTTGTCTATCAGATAACACGTTCTGATTCTATTTGTGTGCTGTCTTGTCTATCAGATAACACGTTCTGATTCTATTTGTGTGTTGTCTTGTCTATCAGATAACGCGTTCTGATTCTATTTGTGTGTTGTCTTGTCTATCAGATAACGCGTTCTGATTCTATTTGTGTGTTGTCTTGTCTATCAGATAACGCGTTCTGATTCTATTTGTATGTTGTCTTGTCTTATTGAATAATGCTTTCTGATTCTATTTGTGTGTTGTCTTGTCTTATTGAATAATGCGTTCTGATTCTATTTGTGTGTTGTCTTGTCTATCAGATAACGCGTTCTGATTCTATTTGTGTGTTGTCTTGTCTATCAACGCGTTCTGATTCTATTTGTGTGTTGTCTTGTCTGTCAGATAACGCGTTCTGATCCTATTTGTATGTTGTCTTGTCTATCAGATAATGCGTTCTGATTCTATTTGTGTGCTGTCTTGTCTATCAGATAATGCGTTCTGATTCTATTTGTGTGTTGTCTTGTCTATCAGATAAAGTGTTCTGATTCTATTTGTGTGTTGTCTTGTCTATCAGATAATGCGTTCTGATTCTATTTGTGTGTTGTCTTGTCTATCAGATAACGCGTTCTGATTCTATTTGTGTGTTGTCTTGTCTATCAGATAACGCGTTCTGATTCTATTTGTGTGTTGTCTTGTCTATCAGATAACGCGTTCTGATTCTATTTGTGTGTTGTCTTGTCTATCAGATAACGCGTTCTGATTCTATTTGTATGTTGTCTTGTCTTATTGAATAATGCGTTCTGATTCTATTTGTGTGTTGTCTTGTCTTATTGAATAATGCGTTCTGATTCTATTTGTGTGTTGTCTTGTCTATCAGATAACACGTTCTGATTCTATTTGTGTGTTGTCTTGTCTATCAGATAACGCGTTCTGATTCTGTTTGTGTGTTGTCTTGTCTATCAGACAATGCGTTCTGATTCTATTTGTGTGTTGTCTTGTCTTATTGAATAACACGTTCTGATTCTATTTGTGTGTTGTCTTGTCTATCAGATAATACGTTCTGATTCTATTTGTGTGTTGTCTTGTCTATCAGATAATACGTTCTGATTCTATTTGTGTGTTGTCTTGTCTATCAGATAATGCGTTCTGATTCTGTTTGTGTGTTGTCTTGTCTATCAGATAACGCGTTCTGATTCTATTTGTGTGTTGTCTTGTCTATCAGATAATGCGTTCTGATCCTATTTGTGTGCTGTCTTGTCTATCAGATAATGCGTTCTGTTCTATCTGTGTGTTGTCTTGTCTTATTGAATAACGCGTTTTGATTCTATTTGTGTGTTGTTTTGTCTTATTGAATAACGCGTTTTGATTCTATTTGTCTATTTTTTTTCTGGTTCCTGTTTGCTTGAACATGGGCAGTTACTTTCGCTTTGAGATTTCAATTCAGACAGGACCAAGCTCGAAAGCAGAAGACGAGAGATTGTGATGATACCTGCACTATAAGTGAAAAATCATATGATAAAATATGTTCCCGTTATGGTGATATCAGTGTTTCATAGGTCCCCTTGCCATCCTCCACCTACTTCAAGACCTTGCCGGAGCGTGGGGTTTTCCGCTGGTTCGAGGAGTGTACCAGACATTCGTTGGCAGATTTAGGTGAAGCGGATATATATTCCTCCCAAGGAAACTCCAAAGTGTAAAACCCCATCCCTCGCCCCCTTTCCAGTGATAGACTATGATTTATGATATAGTCTAGGATGATAGGAGTTAAGGGCTGAAACACTTGCTTGACGGGGGTTTTTTCCCCTGAGGACCTTGCTCTTCCCAGAGTGTCTTACTACTACTGATAGACTGATACAATACTAGTATAAATATGTAGGCTTGGTAAAATATAGGCCAGGTAGGACCTCAGGACCTGGCCAGCTCATGGGTTTATGTGCAGGATTAAAGTTTGTGCCACGATCACCGTCACATGGCACCTGTGACGTTAGTGCATATGGAATTCACTCCGAGCGCGGAGGTGTCCTCTCTTGAGAAACTGAAACTAATAGTATATCGTTATGATTTCATATATCCTAAGAACTAATGTAGACCTTCCTCTCCCCCGTGGGGATGCCGGGGGCTCTTTCAGTATAAATGATATTGCCACCTTCTGGAAATTCTGTGCTAGAAATTTCCTCTTTTCTGTCAGTCCCTTCGTTTCAGTCTGGTTCTGCTTTCTGTCATTTCTGCCTATCATTTTCTGCCTTGCTGGTTCATTCACCTGTATGTGTTCGATTAAGTCTTACATACTTTCTCTTTGGACTGAAACTTGGGTACATGTATCAATGCATTTTTGACTGTAGAGAAATGAGATATGCGGAAATAATTTTAGGTAATTTAAGCCTGTTTTTATGTTTTTGTGTCGTTAGTCATGTTTAAATTTGTATTCAGGTATGTTTTTTTTAAATCCCCTGTGTGAGAAATTGGACGGAGTGGTCAACGCCAGGGCATCTCCATAGATTATGTCCACAAATGCACTGATATGTGTACTTAATTTTCTTTTCCTTTTTTTTAACCCTGTTGTTGTATTTGTGTATTTTGAGACAGCTATAAGCCTGATATGGCTCTACGCAGACGGCTGGGCTTTAAGCAAAAATAACAATAACAATAACGATAACCTCCCCCTCCCCCGAAATTTTAACGCTCATCCAGGATATGGTACACTTTCAGTTTCCATTGAGCCACGTTTAGGAACTTCATCTGATCTTTGCTGTCAGCTGATCTGAGGGACCTGCCCACCCTTTGGCACTGAAAGTCACAGTTAATTAAAAAGCTTACAGCAACAGTTCGCCCTGGCATGTGTTCATGTGTGCGTGCAAGTGTGTGTCTATGTGTGTGTGATGGCGTAAAAGGAATGTAAGAAAGGGAAACGACGGTCTAAGTCAAACAGGAACTATCAACGACTAAGCTCTTGCTGGGTACATTGTTAACCCTTTGACTCCCGCACCCTGTCCACCATCATCCTGCATTGTCAACCATGCTAGTAAAGCAAAAACTTAACCCTTTGACTTCCTCACCCTATCCACCATCTTCCAGCAGGAAGCTGGTGGATATGTTGAGGGAGTCAAAAGGGTTAATTTTTTTGTAGTTGGTGCATGGGATGCGGGAGTTAAAGGGTTAAAAGCGGACCTTCGAAGTTGTGTGTGTAGCTTTTACTCCGGACACGTTATGTTTGTCCAACCCGGATACCGCTGTTGGTCCCCTGTATACCTAAAATAAACCACTAAAATAAATTGTTCTTCTTGGAATTGATGTATTCAGAAACACGTAGTAACGACGAGGTCAATGACAGAGACAGTGTAACGTAAGGTGAGTACGAGTCACACATCCTACGCTCATTCGTATCTTTTGAAATATGAAGTACCGTGGTATCTACCATGTGACGAGCTGTTGAGCATCAGAAGAGCTGGGACTTGTGAGACATAAGCTCTATACAGCGGACTCCTTAAAGAACCTCTTCAGAATTGTCCCTCTGGATGCAATTTTCCAGTTTTTATAAGAGATCAGTAGATTTCATCTGATCTGATTTTAGGTCTGTTTTTCTTTAATAGCACTTTAGACTTGCCAGGATATCAGTGAGCATGTTTTTTAACTCTTGTCTTTATGAACCAGAAAAAAAACATGAAAGAAGAATACGAACACGTATTTAATACAACAAGACAAGATAGGCGCAAATTTTTGGCCAACTGGCCTTCGTCAAGCGTAAGATTACAAACAAACAAACATCAGATACAAAAATTCTGAGAAAAAGACTGAAACTTCCCTGCTGCTGCGTCCAGTGTAAGAAAAGGCCAGTTGGCTGAAAATTTGCGCCTGTCTTCTATTAATTTAAATACGCGTTCGTATTCTTCTTTCGTGTTTTTTCTGGTTCATGTTTGCTTGAACGCGAGCAGTCACACTTGTTTTGGATTTTATCTTTCTGTTTTATCTTAACCGGGGTTTGCGTTTTAGCCCTGATATGGCTCTAGAAGTCGGCTGGGCTATGAGCAATATGAACCTGTACCTGAACTTGTTGCCCTGACTTTGCCATTCAAGTGCATCCTGCTTATGAGACGACTGCAACAATCTTTGCGACACGCCGCCTGTGGTGGTGTTTTGTGCCACAAGAAGGTCCAGCTGTTGGATCAAGTGAGTGAGTCTGTGGCTGTGGAACGGCAGTTTTCCTATCATCTCTTTCACGCACGACAGTCCTACAGTCGCACCTCTTGGCGGTTGTTCGAGATCTTCCTCGATGAGTCTTCCTGGAGAGGTCTTCCTGGAGAGGTCTTCCTTGAAATGTCTTCCTTGAGAGATCTTCCTGGAGAGGCCTTCCTGGAGAGATCTTCATGTAGAGGCCTTCCTGGAGAGTCCTTCTTGGAAATGTTCTCCTGGAGAGGTCTTCTTGGGGATGTTCTCCTGGAGAGGTCTTTCTGGAGAGGCCTTCCTGGAGATGTTTTCCTGGAGAGGTCTTTCTGGAGAGGCCTTCTTGGAGATGCTCTCTAGAGATGTCTTCCTGTAGATGTCTTCCTGGAGAGGTCTTCCTGGAGAGGTCTTCCTGGAGAGGTCTTTATGTACATGTCTTCCTGTAGATGTCTTCCCAGAGAGGTCTTCCTAGAGAGGTCTTCCTCGCAGTGGGGATTTCCACCACAGCCGTTTCCTTGTTGAGAAAAGGGAAGAGCGACTTCGTTTTATTGAATCATACTTATGATAATTTAATTTCAGTAAATAGTACTTACAATGATTTTATTTCAGTGAATCGTACTAATGATGTCTTTATTTCAGTGAATCGTACTAATGATG
>JAPXFY010000016.1:69201127-69206127 GCA_030674185.1 Monoplex corrugatus | reverse complement strand
ATATCCATGACCCAACATGAACTGGTGACTGTAGTGAGAGTGTAACCTTAATTAGGTCACAAAGGTCAGTTACGGAAAAAGCCTTACTTTGTTATCAGCGATCTCTTTCCCACGGACGCGAACATAAACACCACACACACCAGTCGCCATGGTGCCGTGGTTAGTGCAACGGACTACCGACGAAAAGGCTGAGGGTTCGAATCCCCATCAGTCCCAGCAGAATCATTGTGGGATTTTTTTCCGGTCCCCATCTGGCTCCTATTCAGAGTCGGGTGTGCTACGTGGTCGTTGGGAAGGCTGGGACCGCACAGTCGAGTCTCATCCGCTTCACTTTGTGTTTGCCTCATGCTTCACTGATGGTGTTGCTCAAATCTTTTGACCAGCACGACAGGTGTCTGTATCTCTGGGGCCTGGTTGACGCTAGGATGTATCAAATTGATAAGCGAGGGCTGCAATTCTGTCACTAAGTCTTTGTTCTACATGGACTTCCACGGCATTATGATTATCATCCTCATCCTCATCATAGCATTGTAAGAACTGTACCAGCTTCTGTGGCCATTAATTAACCCTTTGACTCCCATGCCCTATCCACCAACTGCAAAAACTTAACCCTTTCACTCTCACATCCCATCAAATTAATAAGTGAAGGCTACAATTCTGTCACTAAGTCTTTGTTCTACATAAGCTTCCACGGCATCATGATTATCATCCTCATCGTCATCTTCATCATAGTATTGTAAGAACTGTCCCAGCTTCCGTAGAAATTACCCTTTGTGACCTGCACCCCATCGACAAACTGCAAAAAAGTGATCCCTTTGACTTCCACACCCTGTTCACCAGCTTCTTGGAGGAAGCTGGTGGACAGGGTGAGGAAGTCAAAGGGTTAAGCTTTTTTGCTTGGCAAGCATAGTTGAGTGCAGGATGCTGGTGGGCAGGGTATGGGAGTCAAAAGGTGAAGGTGGCGTAAACAACAACAGCAACAACAAACAAACCAGTCACCATAGTGCGGTGGTTAGCGCATACGGACTACCGACTGGATGGTTGTGTGTTCGAATCCCCTTCAATCCCTTCAAAAATCAGTGTGGGATTTTCCGACCCTGACCGGCTCCCACCCAGAGTCGAGCGCGCTATAGGCTCATTGGGAAGACTGGGACCACAAAGTCGAGTCTCACCCACTTCACGAATGCGTCATTGAGGGTGTTGCTCAAATCTTCAGACCAGCACCGCAGGTGTCTGTAGCTTTCGGGCCTGGTTGACGCCAGAATATATTATGATAGTCAGTGTAGAGTACAGCCCTATCTCACAGTCTCAATCCTAGATGGAACTCCATAGAATCATGATGATCATCCTCATCCACATTATGATCATAGCATTGTAAGAACTGTCCCATTAACCCTTTGACTCCCATACCCTATTCACCAACTGCAAAAACTTAACCCTTTGACTCCCACACCCCATCCACCAGCTTCCTTCAGGGTGAGGAAGTCAAAAAGTTAAATTTTTGCTTCGCTAGCATGATTGACAGTGCAGGATGCTAGTGGACAGGTATGGGAGTCAAAAGAATTAAGGTGACGTAAACAACAACAACAAACAACAATAACAAAGACAACAACAACAAAAAACAACAACAACAAAGACAACAGCAGCAGCACACACCACATGCTTGCCGCATTGGTCAAGTGGGTAAGACGTCGGACATTCAGCCAGAAGGTCTGGGGTTCGATTCTGCCTGGGTACCTCCCGCCTGGTGGGTAAAGACATTTTTTTTCAGATCTCCCAGGTCAAGGTGTTTGTGCAGACCCGTTAGTGGCAGAACATCAAATTATGCAGGTTAAAGACCCTGTAAATTACGTCAGTGTCCGGTGGCTTTAGGGAGATATGAAAACATCCGGCTTGCACGCCCGGGAAGGATGAATTACGAACACTGCACAACAACATGCCGCCTGCACAGTGTGCAGAAAACAACGCACTTACAGATATTCGAAAACTAAGAAAAAAAGAAAAAGAAAAAGGAACGCTTAAGCACACACAGACACACACACAGACACACACACACAGACACACACACACACACACACACACACACACACACACACACACACACACACACACACACACACACACACACACACACACACACACACACACACACACACACACAGAGTTTCTGATATATTTGCCTCACCATCCTTAACATATGAATTTTTTGTTAGCCTATCAAAAAGTCCTATAGCGAATTATCTTTAACGCGCCGTTACTTCTCATGTTCAGTGTGGGAGTCAAAGGGTTAATGGCGACAGAAGTTGGGACAGTTAGCTAATTTTACTGTTTCAATCGTTAATTATGATAACGTCATTTGTGAATTTTTCTTTCTTGTCTTGTTTTTCTGGTTCATTTCTTTTTCCTGAAGATTAACCATTTCCAAGTTGGTTGTTTTTTTGTTTTTTTGTGTTTTTTTTTTATTGTTGTTGTCTAAAATCACTTTAGTGAATAGACATTAAATCAAAGACCACACACACACACACACACACACACACACACACACACACACACACACACACACATACACACACACACACACACACATACACACATACACACACACACACACACACACACACACACACACACACACACACACACACACACACACACACACACATACACACACGCGCGCGCGCGGTAATGCCGTGTAACAAGATCCAATGGCCTTGCTGAATTGGTATGACCATGTAACAAGATCCAATGGCCTTGCTGAATTGGTATGGCCATGTAACAAGATCCAATGGCCTTGCTGAATTGGTATGACCATGTAACAAGATCCAATGGCCTTGCTGAATTGGTATGGCCATGTAACAAGATCCAATGGCTTTGCTAAATTGGTATGGCCATGTAACAAGATCCAATGGCCTTGCTGTATTGGTATGACCATGTAACAAGATCCAATGGCTTTGCTGAATTGGTATGGCCGTGTAACAAGATCCAATGGCTTTGCTGAATTGGTATGGCCATGTAACAAGATCCAATGGCCTTGCTGTATTGGTATGGCCATGTAACAAGATCCAATGGCCTTGCTGTATTGGTATGGCCATGTAACAAGATCCAATGGCTTTGCTGTATTGGTATGGCCATGTAACAAGATCCAATGGCTTTGCTGAATTGGTATGGCCATGTAACAAGATCCAATGGCTTTGCTGAATTGGTATGGCCATGTAACAAGATCCAATGGCCTTGCTGTATTGGTATGACCATAGAACAAGATCCAATGGCCTTGCTGTATTGGTATGACCATAGAACAAGATCCAATGGCCTTGCTGAATTGGTATGGCCATGCAATAAGATCCAATGGCCTTGCCTAATTGGTATGGCCATGTAACAAGATCCAATGGCCTTGCTGAATTGGTCCACCAAGAAAATGTTATGGTAGGTAGAGCTAGAGGGAAGGGAAGAAAAAGAAAAAGATGGACTGGAAACATTGCGGAATGAACCAAAAAATCATTTGCAGAAACCTAGACTTTGGCACGCTACCGACAAAGCTGTAAGAATCTAGTGAACAATCCTTTTTGTGCGGGGCACCATTGACTCTTCACTGACTTAAGGGAGAAGAAGATTATGAATATATATCGTTATAATATGGCGCTATTCTCCAAACACGATTGGATTCACTGCACATTATACACATAATCAGACTTTTTAGTGGAGCACGGAGAACTCAAGCTGTTAGGCGAACTGATCACACTCCACTATGTTGTTGTACAGTCTGTGTCTTTGGCGGTCATTCATGCTGGGTGTTTTCGTGTTTCCAGAAGCGAGACGCTGGCATGACTTAAACAATCTTTAACGTGCATATTTGATTCTCTACACATACACACAGAGGCATTATACATGATAATGATGATGATGATGATGATGATGATGATGATGATGATGATGATGATGATGATGATGATGATGATGATGATGATGATGAGACACACAAAGGAGGTTTAGGCACTGGCAGGTCTGCACACATGTTGAAATGGTAGATCAAATGAATCTCCACCCTTTACCCACCAGGTGGAGGTGTCCAGGGAGGATCGAACTCCAGACCTTCAGACTGGAAGTTATTGTTGTTACTGTTATTTTTGTTTAAAGCCCAGCCGATTGCGCAGAGCCATATCAGGGCTATAACTGTTTCAAAACATACACTATACTTCAACAGACAAAAAGGAAAATAATAAGTACACATATCAATGTATTCGCGCACATAACCTAAGGAGATGCCCCTGACGTTTACCACTCCGTCCAATATATCACACAGGGGATTTTCAAAAAAAGATACCAATGAAAATTTAAACATAACTAAGGACAGTGAAAGAAAGGATATCTCATTTCCCTAAAACAAAATGCACTTAATACATGTACCCAAATTATCAATCCTAACAGAAAGTATGTAAGACTTTATCGAGCACATACAGGTGAATGGACCAGCTCGGCAGAAAGTGATAGGAAAAAAATGACAGAAAGCAAAGGAACCAGGCAGAATCAAAGAGAGTGACAGAAAAGAGGACATTTCCGGCACAGAAATCAGACAACTTAACCGGAACAGTACCCTATTCATAAATATCGAACTTACTATGCTACGTCTAACAGGCGCCGTACAGTCTAGCCTACACTAACTGGTACAAGGCTGACCATATCTCCATTGTTATTTGAAGTAGCAGACGACAGGAAGTGGCAGCCACATCTGACAACGGCGCTCTTCCTCTCCGACCTTTGCTCCAGTTTCGAGAGTCTGTGGCCACTGTTCTTGGGGAATCAACGAATGAATGCTTCTTGTTCTCTGCTCCGGCGTGGAGCCTCATAGGGTCAGGGTTAATGTGGAGTGGTTCGAACTATTATTGCGGTGTTTGTGGTCATTGCTTTGATGTCGATTCACTTAACTGATTTTACAACACGCACACAACACAGACAGACAGACAGACAGACACACACACACAACACACACACACTCTCTCTCT
>JAPXFY010000016.1:69173627-69196127 GCA_030674185.1 Monoplex corrugatus | reverse complement strand
GGCACAAGAAGATCATCAATAAAGAAGATTAGGAAAAGACAAACAACATTTATAGGACATTGTATGAGGAAAGGGGAATTAGAACACCTTATCACAACGGGAAAGCTGGAGGGAAAGAGAGCACCAGGTAGACCCAGAGAGAAAATAATTATAGGACTGACTTGCAGGGTGGCTGTCTCTGGATAGATTCGTGTGGAGGGCCATATCGCCAGCGCCATGCGGCAGGGCACATGATGATAATGAAACAGACATTAAACAATGACCACCACACACAACACACACACACACACACCACACACACACACACACACACACACACACACACACACACACATTGAAAAACTACATCTGCGAGTGTCAGAACACGGACCGCTTGATGATCCAAGGGACATAACTGTTATCTAATCGTATCATTTGATTTCTTGGTAGTTGTTTCCCATGATAATAATCGATGAGGCCACTTCCGGTTGCAGGTTAATTTTTCCGACATAAAATTTTGAGTTTCACGAAATTATTATTATTGGAGTTAATTGATCGTCTCCACAGTCTACAGCGTTGCAGGTATTTATTTTTTATCTCGTTTTTTGTGTGCATCCTTATAATTGCCACGGATGCATTTGTTATCGTCACTGAACTTACCAAAATTCAGGGGATTCAACTCTGAACTTGAACTTACTCAGTTAACCGTTAGTTGTCATTTGTAATCTTTGTGTTTACGTCGCAGAATCTATGATTAGCATGAACTCGACGCAAGAAGGTAATGTGCTTGGATGTATCAGCTGATCAAGTATTGATCCGTGTGTGGAAGTAGTCAGTTGATGGTGGAGTGACTGCTTCTGTCTGAAAGGTTCCATTCGATTTCGAGTCTGTTAAATTAGCCAGTTCGGCTATCTCAATTGTTTATGATTTAAACGCATTTCTTATTTCTATGCTTATGCCCTATATCGTGTATGCAGTATGAGTATTGTTCAGTATGACTATAATTAGGGACTGAATGTTCTATTATTATTTTTAACTGACAGTGTGATAATGACGTTTTCAGTTGGTAGCCTAATAATATATATACTAATAATATAGTATTAACCCCGGCCCTTGACGGCTTGAGTGCCAAGTTAGCAACTAAGCAAGTATAATGAAAATGTTCTGTTAGTGTTGCATAAAAGTATTTATAACCTCATTTTTCTGAAATGGAAATGAACCGATTATCCATTCTTGAAAGTGTATTTGAAATTTGGTTAGCGAAGAATGGTCCATAAAATTGATGTAAATTAAACTTACTCAGTTGATTGTTGGACATTATGGATTAGAAGTAAAAAAGAAATCCTCAGAAAATATGCATGTAAAAGCAGTGGAAATATCTGTCCATACCATATGTGCATATTTAAGATTGAATAGTAATGCACACATAGCCGAAGACACTCGCTCTCGTTCACTTGCCACGCCCACCACTTTTCACTTCCCCCAACAGACAGAAACTATTGACAGAATACAGGACAGTAAGCACTTCTCACTACCACTAGTTAGAATGGTGGTAAGCCACATTGACTAGATGCGTAGGCACATTGTCTATAGCTGAATGATGTAAACAATGCCATCACCTCTTCATAACTGTACCCCTCCATGACTGACTACAATGGACCAGTAGTTGCCCAATTCGTAGTCTGGGTCAGTCACAGATTATGCAAAGCTTGTCCAAGTCTGCTGTCATGAAATAGCCAATTTTTTGGAAATATGCTGCCTTTCTCACAGCACTTGCCCCAGGTGAAGCTTCATCATGAACCATTTTGTAAGCAAGGTAAAAGTTTCTGGAGGGGTAGTTGCAAAAACTACATGCAATGACCATAGCAAAGTATGATTGACTGCTGACCTCATGCATAATTCATAAGTTAAAGGGTAAAGTCCATGGTCATATGACGTAGGCGTGAACTGTTAAAGATTCCGTGTCTAGGCACGCATTTGAACGAGCCCATCCTCTCCTTTCGCCTTTTAAACTCCCCCGACCGAAGTCAGTACCATCATGCGGTGACAGAGGAGTTTCAGGCCGAAAAATCGAACCGGTTTAGCGGATTCGAACCACCGACCTTCCGCACCGCAACGACGCTCTAACCACTCGACTACAGGCCATAATTCATATATAGATAGACAAAGCCTTTGATTGCAGTGAACTGAGAATCCCGGCTAAAAATGGAGGTAGGAAAACTCTTGATCATTGATGTGATGTGAAAGTACACGTCATTTGCAAATGAAGTGACACATATGGCGATGTATATATCTGTCGCACTGTAGAAGTTGAGGTAAATAGGTTGTACTTTCCTTTTGGTTCTCTTCTCAAGTTCCTGAATACAGGTGTGAAGAAAATGAATGCAGGAATCAGTCCTTCAACCACCTAATTATACACTATAAATTTTAAAGCAGACACAAGTAAGTCTTCAGTCTTGTAATTTTGGCAGTTGGAAATCTTGGACCATTTAATTTGAGTGCAGTTGCTGTCTTTGGAGATGTAGTCACCAGTAATAAATCAGGCTACCATATTTAAATGATATTTTAAACTTTTTCAAGGCAACAAAAATCCCATTCATGGTAGACATCCCATATTCTGACTGTATTCAAGGACTGATCAATGATTGTTAAATATGCTGTCTTCTTTGGATCCCTGTAAATCCCTGTTATAGATTGCGGTATGGGGGAAAATAGTGTTTTGCTAGCCTTTTTGTAAATTTAAAATGTGTCCTATATCATTATGAAAGTTCCACTTGAGGTTATACTTAAAGCCCTACAGAATCAGGTGGGCTTTAAACAAAAATAACAGTAACAATAACAATCTAGAAAAATGAAATGTAGAAAAGTTTCATTTTGTCATGTTCATTACTATGTTAACTGTGTGAACAGCTTGTATGGACATTACTTATTTAAGTGACATAATCACTGTTACGGCTTTCTTAACCTCTTCTGTCAGACTCGTCAGTGCTTGAGTTTGGAAGACTTTGGTACAGTTTTGAGGTCACAAATTCATGATTGTTGAAATACGCATCTTGTTGTAGTTCTGAGAATTGAGTTGAATATGATCATCATCATGTGTGCTTTGTGAAATTTTTGTAGTCAAATAGTAATTAATTATTATTATTATTATTATTATGAACATTTAGTACGCCTAATCAAATTAATGCCCTAGGCGTTTACAATGGTAAAACATATAACCAGAATCACAAGCACACACACACACGCCCACAGAAGCACCCACACACACACAAACACACACACACACACACAAAACACACACACAGCATGACATGCAAATACAATGACACATTGACACTAAGACACTATAATGTCACCATTACATTGCATGGGGGGAAGGGGGCAGAGATTACCAGTTTTGGGAAACAGGTGAGTTTTGAGGGAGCGTTTGAATGTGGACAGAGAGGGTGAGTATCTAAGAGAGCGAGGTAACTGATTCCAGATGGTTGGAGCTTGATAGGAAAAAGAACGCTGCCCAAACCTTTTAGTGCGGACTATGGGGATACTATAGAGACGGGTATCAGATGAGGACCGCAAAGCTCGAGATGGCGTGTAGAGATGTAACAGATGGGTGAGATACTCAGGACAGGAAGACTCAATAGATTTGAAGCAGAGGCAGGCAATCTTGTAGGATATTCTTTGCTGAACAGGGAGCCAGTGGAGAGAACAGAGCAATGGCGTAACATGGTTAAATTTTGAAGAGCGGAAGATGAGACGGGCAGCATGATTTTGAACTTTCTGAAGTTTGTTAATGAGATGAGAGGGGGAACCAGAAAAAAGAGCATTACAGTAATCGAGACGGGATAGAACAAATGCACAGACAAGAGCCTTTGTCGTGTCTTCTGAGAGGAGGTGGCGGATAGAAGCAATTCGGCGGAGTTCAAGAAAACAAGTCCGACAGACGTTGCTCACATGCTGGTGGAAGGACAGGGTTTGATCAAGAGTTACACCAAGGTTACGGGCAAAATGGGAGAGAGGGATAGATGAGTCAACAAGTGTGACAGAGGTTGGAAGAGAGGGGTGATTTTGGAGTTTAGGTGGGTGATCAAGATCAATTCGGATTTCTCTTCATTTAATTTCAGTTTATTTTCAGTCATCCAATCCTTCAGGTCAGCTACACAAGATTGGGTTTTCTGGATCATGATGGGAAGGTCAGGGAGAGGACCAGAGACATACAGCTGATTGTCATCCGAGAAAGAATGATGCTGAAGCAGGTGTTCTTGGACAATAGAGGAGACAGGGTAGGTGTAGAGAATGAAAAGTAGGGGGCCCAGAACAGATCCTTGTGGCACTCCGTAAGTCAGACAGGAAGGATTAGAAGAAAAACCATTGACAGAAACTACTTGCAGACGATTGGTGATGTAAGAATGAAACCAGTTCAAGACAGTATCATGGAGCCCAAAAGAGTGATGTAGACGGGAGAGAAGGATAGAGTGGTCAATAGTGTCAAAGGCAGCAGATAGGTCCAAGAGAGTCAAAAGTGATACGTTGTTAGAGTCGAGAGTAGTCAATAAGTCGTTGCAGATTTTGAGAAGAGCAGTTTCGGTACTATGTCCAGAACGGTAAGCAGACTGAAGGGAATAGACAAGGTTATTGGAATGAAGGTGGTTTAACAGCTGGTCAAGAACAACTTTCTCTAAGACCTTGGAAAGAAAAGGAAGATTTGACACAGGTCTATAGTTTTTCAAATTCTCAGGGTCAAGAGTCGTCTTTTTTAGAAGAGGTCTTACAATTGCTGACTTGAAAGAAGAAGGAAAGGAGCCAGTTGAGAGGGAATGGTTAATGATATTGGTGATGTGAGGGAGAAGAGTATCGAGACAATGGGTGAGAAAAGAAGCTGGCAATGGGTCGAGTTCACAGGTTTTAATGCCAGATTTCATGATGATTTTCTTAATAAAGTCCTCAGAAACGGGTTGGAAGAAAGTAAGGGGGATTCCAGAGAAAGGGGGTTCAGGAAATGTAGCATGAGTGTTCGTCGTGGAATCGAGAGAAAGCCTGAGGTTAGCAATCTTGTTGAAAAAATAGTCAGAGAAAGCCTGTGGAAGATCAGAAGGTGGCAGGTGAGATGGAAGAGGAGAAGAGCCAGTTTTGCCAAGAAGAGTATTAGTTATATTATACAGTTGTTTGGAAGTGGAACAGGCAAGAATTTTAGCATTGTAATAGGCTGATTTAGAGGCATCTACGAGGCTATTGACAATTTTGTTGGCAGTTTGAAAAATTTGCTTATGAACAGTCAGACTAGACTTGAGCCACTGTCTCTCGGCTCTGCGCCTTTCACACTTGGCCGCTTGCAGCTGAGGCCCAATGGAGGAGAACCAAGGTGATGGTGGCCTCTTGGAAACAAGGCGGCCACAGGCAGGAGCGAACCGATCCAGGAGCCCAAGGAGAAGGGAGTTGAGGTCATCAGGTGTGGTTGGCGGGGAAGCAGATAAGAGAGACTGAAGGTCAGCCTCAAAGACAGTCATGTCCACTGCAGAAAGGTGTCTGGCTTGAATGTACGTTTTGCGGGGTGGAGGGCGGGAAAAATGAAGATCAGCAACAAGGCAGACATGGTCAGATGGGAGGGTGTGGTCGATGATGATGGAACTCACCACGGTCTGGTCAGTCCTGTGGATTATATTATCCAATGTGTGCCCACGAATGTGAGTGGGAGCGTGGACGCACTGAACCAGGCCGTAGCAGTCCAGAAAATCGATGACTTTGGAGGTGGTGGGTTCGGAGGGGCGATCAAAATGAATGTTAAAGTCACCAGCGATGATGTAGGAACCATGGAGGGAGTTACAGTAGGACAGCAGATCCGGGAATTCGTCAATGAAGTTGGAGTCAGTGAGACGGTTCTTAGAGTTTGGAGGAGGACGATACAAACACAGAAGGTGGAAAGTGTGGTGGGGGAAGGTGAGGGTAAGTTGTGCCAGTTCGAAAGAAGTATGGGTGAAAGGGAAGGAGGATTTGGTGGAGAGGAAAGGGGAGAGTGGATCAGCAACAACAAAAGCAATGCCACCACCACGGGACTGGCGGGGGAAGGAGAGGGTGTGGTGGCCAGGGGGAGCGATGTCACGGCACTTAGCCTCGTCACCTTCAGCACGAAACCAAGTTTCCACCACAGCAAAGACATCGACGTTGTTGTCGTGGATGAAGTAGGACAGAGCAGAGCGTTTTTCTGTGCCAGTCCCAAGCGCTTGGGCGTTGAAGACAGACAGACGAAATGAAGCAGATCGGCGGGAGAAGCAATTTACAGGAGAGCCAGTGTTGATGCGAGTGAGGTTGGCAGTGTTATGGTAGACGGTAGAACTTCGTTGTTTTTGATCATTTCTTCTGTTAGATACGATCACGGTAATGTTGTGTTGTTTACGTCTGCCGCCACGACGTGAGCGCCTGCGTGGTAACGAGTAACCAATGCCAAGTTGGCGAAGTCGAGAGGTCAGGTCAGGGGTCAAGGGCACTGCACCGATAGATACCAGCTGTTGGCGTGTGTAGCAAAGCGACTCACACTGACCTGATAACACTGCTTCACGTTGTCTGCCACTCACAAAGCATGCCGGCTGCACGTGCGTATTGGCGAGAGGGAGGGGATATGGCGGTTGATTCAACTGTAAAACTGCCAGTCTTATCGAAAAGAACATGTAAAATACAGTCAATCTCACAAACATAGCAGCACCACAGCACCACGGAAACATCGTCCAGTCCATCACGAACCACCACAACAAAAACTAACAGCAAACACCGTACACAGACAGAGAATCCAACAAAAAACGCAGGAGCAGAATGCACTCAGCCTGCAAGGCGTGTGACCCTCTCTCTCACCAGTAAGATATTAAAGTTCTACTAACCTCAGGTTATTTTCATGTGTACCTGTATTTTTATTATCATCTAAATGACAGAAAAGGAAAAATATTAGTATGGCTTTATCATCTTTTGTCTTTATCAGCAGTTTATGTTTTGAGACATATGGCAGTACATACTCACACAAATGCAAATTAGCACACAGCCACAAACACATACACAGTATACTTATATTTACATGTACACACCTGCATGCATGCTTTTTATGTTTATTCATGCATTTGAGCACACACGCACACACACAGTGACACACACAGTGACACACACAACACACACACACACACACACACACACACACACACACACCACACACACACACACACACACACACACACACACACAACTTTTCATATATATGTCAATCGTTTTCCAGAGAAGCAGTTAGAAAGCAGTCTTGAATTTGTTTGGTTTAGTTTAGTTTTCAAAGAGAAAGGAGATTGTTACAGTTGGGCTCGAGCGTCTTGTTTACCTGGTTTGGTCTGAAAGTCTTAGGTTGCCAGCTGTGGCTTGTCCATCACAGCTGCCAGGAAATCTCAGTCCTGGTGTGGTGAAGCACATCTGTGCTTAATGTAATAATTATCACTGCAATAATCACAATGATGCATACTAGGAGTAGGAGTAATCCTTAATTGACATTCGTCCCTGTTTCAGTTAGTATCCCCACCTTCTGGAAATTCTGTGCTAGAAATTTGGTCTTTTCTGTCACTCTCTTTGTTTCTGCCTTGTTGCCTTGTTTTCTGTCATTTCTACTTATTTTTCTGCCTTAATGGTCCATTCACCTGTATTGTTTCGATAGTCTACGTACTTTTTCTTCGGATTGATAATTGGGTACATGTATTAAAGTGCATTTTTGGCTCTAAGGATGTGAGATATGCGGAAGCAATTTTAGGTAATTTATGCTTGTTTTTATTATATGTTTTGGTGTCCTTATGTATGCTTATATATAAATTTGTATTCAGGTGTGTTTTTTAAATCTCCCCTGTGCGATAAATTGGATGGAATGGTCCTACGCTGGGGGTATGTCCTTAGATTATGTTCACGAATGCATTGATATGTGTAGGCCTACTTAATTTTCTTTTCTATTTTTTTTTTCCTGTTGAAGTTTTGTGTGTTTTGAGATGGTTTTAGCCCTGATATGGCTCTGCACAGTTGGCTGGGCTTTAAGCAACAATAAAAGAAAAAAAAAGTGACATTCGCTTTGCTATAGTTGTTACAATGCAGCTGAGATTGTTCCACTTCTGGTGACAGACTGTACTGTATACAACCCATGCTTGGGAGGACCACAAGACCTTGATAACATGGGAAGGCTTATGTGCAGGCTCAGGGCTTAAGCCATGATCATTTTTTATCTTTTCCATCACATAACATCAGTGGCTTCAGTGCATGTGCAATTCATTCTGAGGGAGGACCACAAGACCTTGATAACATGGGAAGGCTTATCTGCAGGCTCAGGGCTTAAGCCATGATCATTTTTTATCTTTTCCATCACGTAACATCAGTGACTTCAGTGCATGTGGAATTCATTCTGAGCACGGAGATATTATCTTGAGAAACTGAAACTGAGATTGCTTTGCAATTGCAGTGAATGAGTTGTGCCATGCAAAGTACTAGAGCATGATTCTAGATCTACTGTAGTGTATCAGGCTCAGTCAAATTCTACAGATCGCTGAGTCGCCAAATATCATTTATTGATGATTTTGTTTTTAATTTTTGTATGTTTGTTTTTTTTGTGTGTTTTATATTTTTACTATTCCACTTACACATTTGGTTGAACATGATGTGTTTCTTTGTTGTGTAGGCTTTACAACAGCCCATACTGCTGTGTATTGTGGATAAGTATTTTTTTCTTCAGTTTTGTTGTTATTCAAGTTTCAGTGAGAATTAATACAATACAAAACTGTATTTTTGTAGAACACACACTTGATTAGATATCATACATCACAATCCAAATATACAAACTGGTTTGTATGTTCATTTATGATCAGCACACACACATAAAACACACGCACACACGCAAACACACACGCAAACATGACACACACACACGCATGCACACACACACAAACACACATGCAAACACACATCAACACACACACACACACACACACACACACACACACACACACACACACACACACACACACACACACACATACACATATACATAGACTCCAGACATAGACACCAAAATATACAAACACAAACACACACATACATAGATACACCAATTGCATGTAATATAGAGATATACAATCATGTACACACACTATTTAGCTTGAATACTTTGATAAACACAGAAACAAGAACGTAAAGCGAGAAAGGCATTAGTCAAAGTGTATCAAACCTGTCTTTAGAAAAGAACCACACACACTCTGTAGAAAAAACAATTTATATAAGTTTATGTGTTGTGCAGGATTGTACAACAGCCCATACTGCAGTGTTACGTGGATACGTTTATGTGTTGTGCAGGGTTGTATCATGGCCCATTACTTCTGTCTTGTGTGGCTGATAGAATTTTATAACACAAAGTTCCATAAGCAAAGGCCCCTGGTAGGATGGAGGGTGTTAAAGTGCTGGGTGAACTCACCAATGGTAATTGAGAATTTATTCTCTGGATGTTTATATTTTGGGCTTGAGCATATTATGAGAATGATAATAAGAACAGCAGTTATTATAATCATGATAATCATGATACTATTGATAGTATAATAATAATAATAATAATAATAAGATGAAAACAGATGAACTGTAATAATACAATGGTGAAGATCAACAAAAATGAATTACTACCAAATATCCTCTTCACATGTCGATTGTAAACTACACAAACTCACATACACAATCAAGCACACACAGACACAGACACAGACACACATATGCTCATGCACACTCACACATAGTGACATACACTAATACACACACCATGTAGCCTGTATCAGTACACACAAACACCCATGTACTCACATAGGCACAGATTGTAGTTGAAAAAGATGATTATCTGGTAAGGAATAAAGTAATTCCCAATGCTTATGGTATAATGTGTCAGGGTTGCATATCTTGTGTATACATACAAATGGGCTGTAAGTTGAAAAAAAAAAAAAAAGATTGCCCCATAACCCTAAGTATCTAGAGGAGTGAAGAGACAAAAACTTTCAAGGGGGCCAGTGTTTTGAGTGAGATGTCCATCTCCTCTTTCTCTGTGCTTTATCTTCCCAAACCCTGAAGTAGGCTGCACCAATTTTCAGGTTGGACTGGGAGCTGCATGCCAGCATGTTATTGATTCAGTGCCATATGAAATAGAAAGGAAAAGCAAATGAAAGTAAGACCTCGGACAGTACAAAAATGAAAGGAGTTCCATACAAATCTATATAGAGTGGTCCCTAGAGTACACTGTTATTGTAATGTCAGGATCTTACACCTGAAGTTAAGCCCCACAACATGGAATACATTATTTTACTGTAACTCACACATTGTACTACTAGCTAGAATCAGCCACTCATCACAGTAACTCATAAAAGCTTTGGTGACAATATTTGAGCAATTGCAACTTTCAGATTATATGCTTTGCCTATCCAAATGTGTATATGTACATTTGTTTCTTTTCCTGAAGCATCAGATGCAAAATTTTCCACAAAAGAACAGATGTTTTATTTCTTTCTGTGACTGAGCTTGAACAGGCTTGAAATTTTTGAAAAAAACCCAAATGATTGGGCCAGGGAGTGGCACATTTTCAAGCAGGTTCACCTTTCCCAGGCCCAGTCAGATTTGTGTGGTTGGAGGTGGTGATGGTTTTATGGTTTTTTTTGTTTTTTGTTTGTTTTACTGTTTGTCTTTGTTTAAATTGATATTTTTTAAATTGTTTTTGTTTAATTTCTTTTTTCAATTTGGTCTAGTTTATTGATCTTTTTGTTTGTTTGTTTGTTTGTTTGTTTGTTTGCTTTCTTTTTTTTTTCATTTTAGGACTGGTTTGTTTTTCTCGTCATTTTCTTTGAGAAAATGGTAACATAGATATATCACAGTCAGTTTATAAACATGTATCTAAAATATTAAGGCTGCTGACCCAGTTTTGGTAACACTGATCACCATTGTTTATGTGTGTGTTTCAGATAAGTACAGAAACTGGACCTGTCGTATCCCTGAATGACAACAGACTGGGAATAAGAATTCACAGAAGCCAGGCTCTGTACATAAGGACTTAGCTCTTGTGTTGACATATCCTGCCTCCCTGCTCCTGACATAGACAGTAAGAAATGCCATGTATGGAACTTGTTTCATCATTTATTCAGAGACCTTACTTCATCACTAGATCAGTAGATGATGATGGCTTTATTGTCTTGCCCAGCTGATTCACAATCTGTGGCCATCGGATGCAGATTTCTTCTGCTGTATTGATATGACTGATGTGCTGTGAAAACTACAAAAATGACAACACACTGTGAACCATTGATCAAAATCAAAGAAGAGGATGCCAGCAATCTCCAACCAGCTGCAGGGAAAAGGAAGCGTGACACGAAAGAAGAGGATGGCGGCAATTTCAGACCAATTGTAGGGAAGGGGAAGTTTATGTATGTTGATGTCAGCTTAGTGCAACCTGCACCTCCTGTAGCAGAGCCATCCGACAATGAGTCGGTGGCAACAGACGACACTGAATGTTATGATACTGGTGAACCAGGTGTTGACTGTGACAGGTCTTCTGAACCCGCAGCAGATGAGGGTAGAGAAGGCGGAAGGAGGCAGGAATTAACCACAGACAGCGACAGACAAGAGATAGAAACACCAGCATCAGACAATGGTTCCACAGTTGTAGCACATGATTTTATTGTCAAGGTTGAACCAACCTGGAATTCTGACTCCAGTAATGAACCCACAGCGGATTCTGAAATGAACATGACACCAGAACAACATGATGTGAATCACATGGAGTCAGAACCACACGCTGTAAACCAAAGAGCTGTTGAGGAACCAGTGTTCTCCTTTGAGAAAAGCATCAGGAATAATCTCACGGAAACAAAAACCGGATTGCAACTTCAAGGCCACAAAGAGAGGAAAGTGTGTTCTGTTTGTAATGCTGGTTTCAATTACATAAGTGACTTGAGACGTCACATGAGGATCCACACAGGAGAACGACCTTTTGCATGCAATGAGTGTGATGCCAGGTTTAATCGTGCTGATCACCTTAAATGTCACGTGTTAACCCATAGTGATCTCAAACGTGATCCAAAGAAGTTCAGGTGCAGTCAGTGTGGTTATGTTTTCACACGCAAGTTTGATTTGAAGCGGCATGCTTTACGGAAGCATTCTGTCGAAGATGCGCTACCGTTCATATGTTGTGAGTGTGATGAACGTTTTGTGACTGCTTCCGAAATGAACAAACACAAAAGAATACACACGGGACAGAAACCGTTTGTGTGTGATATTTGTCAAGCCAGTTTTAGGCTGTCCAGTCACCTCAAGGCTCATGCCACCAAGCACACTGAAGAGAAACCATTGGACATGACTGGGTCAGCATCCTGAAAGCTCATATTGCCAAAAGACAGAATATTTAGAATATAGACTTTATTTGACTATCTATGCCACCTCTTCCAAATGTCATCAATTGTTCTTGTTTCGTTTCAAATGATGTGAAACTATGTGTTTGTTTGACTGCTGTCCATGCGTTGGTAAAAAACTGTATTGGCCGAGATTTCTTCACAATATACCATGAATTAATCTTGGAGGGACAATGTCAAATTAATTTGGCTTTTCGATGTTTTAGCTCTAAAGAGTCAGGGGGTAGGTGAGAGGGGGGTATCCAAGGAGTTTCCAGGTGTCTGCCTCATTTGCTGTCATAAGGGCTATGGATCTAAGATGGGTCTTTTTTTGGTTTGTTTTGTTTTTCTTTCTAATTCTTGTCGTTTTATTTCTCTTTTTTCTTCTTTTTTTTTTCTTTTTGTTTATTTTTTGTTTATAAATCTTTGTCACCATTTCGCGTTTTTATTTCAGTTTGTTTTGTGTTTAAAAGCATTTATCCTGAATAAGGTCATGAAAAGTTAGATCCATGGGTAACAGACTTATTCAAGGGAGGATATGAATATGAAAGGGGGAGATTGCTGGAACTGTTATTCGCTATTGCATGAAAAGCTGGAGCTAGATCCTTTGATGTGTGTTGCAAAATTTGTTATTTTTGGTTGGTTGGTTGGCTTGGTTTGGTTGGTTTGATTTGTTTGCCTTTATAGCTCTATTTCTGTCCTTTCTTTCGTTTTGTAAATCAGTGACAATGAGTGACAGGAACTTACAAAGTGTCTCGCTGAATACTTAGATGTTGACTCGAGGACATTCAGTTTAGAATACCAACATTGTCTTAGGAAGTCTATACATGTAGATTGGTACAGTCTCCAGTTTCCTTGTCTTGGTGGACCAACAACAGGTCCTTTCCCATACCTGCTGGCTTTTCGTGTGACTGGAGGCATCCTGAGGTCGACCTGCAACCAGAATAAAAGATCTTTTAAAAATTGAACAAATGTGAAAATATTGTCCAGTGGTTTTAAAGCTTCTTTTAGCAGCAGAATGGCACGGTGGAAGCGTGCTGGGCCCATAACCCAGAGGTCTGTGGATCGAACCCATGCTCTGCAAATTTTCATTTGCCAGCTGAAATAACTCAGTTGGGAGAGCACTGTCACTGAAGATCTAAAGATCCTTGGTTCAATCCGGGGTTTTGGCACGGAAAATCTGGTGGTTGGCACTTTTTCAAAACATAGTCAGATAGGGCCTCAGGACCTGGCCAGCTCATGGGTTGATGTGCAGGCTTAAGGCTTGTGCCACAGTCACCATATATATGGTACCTGTGACGTTAGTGCATATATGGAATTTGTTCCGAGTGCAGAGACGTCATCTGTAGAAGCTGAAACTTTGCAACATTCTTGTAGCTAGTCCTCATATACTCATGAGAGTGGTAGGACTTTAAGGCCAACAAAACAGAACAAAACTTCCTGTGGAGGGCCTCCAGTGGAGTCAGTGGCCCAGTTTGATGGAGTACCTGCATCATCATCATCATCATCATCATCATCATGTGCCCTTCTGGATGGTGTTGGTGATCATGGCCCTCCACTCGAATCTGTCTTCTGTAGTAGCCTACCTGCATAGGAAGTGAGAAATGCTGCCCATGTTCAGTCTCAGGTCAGACAGGGAGGTTCTGTGTGCATGTAAAAGATGTCCCTGTGTAATAACAAAAAAAGTTGTCCCAGGCAAAATTGTATTGCAGAAATCCAGTTTTGTTTGGAAACAAAACTATACACACGTATAGATAGAATATGAGATTCTAAAAAATAGGTGGTGCTGCGTTGTGACAATGTGCTACCCCTGAGGTTGACAAACCAAACTGAACTTGTTAAATCTGTTGTGACGAAAGAGAAATGATACGCACGTCCGCATGCATGCAAACACACACACACACACACACACACACACACACACACACACACACACACACACACACACACACACACACCACACACACACACACCCACACACACACACACACCACTAAATTCAAATGTATACACAGAAGGCAAATAAGAGTTCCAAGTCTCGCACCTTATTGTGGCTTAAGACATTGGAGGAAGAGGAAAAGCACCAAGTTATACTTTGAAATTATATATCCAGGCCTGGAGAAGATTAAAATTTTCTACTAGCCAGCCAGGCTAGGGGATTTTAAGATCTACTAGCCTGTATATATATTCACTAGTCCAACATGTTGCCCCCCAAAATAGTGAAATTCTCTTATGATGATGACCAAAAATATTCAGCAGAATAAGCCACTGTACAATAAAGGTGGTCAACTTTCCTCTGGAGACTTTCATCGGGGGTAGGGATGGGGGCTTATCATTGGGTTTGGGGGGAAATGAATTCCTTGGAATGTACACAGAAAAATCCCTCCCCCCAGAGAATGTTTGTGAAATGTATAAGAACTTGCATTTGGGCTTATAGATGGGAGCCATCTACTTCAGAACCCACAAAGTATTACTCTCACTGAGTCTCAGTACTTGTATTTTTCATAGTGACATAGTTTCTCTTCATTTTGAGTGTATGCATGCCTTTTTGTCTCTTGTTGTTGTTGACCGTGCCAGTGCATAGGGCTTTTGCCCTGGAACTTATAGCTAATGCTATGATCATTTTGGATCTTGTCCATCTCTTGCCGCCTATGGCGTCAGTGCATGGAATTTGTTCTGAATGAGATGTTATACTGAGAAAGTGAAATGGTGGTTGTTGGTGTTGTTGAAGGAATGATTGTTGAAACTGTCTTTAAATCTCAAGTATGTTTCATAATCATACCAAATTTCCAGCTTCAGCTGGTGATTTTTGTGCATTATCATCCTAAGAAGGCCTGGTTGAGTTGTTGTTGATGTTGAGGTACGCCTCTTGAGTTCCAACCTGACTGCATGAGTTTGAGAGTGGCCCAGAAAAAATATTGTATGCAGCCTTTAGTCCACTCAGCTGTGAAAGAGCACCTGACCCTGTTTAGGATTGGAAAATGTGAAGCATTGAGGGAGAGGAGGTGATCACCACTCTTGTAAGGCTGGCCCTGAAAAAAAGTTGAGGTTTCATAGAGAACCTCTGTGTTATGTGACAAAATCTACCTGTATGATACAACCAGGATACATTTTATGGTTGATTTGATGTCTGTATGTTTATCGATTATTGTTATGTAACAGTATTTTACTTAGTATAGATACATGAAAAATAAAGTGACAAATCAGATATTTGTGACTGTCTATGAAAAATATAGTGTGTTTTTGTTGTTGTTGTGTGGTGTGTGTTGTGTGTGTGTGTGTGTGTGTGTGGTTTTGTGATTTACAACAGTGGCAGTAGGCCTACCAAATATTGTTTATTGAAATGTTGGTTTATTATTTATTTGCTTATTTATTTATGTATATAATATATTTGTCATACCTCATTTTATTATTAAAAGGTTACCGTATTTATTTAGGCTATATGTTTCTTTGTTTGTTTTGTTATTTATATATCTTATAGCATTTTAATCTATTTATATCTGAAAAACAAACAGAAAAGAAAGAAAAAGATAGTCAAAGCAAACTGAAATGGCCTGGAAGCAAAAGCTGGAGCTGTTCAAAATAGCAGTGTGGCAAAAGGAAAAAACGCATTTGGTGGGAATCCACCATGCTTGTGGCTTTCTTTATCCTTTAGGGTTGTGCCTTGTAGTCAATGTTCATTTGAGAAACCAGACTATGAGCAGCTTCCTTGTAGTCAGTGTCTGCAGTACCCCCTTGGAGATGTCGGGGACTCTTTCAGTATGAATAGTATCCCCGCCTTCTGGAAGTTCTGTGCTAGAGATTTCCTCTTTTCTGTCGCTCTCTGAAATTGTTTCTTTCTTCCTCCTTTGCTTTCTGTCATTTCTTCCTATCATTTTCTGCCTTGCTGGTCCATTCACCTGTACATGTGTTTGATGAAGTCTTACGTACTATCTCTTAGGATTGATACTTGGGTACATGTGTTAAGTTCACTTTTAGCTCTAGGGAAACAAGATATATTTATACAGAAACAATTTTAGGTAATTTAGGCCATATGTCTTAGTGTCTTTATTTATGTGTAAATTTGTATTCAGGTTTGTTTTTTTAAATCCCCTGTGGAATGAATTGGACAGAGTGGTCAACACCTTGGGCATCTCCATAGATTATGCGCAAATACATTGATACATGTATTTAATTTTCTTTTCCTGTTTATCCTGTTGAAGTATGGTGCATGTTTTGAAATGGTTATAGCCCTGACATGGCTGTATGCAGTTGGCGGGGCTTTAAACAAAAATAACAATAACAATAATTTTGCCTTATCGTCAGTGTCTGTTGAGACACCAGACTCTGAGCAGATTTAGCTTTGTATCTAGTATAGATCTGTAAGACTTAGGAACTTTACAATTATATGAAATAAACATTACATATAAAATTTATATCATAAATGGTTTATTAATATACTCTTACACTGATTAGTGTACTCACGCAATGTACAATACAGTATGATAAGGGTAATACTAATGGCTACTTGTGCAGTGCTTCATCTCACAAGAGTTTTCACCCTTTGAATCACACACCCTATTCACCAAATGCAAAAACTTAACCCTTTGACACCCGCTCCCTATCTGCTAGCAACCTGCTTTGTCAACCATGACAGTAGAGCAAAAATTTAACCCTTTGGCCCCCTCAACCTACCCACCAGCTTCCTGCAGGTGGATAGGGTAAGGAAATCAAAGGGTTACATTTTGGCTGGTGGTAGATATGGTGTAGGCATCAAAGGGTTAAGTGCTTCACAAAAACATGAAAGAGATAGGCCTACACATGTAAAACAAATATATGTCGACCCCTAGGCCTACATCTGTAATAAATGCTTACACAATTGATCTCAATAAGTGCTAATCTCCTCCTGTGGGGATGCTGGGGGCTCTTTCAGTATAAATAGTATCCTCATCTTCTGGAAGTTATATTCCAGACATTTCCTCTTTTCTGTCACTCTATATTTCTTTCTTCCTTCTTTGCTTTCTGTCATTTCTTCCTATCATTTTAATCAAGATCTTATATTCTGATTACACACAATGTTAAGATATATACAAATGCCAGATCTTGCATGGGGAAAGTACAGCATTTGGAAATGTACACGTGTGTACAGGTATGACACACCAAATATTCTCATTATATTCGGTATGTTAGTGTGCATTAGCAGCTGTAGGTGATTGGGAACATGAAAACTACACAAAAAGGCCTGGGGATAATGGTGAACTTTGTGGAGGTAGGCCTACATGTATTTAAAATCCAATAGGCCTACATGTATTTAAAATCCAAGTGGCAGGACAACATCAGTAGTAGGCTACATCAGTAAGAGAAAGGTTGTGTGTGTGTGTGTATGTGTGTGTGTGTGTGTGTGGATTAGCATAGTTGACATATTTGGTATCAGATCCTAAAGGAACTGGATGCAGAGATTTATAACACTTCAGTATATTACAAGTTTATAAATTCTGTTTAGTTCTGTTTAATATTAAGGAGGGGAAGGGAGAAAGAGCATTATGTTACTGTTTTGTTATTTTATCCACTTCATATGCCTTTATGAAAAAGGAAGAGCGACGGGACGGGGGTGCAAAGAGAGACAAAACAAGACTTAAGGTAGCAGGTACAGTGGCGGAGAAGCTATTTTTTGTTTATTTTAGTAACAGTGGATATACATAAGCTAGAAACCTGATTTTTGGCAGAAATCTGCAGGATACATGTCTCTAATAGAAAAAAATATTATTTTGGTCAAATGTTTCATATAATTTGTGTTGTAATTAATTATGTAAATTAATGTGAAATTTTCGATACCAAAAATAGTGATAGTTTTTGACAGACTAATTCCCAGGGTATAATTCTTTTTGAAGATTTGTTTTTTTTAATATAACCTATATTACAAAATGAAGCTTTTGTCATACCAACTTTTTGATATCCAGTTTTGTCTTCATTCTATGGGCGTATAAAATTCGCGTTAAATGTCATTAAATTTTTTTACACTTTTACAAGCTTTATTACTAAACTATACAAGTTATCCAAAATCTGGTATGACACAAGCTAGCTGTTAGTATGATAAAGCTTTGTGCCAAAATTCATGCAGATTGGTTAATATTTGTACGCACTAGGAACGCAAAACGACAAAAAAAAGGTCAATTTTGACAAACGTTGACAAACGCCAAAACACGCAGAACACAGCCTTACTAAAAAAATTCCTGAAGCAAATCTGTTTGTTTTTCAGCAAAATGCTTTGAGGATATAGTGTAGAAATGATTTTTCTGTGTTAAAAAAAATATAGGAAGTAGTAATTCCAAAAAGTCAAATTTCTCATCTCCCCCACTGTACCTGCTACCTTAAAGCTGTACTTTTTTTCTTTGTTTTTTTAAACACATTTTGTGTTTATGTGTACATTAAGAATATAAGAGGAATTGTGTGTGTGTGTGTGTCTGCACACGTGTGTGTGCGTGTGTGTGTGTGTGCACGTGTGTATGTGAGTGTGTGTGTATGTGAGTGTGTGTGTGTGTGCATGCACGTGTGTGTGTGCATGTGTGTATGTGCGCGCACGTGTGTGTGTGTGCCTGTGTGTATGTGTGTCCCTGTGTGATCAGATGTATACATACACCCCTGCATGTATGTAGGCCTACATGTATGCACAGAAACATTCATCTTCAGACAGACCAACACCTTAGCTAACACAGGGAGACACATGATAATACATGCACTATAAACACTATAAACGTTTATTTTACCTGTATAAGCCTGCACGGGAGAGAAACTATGCAGGCACACGTAATCTGACAAACACTAATCCGGGATTTTGTAGGGCCTACTTACAACACCACAGAACACACACTGTGTACACGCACACATACACACACATGCACACACACACACAGACACACACACAGAGTCACAATACGCACACATACACGCACACACACACACGCACACACAGTCACAATACGCACACACACACACACGCACACACACACACACACAGAGTCACAACACGCGCACACACACACATGCACACAAACACATGCACATGCACACACACACGCACACGCACACATACGCACATCACCACCACAACAGTACCTTCTTAACCTTTAGACTCCCCCGCCCTGTCCACCAGCATCCTGCATTGTCAACCATGCTGGCAAAGCAAAAACTTAACCCTTTGACTCCCTTACACTATCCACCAGTTTCCTGCAGGAAACTGGTGGATAGGGTGAGGGAGTCAAAGTGTTAAGTTTTTGCACTTAATGGATAGGGTGCAGGAGTTAAAGGGTTAAATAGAAACAGTCTTGCCAGTTGCTGATTTCACAAGTCAATACTTGACACCACATTATCTATGCCCCAGTGCTGATATGGATTACTGGAATCAGCTTCGATTGGCATAGTCCTACAGAATGGTGTGAAGAGACAATAAACTTAATCCATGTAATACATATTAATTGATTGACCTTAGGGAAAAACAAAGTATGCAGCTACCTTAAGTCTTCAATGACCAGTAAGTTTGTGTTTAAAGTCGAGCTGACCATGAGTGTTTGGAGCGTGTTCAGAAGAGTAGTTGCACTTGGGCAATTCCATTTGCGCTTCATTCAAATCTGCCATTGATTATCTGGTAGACTCCTTGAATGTGTGCTATGTGCTTATAAGGTCTTGAATTGGAGGGGAGATGAGTAGGAGGGGAACAGGACCAAAACAAACAAACAAGCATAAACCAAACCAAACTAAATCAAACCAAACCAAAATACAATAACAACAACAATAACAACAAACAACAACGAACAAACCACCAACAACAGATGACACACACAGACACACACATGTAAACCCTTGTGGCCCACCTAGGATCGAACTCACGACCACTACGATATTAGTGTGGATGCCGCCCTAACAAACTGAGCTAACGTGAGCGGGATGGGGAGAGAGAGGAGATATGGGAGACATTACAAAAGTTACTTGACCATCAAACAAACTGCATGTGGAAATCAAGCAAGTCGACCTGACTTCAGAGCAAATCCTTCTCAAGTCTAAATCGTCGTACCGGTACTGTCGTCAAAATCATGACCATCTTCACATTGAAATATAGAAATTGCACTTCGCTTACGTATCAAAGCTCCTAAGCTCTGATATTTCAGTATCATAGCACCACCATACTAAAGTTATTGATCACACAAGAGCTTTTCACCTAAAAATGAAAATGAAAGGAAAAAAATGTAGGAAAAAAAAAAGACTAAAAGAAAGAAAGAAAACAAAAGAAAAGGATGATGGTATAGCCATACACAAACTCTCCCATTTTGATGTGCCTGTACATATATTGGCACAATACGATAGCTTGTTTACTGAGGCTTGAAAAGCAAGTGATCTCAATGATTTTTTTTTCGGGTGTAACTTTCCTCTTGACATCATACATACGACTCAGATTTGATTCAAATCAGAATATACAGTTGAAACTGGAATTTGATTTCTTTCTCTCATCATTTCAACCACAGTGGTTCAAATGTTGAACCATTGTTTGCTCGGTTTTACATAGTCCGGCAACATCACTGAACTAGTTCATCTTGACCCCCTCTCAAGATACTGTGGAAGCCAGCAATAAGGGAGTTAAAAATGCACTGTTCCCCTTGAACCTTAAGGGAACGGTTGTTCCCCCTGTAGTGATCATTTGTATGTTCAGTCTCTCCACAAATTTCCGTCGTAAATGCGTAGAAATAATTATCTTGGAATTGACTTTTCTTCTTGGCTAAACTTTTAGATACTCTTGCCAGTTCAGTGGTGAAAGTTTCCTGAATATGTTAAATTTAATGTATTAGTTTGATAATTACTCGGCAGGAATATTTTTCATGAATATTTTAATTAAGTTTAATAGATTAGTTTGATAATTACTCCACAGAAACATTTTTTCAAAATGTTTGACGCTCACGGACATCCGATAGCTCAGTATGGTACTGAAATACGGGTATTTGACACAGGACAGGAAATACAAAAGTTACATTTGTTTGCTTCAAAGAAGTTTCTATATACATTGTACTGATAGAAAGACACCAGTACATAAAACGCATCAAATATTGGTTGGAATTAGTTCACATGGACAGCCACAGGCTGCAGTCACAGCCGTCTTGATATAATAGGGAACAAAACTTAGGCAATGAGCACATGTAGGCCTACGTGTTTGTGTAGTTAGTAGTTACGGTTTTTCTTAGGTATGGGATAATTAGAGTGTTGGATGTGTAAAGACATTTTTGGCATGTTTAACCCTTTGACAACCGCATCCTCTCCACCAGCTTCCTGCATTGTCAACCATGCTAGCAAAGCAAAAAACTTAATCCTTGATTCCCTCATCCTATCCACCAGCTTCCTGCAGGAAACTAGAGGATAGGGTGAGGGAGTCAAAGGGTTAAATTGTTGCAGTTGGTTGATAGGGTGCGGGAGTCAAAGGGTTAAGACAGTACCTATTGTTCACTGCAGAGGGAAGGACCGGCATTATCGTCTTCAAAGAAGTGAAAACTTTACTGCGTGTCACTTTTTTTTTAAAGCAAACTATTTGACGGAACCATATCTTTCACTGAATATGAACAGGTTCCCACAAAATGATTTGAGTAAAGTTTAGGTTTAGAGTGTCGGATGTTCAGTGAAGATCGCTGGCAGAAATATGTTTAGTAGTGTTTGAAACACTGCAATGTCGTTTCTGTAGATTTACCGAAGAGCACGAAATACATTTTGTCCTTGTTTGCCCAACACTTAAAGTAATTACTTACTAAGTGAAATCAATTCCTGCGATTTATTTTAGTGGACCATCTTTCTGTAGAATGATTCTACTTATGTCAGCAAAAAGTGATAAAGTTATCGATAACTTAACAGTGTATCCTTGTGGGTTATTGAAACGACAAACTATAGTGACGGTAATATGTTGAAGACATCAACAATAATTTACCAGTAGGCGAGAGTATAAATACGTATATCCGTATATATATATATATATATATATATATATATATATATATATATATATATATATATATATATATATATACATATATATATATATATATATATATATAATCGTATATATGTACATGTGCTCTTGATTTCAGAACCAACCAAC
>JAPXFY010000016.1:69143627-69171127 GCA_030674185.1 Monoplex corrugatus | reverse complement strand
CTTGTCGGATATTGTGCATTTGTAATAAGTTGGATGAAATGGTTGATTGCGATGTGACTTATGTGATATGATGTGATGTGATGTAGTGTGTTTGCATGTGTGTGTGTGTGTGTGTGTTGTGTGTGTGTGTGTGTGTGTGTTGTGTGTGTGTGTGTGTGTGTGTGTGTGCACGCGCGCGCGTGTGACATTTTTTTATATAGAGCGTGCAAGCAAGCGAAAAGAAATGAAGCTAGAGAGAGAGAGAGAGAGAGAGAGAGAGAGAGAGAGAGAGAGAGAGAGAGAGAGAGAGAGAGGGGGGGGGTATCAAATAAATAGATTGATAGACAAAAAAATTGACTGACGATTGACAAGCAACTTGACTACTCTTTCACCAACCTACCTACCTACCTATACCTGCTAAAAGACCGAGCAATGTGAGTGAGTGACTTGACTGGCTGGCTGACTGACTTACTGGCTGGTATGGATGGATGGATTGCGTCGATCGATCGATTAATCAATCGATCAGTTAATCGATTGATTGATTATGGCTGGTCGATTGATGATTGATTGATCGATTGATTAATTGATTGACTAAATAGCACATGAAAATCAGGACAATAATCATTACTAAGACAATACGATTGTCGGTTCCCTGTCTCCGGCCCACAAAACCAACCGCTCAACCATCCGTATTGAGCCTGTTGGGGTCACAAATAACCAACACGCATGAAAAGTTGTCACGAGTGTGGAATAGGATGTCTAAGTGTTGCCGTGAAATTACGTCAACTTTGTAATTAATAAAAAAAATATATCCCTTTCTTCTTTCATTTTTTGTTGTCATTTTCTTCCCTTTTCTTTTCTTTTTCCTTTTTTTTTCTTTTGTTTTGTTTTGTTTTTTCTTTCTTTTTTTCGTTCGAACTTGATCACGCTCAGATGGTCGTTTGTCTGGTGAACTGAATGAATCTGCCGTTTGCGTTGCCCAAAACTAACCTTTTGACTCCCCACACCTGTCCACCAGCATCCTTCATGGTCAGCCATGCTACCAAAGCAAAAAACGTAATCTTTGACTTCCTCACCCTATCCACCAGCTTCCTGCAGGACAAGTTTTATCCCTGAGGATGTGCAGACCTGGATTAAAGTCACACACACAGACACACAGACACAGACACACACACAGACACTCAGACAACCACACAGACACACACACACAGAGACGCACACACTCACACAACACACACACACACACTCTGTCTGTCTGTCTGCCTGTCTCTCTCTCTCTCTCTCTCTCTCTCTCTCTCTCTCTCTCTCTCAAATAGGGCGAGGAAGTCAAAGGGTTAATTTTTTTAAGGCACTCAGGACTACTGCTTTGAACATGATCTTTGTGGCTGGTAATCAGGACTACTGCTTTGGAGGCTACATGATCTTTGTGGCTGGTAATCAGGAACTACTGCTTTGGGGGCTACATGATCATATGTGGCTGGTATCAGGACTACTGCTTTACATGATCTTTGTGGCTGGTAATCAGGACTACTGCTTTGTCCATGATCTTGTGGCTGGTAATCAGGACTACTGCTTTATCCATGATCTTTGTGGCTGGTAATCAGGACTACTGCTTTATCCATGATCTTTGTGGCTGGTAATCAGGACTACTGCTTTGTCCATGATCTTGTGGCTGGTAATCAGGTAGCTACATGCTTTGTGAATCACATGTATGATCTTTGTGGCTGGTAATCAGGACTACTGCTTTGTCCATGATCTTTGTGGCTGGTAATCAGGACTACTGCTTTGTCCATGATCTTTGTGGCTGGTAATCAGGACTACTGCTTTATCCATGATCTTTGTGGCTGGTAATCAGGACTACTGCTTTGTCCATGATCATTGTGGCTGGTAATCAGGACTACTGCTTTGTCCATGATCATTGTGGCTGGTAATCAGGACTACTGCTTTGTCCATGATCTTTGTGGCAGGTAATCAGGATTACTGCTTTGTCCATGATCTTTGTGGCTGGTAACAGGGACTTCTGCATTGTCCATGATCTTTGTGGCGAGCCTGAGTTCATGGTCTGGCAACAACCACGAAGAACCTGAAAGAACTTTAAAAAAAATTTTTTTATTCATCTTTTGTTTCACAACAAAAGGACATCTAACACACAATGTGGCAACGAATAATGACAACAACAAAACATTTTACACATATGAAAAGAAAATGTTGACACATCAACTCCACAGAATATACAGAATATGCATAATGATATGTTATACATTGGAAGTTTAAAAAATGAACATTAAGATGAACTTAGCGACAGATTTCATAAACTAAAGCAAAGGATATCACAATCAACCGCAGTATAAATACCGCGTTTGCTCCCACACCGCAGAAACAAAGACGAAGGATACTATCTGCTGTTGCATCCTATCACTCCCGTCCCCCCTAAAAACAAAATAAAAGAAAACATTTAATGTAAATGTTAGGGTTATGGGCCTTGTTCCCACCAACCCTAACTCTTTCCCAACAAAGAGCGCACCGTTACAGGGCTAAATAACGATGATGATCTATTGATAGTGATACATTTCCATGACGTTTATAGAACATTTTATAAGACAAGAGAAATTAGAGCACCTAGTCACAATAGAAAAGCTGGAGCGGAAAAGTGCACCGAGTATACCCAGGCAGAAAATATTGGACGGACTTGAGGGGTGGATGAAGACAGAGAAAGTGGAGATGTACTTGCAGCGACAAAGGATAGATTCGTATGGAGGTCCATGATCGCCAACACCAAGCGGCAGGGCACATGAAGATGATGATGATGACATTTCAATGAAGTAAGACACTTTCCCCAGTGAAGTTCTTAATAATCATCATCATCATATGCCCTGCCGCTTGGCGTTGGCGATCATGGCCTCCATACGAACAAGACCTATCCCTTGTTGCTGCAAGTACATCTCCAACACTCTGTCCTCAGCCAACCTGCAAGTCCGTCCAATATTTTTTTCTCTTGGTGGTTTCTTTCCCTCCATTTTCTTGTTGTGACCAAGTACTCTAATTTCTCTTTCCTCATAAATTTTCTATAAATGTTGAAGTTCTTAATGGTGACCTTATTTTTCGAGCGACTACAATGTATTAACGAGAATAACAGATAAAGGAAGAAGAATTACGTCACGTCCGGGTGAGCTTTTGCGTCTCACTGGGTATAAGAGTTGGCTCTGCCGACGGCGCAGGCGTGACAGAGACCAACATAGCGGAAGATTCGATTAACCAGCAGTTAGCACTACCTAGCTTTGTGCTGACCAGGGGAACCCAAAAGTTAGTAGGATGGGAAAGACTTAACACACTTGCTGGACAAGTGCTGAGGCAGTGAGGCGTGGACAGATAGAGTAATGGAGAAGTCTGTGCCAGAAAGTGGCCATTGTTGGTGCCAGAACTTCACGAGTATTTAAGCCACGGACGGACAAGTCCCAGTTGGTGGTGGTTGCTGCATTGATTGTGGTTTATGTAACGGACGGTCGGGGGGTGAAGCTTGAAACACTGTGATGGACTGAGATCTACGCAGCAGACTTGCAGTTTTTGTGATCTGCGTTTTCCTTTGGCTTCAAGTTCAAAGCAGCTTTGAACTCTGCATGTCTGTCTGTCTGTCTGTCTGTCTGTCCGTCCGTCTGTCTGTCCGTCCGTCTGTCTGTCTGTTAGTCTGTCTGCCGGCCTGCCTGTCTGCCTGCCAGCATACATGCATGCCTGTCTCTCTCTCTCTCTCTCTCTCTCTCTTTCTCTCCTCCACCTCTCTCTTTTTGTCTGTCCTTCTGCCTCTTCTCTTTGATCTTCCTCTCTCTCTCTCTCTCCTACGATATTTCTTTCTCTCTCTCTTTGTCTCTCCCTCTCTTCTCAGTCTCTGTCTATTTTCTATCTGTCTATCTGTCTGTCTATCTGTTTGTCTATCCGTCTGTTTGACTCTCTCTCTCTCTCTCTCTCTCTCTCTCTCTCTCTCTCCTTCATATAATAATAATAATAATTACAATATTTATATAGCGCAAAATCTTGATAAAATCAAATCTAAGCTCTCTCCCCGATGCAGTCGCCTACTGATAGCGACACTGAGCGTGCTTGTGCTGTTCTTGGGAAAAGGCGGACAGTTCTGTTACTTATGCCAGAATAGTTCGTGTGTCTTCTGTAACTGAGATTTTTTAGCACGAAAATGATATATCGAAATTTAAAAAAACAATGTACTCGATAAAGTACTTGATGTACTTGACAATATCTCACTTCCCTTTTGACATCACAGTTGCCTCCCCTCTCCCTTTTCTTACTACTGCTCATGATGACATGGGCATTCCATCTCTTACCCACTGGACGAGGCGGCAGGGAAGTTTTTAGTCCCGTTTTTATTAACCATTGTTTGGTGTCTGTGATTTTCTGTGAACGGATTTTTTCGCACGAAAAGGTATTGCGAAATTTGCGCATTTGTTTTGCTTTGGAAGTTTCATTGGTTTGTTCTTCTGTTAATGTTGATAATGTTGAAAACAATTTACCAATCATTGATGTAGAGGTATAATAATCGTTAGTTAATTGTAACATTTTCTGTGTGATAATGAATGCCTTTCTTTTGCTTCGCTCCTTTGATTTCGTTTGTCTAGTTGAGACATTTCTTGAATGCCATTCAGCTCTATGTTTTCCTGTAAACATACATTCCTGTTTACCCGCTGTGAAGTTTACAACACAATGGGTTGCTATGTCTTTTTAAAAATGAGTTTATGGCATACGTTAAAGAAGTTGATATTAAGTCTCTGGTAAGTTGGCAATACTCCTAGTGTATGAATTGATATCATTTTTCGTTACTTCATAGTATGTTCATGTCTGTAGGAAGAAGAGTGGCAGAATGGTTCAGACTTTCGGCTGCCAATAACTAAACTCGAGTTCCAGGATTCGCTCCTTGTAGAGGCCTCGACTTTTCTCTTCAGTTTGACCGGAAAATGAACTGAACGTCTAGTCCTTCGGAAGGGGACGATAAACGAGTCGGACCCGTGTGCCTTCCAGCTGCGCACGCTTAAGATCCCATGGCGATTGAAAATCGTAAAGAGCAGGGGGTTGCGGGCTGCCTTGGTATAAAACATTGGAGATATAGGTTGATTTCCCAGATCCCGATCTCCCAGGTCCCATCCGATGAAGACGGATTAGCCTTCTTGCCTTTCTGAAGTCTTGGTTAAAAAAAAGTGAATATGAATTTGAAGCGAGGGAGAGGGGCCGGGCTTCGCCCTTGTGGTGCTAGCCCCGGGAAAAGTTGAGGTCTCTGTCACCTCACTCCCCTACGACCTCAGGGTTATGGAACTATCTAGGTAGGACATCAGGACCTGGCGAGCTCATGGGTTTATGTGCTGGCGTAAGGCTTGTGCTGTGATCGTTCTGGAACTTCTCCATCACATAGCACCTATGACGTAGCATGTGGAATTCTTTCCGAGCGCGGAGACGTCATCTTGAGAAACTGAAACTGAAACTTTGTGTCTGTTTATTGCAAAACAAAAACTGAATAAAAATGTTTTTAAAATCTGGTAGATTGGAGGCGTTTATTCTCAACAACTATCTTGTCTGTATCGTCATCATCATCATCATCATCAGGTGCCCTGCCGCATGGCGTTGGCGACCATGGACTTCCAACCATCTCTATCTCTCGTTGCCCCCAGCATCTCCCCCACCCTCCTCATCCTCAACCACTCTGCAAGTCCGTCCAGCATTCTCTCCCTGGGTCTACCTGGTGCTCTCTTTCCCTCCAGCTTTCCCGTTGTGACCGTATCGTATAGATGTATTATATGCGTGTCCTTACATTCCTTCTGAAGGTTCCCCATAACATGCGCATTTCTTTACTAATGATGTTGACGACTGCATGTTTTTCTTTTACCTTTTTCCCCCATTGGCTATTGACCCAAAATGTGATGGAGTATTTGTCAAATAGACTTGGTAGACTGTCATGCTTCGAAAGGAATCCCTTGCGTACATTTACTTTCCGTGAAAAATTCAGTCCAGTGATGATCATAACATTGTCATTTCCGTGTACAACAAGCAGGCAGAATATAAGAATCTGCACATCGCAAATAAAACAAATAGGTTTACTTATAACATTTGCTGCTCCTGATGATGAGAGTGATGGTAACTGAAAATGACGACGACGAAAATTGCAACCATAACAACAGTCATCGTTACCATCATGATAATCATCATCATCATCATCATCATCATAATCATCATCATCATCAGCAGCAGCAGCACCAGCACCAGCAGCAGCAGCAGCACCAGCACCAGCAGCAGTAGCAGCAGCAGTAGCAGCAGCAGCAGCAGCGGAAGCAGCAATAGCATCATCATCAACAACAACAACAATAACAACAACATCAACAACAGCAGCAGCAGAAGCAAAATCATCATTATCATTATCATGAGACTTATGCCATGAAAACGAAACTCAGGACCCCAGTCCCTTTTACGAGTACAAAGAATTAAAAATCAAGTGATTACCATCGCCATCAAATGAAAAATCAGTGTGGTCATAGAGAGAGAATACTAGCAAACTAGAGCAAAAAAAATCTAAATTAATGTCATTTCCATAAGTATCTCAACTCATGTAATTATAAAGAAATTCCATCCTCAGGAACGGTAATATATGCGCATTTTTTTGTGAACTGGATAAAAAAAAGTGCTGAACAAGGTCTTAAGTTTGTTTTATGAATAAAACATGTTTAATGCCTCAAGAAAACCTGGGGAATATGTAAAAAGCGTATACAGTGCACAACAAAATGGACGAAAAATCTAATGTTTTGTAGAGTAGGACAGAAATTATATTACCTTCATAAGATGAAAACTAATCTTCAAACCAAGAAAGAAAGAAAGAAGGAAAGAAAGAAAGAAACTAACTAACAACCGAACGAACGAATGAACAAATAAACAAAACAAACAAACAAACTAACAAAAACAACTGCCAAATGTTGTGTTAAAGAAAATCTGTAAGGTTTCGGGGCCACTTCTTTAGTTTATAACAGTCCGAATAAGGATGTTGTTCGGATGTGAAGCGTGGACAGTCAACGCGCAAAGTCAGAACAAGATTGAGGCAGATGAAATGTGGTTTCTAAAAAGAATATTGAGAGTTCCGTGGACAGCAAAGAAAATAAAACGATACAGACTTGAAGGAGGCAGACACAAAGAGAACATTAATGAAGAAGGTTAGGATAAGGCAAGCAACATTTATAAGACATTTTATAGGGCAAGAGACATTTGAGCAGCTAGTAAAAGCATTAATGATGGAAAGAAACAGAGCACCAGGCACAACCAGAATGAAAACATTGGACGGTTTAGCAAAGTGGATGAGGATAGAAAGGGTGGGAGATGTACTTGCAACGACAAAAGATAGTTTCGTATGGAGGGCCATTATCGCCAACATCATGCAGCAGGGCACTTGATGATGATGATGATGATGATGATGATGATGATGAAGAGGACGAGGAGGAGGATAAAATGACTGTGGATAGAGGGGGGAGGGGAGTGCGGGAAGACGGAGAGAAAGCGGTGGAGATGGGGATGAACAGAAGAGACAAATTGTGTGTGTGTGTGTGTGTGTGTGTGTGTGTGTGTGTGTGTGTGTGTGTGTGTGTGTGTGTGTGTGTGTGTGTGTGTGTGTGTGTGTGTGTGTGTGTGTTTTGTGTTTTCCACTTCCTTAAGTGGAAAGGTGCAAGGCTTGGAAAAACGTAACAGTTACAGCAGGGGGACCATTCTGGGAAACCGGGTCAAGTAACAAAGGCCCTTGCTACAATAAACATGGCAAAGTGTAAAGTGAGATCCAAAACAAGTGTGACTGCCAGCGTCCGAGCAAACAGGAACCAGAAGAACAAGCAAACCAAAAAGGACACGTATTCAATACAACAAGACAAGACAAGCGCAAATTTTTGGTCAACCGGCCTTTGTCAAGCGCGAATGCACGATCACGAAGAGACACCAACCAACGGATGATAAGAAAAGGACTCGCGTCCTTTTTGGTTTGCTTGTTCTTCTGGTTCAAAGTGTAAAGTGGTTTTGTCTTCAGAAAACGAACAATTTCTTTGGATTTGTCAAGCGTCACGACGAAGCTGCCTACAGTAGCAATTCCTAACATCTTGGAGACTTAACCCTTTGACTCCCGCACCCTATTCACCAGCTGGTGGATAGAGGGTGAGGGAGTCAAAGGGTTAAGTTTTTGTTTTTCTACCATAGTTGACAATGCAGGATGCTGGTAGACAGGGTGCGGGAGTCAAAGGGTTGTACAACTGACATGATCATATGTGTTAACCCTTTGATTCCGTCGCCCTATCCACCAACAGTTGGTGGATAGGGTGCGGAAGTCAAAGGGTTAATCAGCTTTACCAGTAATTCACTTTGGTCTGCATATAGAATTAAAAAAAAAACACACTTTTTTGTTTTCAAATTTCGTACCTTTACCAGTAAATTGGTCAGCACATAACACAAAAGACTATTTTTTTCAATATTCGTGGCTTAATCAGCATATTGGTCAGCACATAACACAAAAGACTATTTTTTTCAATATTCGTGGCTTAATCAGCATATTGGTCAGCACATAACACAAAAGACTATTTTTTTCAATATTCGTGGCTTAATCAGCTTATTGGTCAGCACATAACACAAAAGACTATTTTTTTCAATATTCGTGGCTTAATCAGCATATTGGTCTGCACATAAAACAAAAGATTTTTTTTCAATATTCGTGGCTTAATCAGCATATTGGTCTGCACATAAAAGATTTTTTTTCAATATTTGTGGCTTAATCAGCATATTGGTCTGCACATAAAACAAACGATTGTTTTCAATATTCGTGGCTTAATCAGCATATTGGTCTGCACATAAAACAAAAGATTTTTTCTTCAATGTTCATGGCTTACTTAGCATATTGGTCTGCACATAAAACAAGATTCGTTTTTCAATTTTCGTAGTTTTACCAGCATAAATTGACAGGTCTACCGAAGTGGGGATATAGTTTATATGTTTGTCTTACGAACCTCTGATACCAAACACACTGACATCAAGCTTGCCCTCGGCACTCAGCCAGACGAAGACACCAAAAACGCTGACCATGAGAGCAGGGGAATGATGGAGCGAGTTATCGTGACAATCTCGGACAATGTTTGTCATGTCATGATTGATGTGTATGGCAGTTCGGCTGTTTGTGTGCATGTGAGAACAAAGTTATCCACATCTACAGTATATGATAGTCTGGCACATTTCCATGTATTCCTATCTCCCTCTTTCTGTGCTGCCTAGCACATTTCTATGTATTCCTATTCCCTCTTTCTGTGCTGCCTAGCACATTTCCATGTATTCCTATCTCCCTCTTTCTGTGCTGTCTAGCACATTTCCATGCATTCCTATTCCCTCTTTCTGTGCTGCCTAGCACATTTCCATGTATTCCTATTCCCTCTTTCTGTGCTGTCTAGCACATTTCTATGTATTCCTATCTCCCTCTTTCTGTGCTGTCTTGCACATTTCTATGTATTCCTATTCCCTCTTTCTGTGCTGTCTAGCACATTTCCATGTATTCCTATTCCCTCTTTCTGTGCTGCCTAGCACATTTCTATGTATTCCTATTTCTCTCTTTCTGTGCTGCCTAGCACATTTCTATGTATTCCTATTTCCCTCTTTCTGTGCTGTCTAGCACATTTCTATGTATTCCTATTTCTCTCTTTCTGTGCTGCCTAGCACATTTCTATGTATTCCTATCTCCCTCTTTCTGTGCTGCTTAGCACATTTCTATGTATTCCTATTTCCCTCTTTCTGTGCTGCATAGCACATTTCTATGTATTCCTATTTCTCTCTTTCTGTGCTGTCTAGCACATTTCTATGTATTCCTATTTCCCTCTTTCTGTGCTGTCTAGCACATTTCTATGTATTCCTATTTCCCTCTTTCTGTGCTGCTTAGCACATTTCTATGTATTCCTATTTCCCTCTTTCTGTGCTGCTTAGCACATTTCTATGTATTCCTATTTCTCTCTTTCTGTGCTGCTTAGCACATTTCTATGTATTCCTATTTCCCTCTTTCTGTGCTGCTTAGCACATTTCTATGTATTCCTATTTCCCTCTTTCTGTGCTGTCTAGCACATTTATATGTATTCCTATTTCTCTCTTTCTGTGCTGTCTAGCACATTTCTATGTATTCCTATTCCCTCTTTCTGTGCTGTCTAGCACATTTCTATGTATTCCTATTTCCCTCTTTCTGTGCTGTCTAGCACATTTCTATGTATTCCTATCTCCCTCTTTCTGTGCTGTCTAGCACATTTCTATGTATTCCTATTTCTCTCTTTCTGTGCTGCTTAGCACATTTCTATGTATTCCTATTTCCATCTTTCTGTGCTGTCTAGCACATTTCTATGTATTCCTATTCCCTCTTTCTGTGCTGTCTAGCACATTTCTATGTATTCCTATTCCCTCTTTCTGTGCTGTCTAGCACATTTCTATGTATTCCTATTTCCCTCTTTCTGTGCTGCTTAGCACATTTCCATGTATTCCTATTTCCCTCTTTCTGTGCTGTCTAGCACATTTCTATGTATTCCTATTTCTCTCTTTCTGTGCTGCTTAGCACATTTCTATGTATTCCTATTTCCCTCTTTCTGTGCTGTCTAGCACATTTCTATGTATTCCTATTTCCCTCTTTCTGTGCTGCTTAGCACATTTCTATGTATTCCTATTTCCCTCTTTCTGTGCTGTCTAGCACATTTCTATGTATTCCTATTTCCCTCTTTCTGTGCTGTCTAGCACATTTCTATGTATTCCTATTTCCCTCTTTCTGTGCTGTCTAGCACATTTCTATGTATTCCTATTTCCCTCTTTCTGTGCTGTCTAGCACATTTCTATGTATTCCTATTTCCCTCTTTCTGTGCTGTCTAGCACATTTCTATGTATTCCTATTTCCCTCTTTCTGTGCTGTCTAGCACATTTCTATGTATTCCTATTTCCCTCTTTCTGTGCTGTCTAGCACATTTCTATGTATTCCTATTTCCCTCTTTCTGTGCTGTCTAGCACATTTCTATGTATTCCTATTTCCCTCTTTCTGTGCTGCTTAGCACATTTCTATGTATTCCTATTTCCCTCTTTCTGTGCTGTCTAGCACATTTCTATGTATTCCTATTTCCCTCTTTCTGTGCTGTCTAGCACATTCTATGTATTCCTATTTCTCTCTTTCTGTGCTGCTTAGCACATTTCTATGTATTCCTATTTTCCTGTTTCTGTGCTGCTTAGCACATTTCTATGTATTCCTATTTCTCTCTTTCTGTGTTGCTTAGCACATTTCTATGTATTCCTATTTCCCTCTTTCTGTGCTGTCTAGCACATTTCTATGTATTCCTATTTCCCTCTTTCTGTGCTGCCTAGCACATTTCCATGTATTCTATTTTCCCTCTTTCTGTGCTGCTTAGCACATTTCTATGTATTCCTATCTCCCTCTTTCTGTGCTGTCTAGCACATTTCTATGTATTCCTATTTCCCTCTTTCTGTGCTGTCTAGCACATTTCTATGTATTCCTATTTCCCTCTTTCTGTGCTGTCTAGCACATTTCTATGTATTCCTATTCCCTCTTTCTGTGCTGCTTAGCACATTTCTATGTATTCCTATTTCCCTCTTTCTGTGCTGCCTAGCACATTTCTATGTATTCCTATTTCCCTCTTTCTGTGCTGCTGTGCATGTGAGAATAACATCCATATCTACAGTGTATGATAACCTAGCACATTTCTATGTATTCCTATCTCCCTCTTTCTGTGCTGCTGTGCATGTGAGAATAACATCCATATCTACAGCATATGATACCCAAACACATTTCCATGTATTCCTATTTCCTTCTTTCTTTTTATCTCCCTTTAAAAGACAAGCCAGGCACACATTTTCGGCCAACTGGTCTTTGTCAAGGGCTTGGGCACATAGAGAGGATCTGGTGGTGAGAGAGGGTGGGATGATAGGTTGGGATGGGGGAGGGGGTTGGAAAGATAGATGGAGGGGAGGGAGTGGTTTGGGATGTGACCATTGGGGAGGGGTGTTAGATAGAATGACTGCACTGACAGCACTTGGACTAAAATCAATATTTTTCTTTTTTAATCTAAATGTTTTGTTGTTGTGACTGTCACGTGTTGCCTTTGATGCTTGTGAAGTTTTATTTCAACTTAAGCTTCTTTAAGTCACAGTAAACTTGAGAATTTGAATTTTCCGTATTTTTGTTTTAAAATAAGAGATTGTTAAATTGGCTTTGATCATTGTTTTTAATTTATTTTATTGAGAACTTGAATTTTCTATGATTTTTTTAAAGTGAGAGATTGTTAATTAGCTTGATCATTTTCTTCAGTTTATTTTATTCTATCATAAACAGATTTATTACTGGTATATCGGCCAAGCCAAAACAGCATTCAAGAAGATGAAAAGCATTCTTACCAACAAATGCCTATCAGTTAACATCAGGAAGAGAGTTCTTGAATGTTATATAGAACCATTACTGTTATACAGTTGTGAGGCATGGACAGTCAACAACCAAACCAGAACAAGATTGCGCAAACGAGTACTGGACAGAGCTCAGCGAAGAGATACAGAGTGCTGCTGAAAGAGGCAACATCCGAGGAATGTATGATGGCATCAAGAAGGCACTGGGACCAACACAGAGCAAGATCGCCCCCCTCAAATCCTCCACTGGGGAAATAATCAGCAATCCTAGCCAACAGATGGAAAGATGGGCGGAACACTACTCCGACCTCTACTCCACACAGAACATGGTGTCCCCCTTAGCCCTCGATGCCATCAAGTGCATGCCGGTAATGGAAGAACTTGATGCAGAGCCAACTGCGGACGAACTCAGCAAGGCCATTGATAGCCTGGCATCAGGGAAGGCACCTGGCAACGACGGAATTCCCCCAGACCTCATCAAGCACTGCAAGACTTCTCTTCTGCACCCTTTGCACGCAGTTCTCTGTCAGTGTTGGAATGAGGGAGCTGTACCACAGGACATGAGGGACGTCAAGATCGTCACCCTGTACAAAAACAAGGGCGAAAGGAGCGACTGCAACAACTACAGAGGTATCTCGCTCCTCAGCATTGTTGGCAAAGTCTATGCTCGGGTCCTCCTAATCCGCCTGCAGAAACTGACTGAACGCGTCTACCCGGAATCACAGTGTGGTTTTCGAGCAGAGAGATCCACGGTAGACATGGTCTTCTCCCTTCGCCAAATCCAAGAGAAGTGCAGAGAGCAGCGGATGCCCCTGTATGTGGCATTCATTGACCTCACCAAGGCCTTTGACCTAGTCAGCAGAGATGGCCTTTTCAGGGCTCTCCAAAAAATCGCTGCCCCCCCAAACTGCACAGCTTAATTGAGTCCTTCCACTCAAACATGAAAGGGATGGTGCAGTTCAACGGAAACCTCTCCAAGCCCTTCGACGTACGCAGCGGTGTGAAACAAGGCTGCGTCCTGGCCCCAACCCTCTTCGGAATCTTCTTCGCTCTCCTCCTGAGGCATGCGTTCAGCACAGCGCAAGAAGGGATCCACTGCGGACCAGATCAGATGGCAGGCTCTTCAACCTCGCCCGCCTCAGAGCAAGGACAAAGGTCCGTGAAGCCCTCATCAGAGACATGCTATTTGCCGACGATGCCGCAGTTGTGACCCATACTCAGCGGGACTTGCAGTCACTAATGGACCGCTTCTCCCAGGCCTGCAAAGATTTTGATCTGACCATCAGTCTTAAGAAGACAAACGTCCTGGGCCAAGACACGCCATCTCCACCAGCCATCACCATTGATGACTACGAGCTTGAAGCCATCCATCAATTCACATATCTTGGGTCCACCATCACCGATAACCTCTCCCTTGACACAGAGGTCGACAAGAGGATCGGGAAGGCAGCCACAACACTAGCCCGCCTCACACAAAGGGTGTGGACAAATCCCAAGCTGACCACAAAGACAAAGATGGCTGTATACAACGCCTGTGTCCTCAGCACCTTGCTGTGTGGCAGCGAGGCGTGGACCACGCATGCTCATCAGGAGAAAAGGCTCAATACCTTCCACCTGAGAAGCCTACGGCGCATACTTGGCATTTCCTGGCAAGACAAGGTGACCAACACCGAAGTCCTAACCTGCGCTGGCCTCCCAATCATGCATACCATGCTGAGACAGCGTCGGCTGCGCTGGTTGGGCCACGTTCGCCGCATGGAAGATGGTCGCATCCCAAAAGACATCCTTTATGATGAGCTTGCCACAGGACATAGAAACATTGGCCACCCACAGCTGAGATACAAAGACGTTTGCAAGCGTGACATGAAGGCGCTTGAGATCAACACTAAAGTCCTGGGAGGACCTCGCAGACGACCGCAACAGCTGGAGAACTACTCTCAAGAAACAGCTGCGGATTGGTGAGGACAAACTGTCAGCTGCTGCAGCAGAAAAGCGAGTTCGCAGAAAAGGGATGACAGCCAACAGACCAGCATCAGCATACACATGCGACCGCTGCGACAGAGACTGCCTCTCTCGCATTGGTCTGTACAGTCACAGGCGACGCTGCTTGGACCAAGCAGACAGCCCATCTAGACATTAAAACGGATGTACTTTGTCCATGGTCAGTCATGACCGAAGGAGGCCTACTACTACTACTGTTATACAGTTGTGAGGCATGGACAGCCAACAACCAAACCAGAACAAGATTGAGGCAGCCGAGATGTGGTTTCTAAGAAGAATGTTGAGATTCCATGGACAGCAAAGAAAACAAACGAGACAGTCTTGATGGAAGCAGACACAAGAAGATCATTGATACGGAAGATTAGGAAAAAGACAGGCAACATTTACAGGCCATTTTATGAGGAAAGGGGAATTGGAGTGCCTGGTCACAACGGGAAAGCTGGAGGGAAAGAGAGCACAGGTAGACCCAGGGAGAAGACATTAGACGGACTTGCAGAGTGGCTGAAGACAAGGAGGGTGGAAGAGATGCTTGAGGCAACAAGAGATAGAGACAGATGGAAGGCCATGATCGCCAACGTCATTTGGCAAGGCACCTGATGATGATGATGCTGATAAAAAATGTATTCATCTTGCTTCAATGATGAATTGAATACCGTGCATAGGATGGAATGAAACAGCATGGGGACAGTTTTCAATCTAATTCGTGTCGCTGAGCGCAGCCGACAGTGGTGAACAAGAGGACTACCCAGACGGTTCCATTAAAAAACTGTCCAATGGAAATGTTCAGATTCTTGGCCAGAACGCCAGGAAATATGACAACCGATGTAATAACTGTGGTTTGCTGTTGGTCATGTTATCTTGACTCTGTCGTAAATCATCTCACTTACCCCTCTTGGGGATGCCAGGGCTTTTTCAGTGTAAATAGTATCCCCACCTTCTGGAAATTCTGTGCTAGAACTTTCCTCTTTTCTGTCACTCTCTGTGTTTTATTCTTCCTCCTTTGCTTTCTGTCATTTCTTCCTATCATTTTCTGCCTAGCTGGTCCATTCACCTGTATCTGTTTGATAAGGTCTTATGTACTTTCTCTTAAGATTGATAATTGAGTACATGTATTAAGTGCATTTTTGGCTGTAGGGAAATGAGATATGCGAAAGCAATTTTAGATAATTTATGCCCGTTTTATATATGTTCTTAGTTACGTTTGAATATACATTCATGTATGTTTTTTAAATCCCCTGTTCGATAAACGTCAGGGGCATCTGTTTAGATTATGTGCGCGAATGCAATGATATGTGCATTTAATTTTCTTTCTGTTTTTTCCTGTTGAAGTAATGTGTATGTTTTGAAACGATTACAGCCCTGAAATGGCTCTACGTAGTCGGCTGGGTTGTAAACAAAAATAACAATAACCATCTCACTATTGTGCTTAATTATTATTTTTTTGCCCTGAATTTATAGAGTACTCATATGAGACCTTGTTTCTGTATATCTTTATGGCTTTGTCTGCCGAAACTGTTGGTCAAGTTTCGAGCTCACCCATTAGATATGATGTTGTTTATTTATCATAAGTTATCCCAATATATGTTCTCTCCAGCAGGACAGCATCCCAAATTTCATATAATATATGAAACTTGGGATGCCGTCCTGCTGGAGAGAACACTAAAACAGTGACCCGCTCTGACTAAAGATACAATAAGTCGGCTGCTGCTGTGGGCTGAAAACTTTGAACAGAGACAGTTTTGTCAATTTTGAGTTTTCTGCATTTTCATGTTCTATAACCACTTTTACACCATGTCCCAACACAACAAAGTCAAATTTAATCGATAAGTATCATTTTTTTTGTTTTAATGTGTGGTAAGTGCTACTATCTGGCCGCTGAAAGCTGCTCGATCGCCCCATTTTGGTGATTAAAGTACGCTTTTCTTAAATATATTTTTCTTTTTGTTGTTTTTGATGGATGGACAATTAAGTAAACAAGGAAAGTATGGAATTTCAGCTGATTTGGTTGATATTTATTGCTTGTTGCTAAGGAGTTTCTGACCATACCCTTTCAATTCAGGCCTATTCTCTTCAACACTTGTTTTTCTCAAAATGGCTGACTTGACCCCTCTCATCTTTGAAAGCCCATAACTTTTTTTTGTTTTTGTAGCCTGAAACTCAACTTTAGTACCATTTGAAAGCTGAGATTCTAAACTTTATAGTGATATCAAAACCTGAAAGTGCCTAAACTGAGACTTATTGCTTTTGTCAGAATGGGTCACTTAAATATTTAATGATGTCCATTCATTCAGCAGAGACAGGGCTGGCTATACGAACAAACTGTTGCTTTGTGTGCAGGTAGCCTTTGTGAATAGTCGAAATGTGGCCTGTACGATGACTGCTTAGTGTCACTTTCAGTTTCAGCATATCCCCGTTCATAATAAATTTCATATCTGTCAACATTGCAGGAGCCATCTAATTTGAAAAAAAAAAGCCTTTTTGTCCCAGCTATGATTTCCCTTTCACCCCACTCACTCCCCTCTTGTCCTCCTCCTCCCTGTGTGCCTGTGCTTTGTACCCTTTAGTGCCCTTATCATCATCATCATCATCATCATCATCATCATCATCATCATCATCATCGTTGTTGTTGTTATTATTATTATTATTATTATTATTATTGTAATCATCATCATCATCATCATCATCATCATCATCACCATCATCATCATCGTCGTCGTCGTCGTTGTCGTCGTTGTTGATGTTTTGTTGTTACTGTTATTATTAATATTATCATTATTATTATTATTGTTACTATTATTGTTATTGTTATTACTATATCACCATCATCATCATCATCATCATCATCACTTTCATCACTTGATCACTTCATCATCATCATCATCATCATCATCATCGTCATCATCATCATCGTCGTCGTCGTCGTCGTCATCGTCATCATCATCATCATCACATACCATCACCATCATCATCATCATCATCATCATCATCATCATCATCATCATCATCATCATCCATCATCATTAATATATTATCATCATTATTATTATCATTATTATTATTATTATCATTGTTATTGTTGTTGTTATCATTATTATCATTATCACTATTACCAGTTTTTCGTCTTCTGTGTGTCTGTTTGGTTGTTAGGGATCTGTTAGAGAAACAAGGTCTCTATAGCACAGATCATCTCACTGCTATACCTAAATTAGTTATGACCTGTCCATATACTAATTGTACACATAGGCTCTTGTTCGTTGTGTTGCAGACATTTTCTTCTGTGTGGTTGTTTCGTGGCCAAAAGCCTGTCCGTTAACAAGTTCATTTGAGAACATATCATCTTAGCCCTGAAACCTCAACTTCATTAAAGTGTTCCTTGTGATGCATAAAGGAAACAGTCCACGTATTTTTATGTAAATTATCATTTTTAAACAAAAAGTACGTGTATTGCTAAGTTTGATTAAATTCATCATTGCTGAAAAAAGTGTAAATCAAAGTGACTGCCAACATTCACGCAAATAGGACAGAAATCATCAACACACAAATACACACACACACACACACACACACACACACACACACACACCACACACCAAAACACACCACACACACACACACACATACATACATACACAACATACATACAACACACATAACCACAACCACATACACACACAAACACATACTGACACATACACACACATACATCCTACACACTACACACACACACACACACACACACATACACACACACAACAACACACACACACACACATACACTAACACATACATACATACATACATACACCCATACACACACATACGACATATACACACAAAACACACATACCACACATATGCACACACAACTTACACAATCACACACATACACAAACCATACAGACAACACACACACACACACACACACACACACACACACACCCCACACACAACACACACACACACATATTATACATGCACATCTGCTCTTTCTTTTTGTCGTTATATAGGGCTGCAATAAGAGAAACTGGATGTTCGGGGAAGCCCATATTCTTCATGGTTTCAAAAAAGATGACGGTATACAACACTGTCAAACGCTTTGCTGTAGTCAATGAAAGTAAAGACGGCCTCTTGCTCGCTGTTTGTGATTTCCTTGATCATGATTTGTAAAACGATTAGCATGTCAGTGGTTCCTGTGTTGGCCCTGTAACCCATTTGACAGTCTGACAGCTCCTCTTTTCACTTCTGATCTCATTCTGTTTGGTATTATGATAAGCAGGATTTTGCTGAGATGAAAGCAATGATTCTGTACTTTTTGTAGTATTTTATGTTTCCATTCTTATGCAACATGGCAAAATTCTTATAGTTTCCAGTCTGTTGACCATCCACATGTTCTTCACATGTTATTACAGCATAGGTGGTGTGGTGCTTTAATTCCTGATTCACCAGTGTTTTTCTGTAGTTCCCCAAGTAGTACAGTCTTTGATGTTTTCGTTCTGTACACATGATATTCTTATAATTTCCAGTCTGTTGACCATCACATGTTCTTCACATGTTATACAGCATAGGTGGTGTGGTGCTTAATTCTGATTCACCAGTGTTTCAGTATTCCCAAGTAGCTGTTACAGTCTTGATGTTTTCGTTCTTGTACAACATGGCAATTCTTATATTCCAGTCTGTTGACCATCCACATGTTCTTCACATTATACAGCATATGTGGTGTGGTGCTTTAATTCCTGATTCACCAGTGTTTTTCTGTAGTTCCCCAAGTAGTTGTTACAGTCTTCGATATTTCCGTTCTTGTGCAACATGGCAAATTGTTGTAGTTTCCAATCTGTTGGCCATTCACATGTTCTCCGCATCTTACAGCATAGGTGGTGCAGTGCTTAAATTCCTGACTCGCCAGGATTGTTGTCCAGTCTGGTGTATTTTCCTATGTTCTATTGACTGATAGCTGCTGTCACTTCACTTAATAGAGGTTCTGGTTCGGGACACTGGAAATCGAGACAAGGAGTGTCTTGTGGATTTTTGCTGTGGTGTTATCGAATAAGTTGGGGGGGGGGGCTGGGGGGGGTCGTACTCATACCGTCCTGCAGGAATGTTTTCTGTCTACATAAGAGTGGAAACCGTTTTGTGGTGCTGACACACTGATTTTGTATTTGAAATTTGATGTTTTCACTTTACTAATTTCATCATTCATCATCATCATCATCATCATCATCATCATCATCATCATCATCATCATCATCATCATCACACCACCACCACCACCACCACCACCACCACCACTCACACCACCATCATTCACCACCGTCTTCATCACCATCATCATCATTCATCACCATCATCATCACCGTCTCAACACCATCATCTAAAATGAAACAAACCAAACCAAACAAACAAAAGGCTATCAAACAAATATCCACCAAAAGAGAAAGAAGAAAGAAAAGAAAGAAAAGAAAGAAAGAAAGAAAAAGAAAGAAAGAAAGACACAAACAAAAATGAGCAATCAAACAAACAAATGCTCGAACATGTAAACGGAATATACGTTCAAACAAACAAACAAACAAACAAACAAACTAACAAACAAACAAACAAGCAAAGAAACAAACAGAGGAACGAGCAAACAAACAAGTGGATGCAAACAAACAAACACATGGATGCAAACAAACATAAAAGGGAAAAAACAAAACGGATAAAACACACAGAATAAGACACTTTAAGAACCAGACCCTTTCAATGCCCACCCTCCTTGATTGGCAAAGACTTCCAGGTCACAGGTCACATGTCAATATCTTAGCTGTCAGTCTCGCGCAGGAAACTGACGAGACAGGTCAGGACAGGTAAACGTTGCCACGTGTTCCCTTTATCATCGTAACAACAAGTGGCGCGAAGCCGTTACATGTTGTTTTGCTTGTTCGGTTGCCTTGGTAACTTTGGTGTTGTGTTGCTGCTGTTCTTTGGCCGGCGTTGGTTTTTCTGTCTTTCCCTGCGTCTGTAGTTTGTTTGTTTTGTTTGTTGGTGGTGCTGTTATTGTCGTATTTGTCATTGCTTTTCTTCTTCTTCTTCCTCCTCCTCCTCCTCCTCCTCCTCTCTTTTCTTCCTTCTTCTTCTTCTTCTTCTTCTTCTTCTTCTTCTTCTTCTTCTTCTTCTTCTTTTTCTTCCTTTTCTGCTTCTTTTTCTTCTCTCTCTTTTACACTTTTCTTATTTTTTGTTGTCTTCTTCTCCCTCTCCTTCTTCTTCCTTCTTTCCCCTCTTCTTTTTCTTTTTTTTTTCTTGTTGTTTTTCTTCTGGTCTTCTTCGTCTTTTCTTTTTCACTTCTTCTTCCTGTCCTTCTTCTTCTTCCTCTTTCTCCTTCTTCTTCTTCCTCCTCCTCTTCTTTCTTTTTCTTCGTCTTCTTCTCTTCTTCGTCTTCTTTCTTTCTTTCTTTCTTTCTTTCTTTTCCACTTCTTTTTCTTCACTGTCTGTTACTGTCTTCTTGTTCTTTTTTTTCTTCTTCGTCTTCTTCTCCTCCTCCTATTTCTTCTTTGTTCTTTTCCTCCTATTCTTCTTCTTTCTCTTCCTCTCCCTCTTTTTCTTATTTTTCTCTGTTAACAAACACGCATCACAGAGAGTTCACTGAACTAGGAAAGCCATGTTATAGATGCACATTATGCGCTTGTAAACCTTGAGCCAAATTTTCATCGTGTGCTCTGTTATCTTTAGGTAGATGGAAAGAGAAAGAGAGAGAGAGAGGAAGAGAGAGAGACAGACCGACCGACAGACAGACAGACAGAGACAGAGACACACAGACAGACAGGCAGACAGAGACAGAGACACAAACACAGTCAGATGATAGATAGATAGATAGATAGAGCGAGAGAGAGAGAAGAGAGACAGACACACACACACACACACACACACACACACACACACACACACACACACACACACACACACACACACAGACAGACAAAGATAGATAGAGAAAAAGAGGAAGAGACAGCAAGAGAGAGAGCGAGCGAGCGAGCGAGAGAGAGAGAGAGACAGAGAGAGAGAGAGAGAGGAGCCAGCCAGACAGACAGACAGGGACACACAGACAGAGACACACAGAGACAGAGAGAAAGGGGAGAGAGAGGGGGAGAGAGACAGAGACAGAGACAGAGACAGAGACAGAGAGAGAGACAGCTACAGAGAGACAGAGAGAGGAAGAGACAGAGAAATAGAGAGAGACTTAGAGAGACAGAGAGAGAGACAGAGAAACAGAGAGAGAGACAGAGAAAGAGAGAAAGAGAGAGAGAAACAGAGAGAAAGAGAGAGATAGAGAGAGCATTAATGATTCAAGAACAAAAATGTTCACAACAAGCATACGGACCCGAAGGAATTACTCATATAACGACTTTGAAAGAAGAACATTGCAAGGTCACTTTGAGACTCACTGAAGTTCCTCACAAGACAGCAGTACATGTACATTTGGCTCAAGAGAAGCAGATACGGCTCAGGGGAGCCTACTTGAAAAAAGATACCACGAGGTCTCACCTCACCTCCCCTGTCGGCGTCAGCGGGTTCAGTGTTGGCCGCTGCACTCTTTGACATCACCGCTCTCCTCCAAATAGCTCAGTATTGACTTTTGCGGACAACTGCTTAAATATCTATGCCACTGATGTTGTTTATGATCCCTATGTATGGGATTGGAAGTCTACCTTTCTTCCTTTTTGCCTCTGCTTTTCCTTAAAAGATGGTTGCCATGAGGTCTGTGTTCTTGCTACGTGACACCAGGCGGTAGGGTAAGTACTAGTTATCGTAATGTACTTGGCAACGGCACCTTAGACTTGATCATATGAATCCAGATGTGATTGCTTACCTACAGTTAAAACACACACGTATGTACATCGTTATTGTCTTCGTTATCAATATTACATTCTAAAAGTACAACATACGATGTACAAAAAGAAAAACGTGCGCATGTAATAATTTATCATTTAACTTTAAGCTCAAGAATCCTCGAACTTCATTAACTTCAAAAATAAAGCGGAATTGAAACATTCACGCGCGCCGCGCGCGCAACACACACACACACACACACACACACACACACACACACACACACACACACACACAGCAACACAACACACACACAGAGGCAAACACAGAGGCAAACACACACACACACACCACACACACACACACACACACACAGAGGCAAACACACACACACACACACACAGAGGCAAACACACACACACACACAGAGGCAAACACACACACACACAATACACACACACACACACACACAACACACACACACACACACACACACACACAGAGCAAACACACACACACACACACACACACACACACACACACACACACACACACACACACAAGTGACAGCACAGGGGCATCCAGGAGTCATGACCTGGACGTGACCCGGTCCTCTCAGAGTGTAAGGAGTAAAAGGCCGAAGCACTTGAAGTGGAGGGGAGAGGGAGGGTGCTTCTGATCTGAAGACCTGCTGTCCTGCTCTACCATGTTTCTGGCTACTTAACCCTTTGATTCCCGCACCTTGTCCACCAGCATCCTGCATTGTCAACCATGCTAGGAAAGCTAAAAAAAGTAACCATTTGACTCCCTCACCCTATCCACCAGCTGAGTCAACCTATCCACCAGCTTCACATACGAAGCTAAGTGGATAGGGTGAAGGAGCGAAGGATTAAGTTTTTGCAGTTGGTGGACAGGGTGCAGGAGTCAAAGGGTTAAACCACGTACGTCCACTTGTACTTAGATCTGTAATGAATATAGTCCATGTCAACATTGTGTTTCTTACGCGCCACACACACACACACACACACACACACACACACACACACACACACACACACACACACACACACACACACACCACACACACACACACTACACACACACCCAACACTCTCTCTCTCTCTCTCCCCATCTCATTTATAACCTCACCAAGGTATGTACTGAAACAAAGTTATATAACATTAACCAGTCACCGTGGTGTAGTGGTTAGCGCAATGGACTACCGACTGGATGGTTGTGGGTTCGAATCCCTATCAATACCTTCAAAAACCATTGTGGGATTTTTGTCTAACTGGCTCCTACCCAGAGTTGTGCGTGCTATGGGCTCATTGGGAAGACTTGGGACCACAAAGTCGAGTCTCATACACTTCACGGATGCGTCATTGAGGGTGTTAGTTCAAATCTTCTGACCAGCACCGCAGATGTCTGTTTCTCTTGGGCCTGGTTGACACCAGGATACATAATGATAGTAAGCGTAGAGAACAGCCCTGTCACGCAGTCTCAATCCTAGATGGAACTCCATAGCATCATGGTTGTCATCCTCATCGACATCATCATCATCATCGCATTGTAAAAACTGTGCCAGCTTCTGTGACCATTAAGGTGGTGTAGAAAATGGACCAAAAAACTGTGAGCACAAAGGTAAGCTCCCTGAGTCCAATGATCCGAAAAAAAAATGTTCACAAAATTTTGCGCAGTCTTAAGGAGTTTGCTAGATGATTGTCGGCAGGTTTGGTACGGAATTTTACCAGAGTGATGATTCATTCTTGTACAATCTCCACGGAACTTTACCAGAGTGATGATTCATTCTCGTACAATCTGCACGGAACTTTACCAGAGTGATGATTCATTCTCGTACAATCTCCACGGAACTTTATCAGAGTGATGATTCATTCTCGCACAATCTCCACGGAACTTTATCAGAGTGATGATTCATTCTCGCACAATCTCCACGAACTTTACCAGAGTGATGATTCATTCTCGCACAATCTCCACGGAACTTTATCAGAGTGATGATCCATTCTCGTACAATCTCCACGGAACTTTACCAGAGTGATGATTCAATTCTTGTACAATCTCCACGCAACTTTACCAGTGTGATAATTTCTTTTTGTACAATCTCCACGCAAACTTTACCAGAGTGATAATTTCTTTTTGTACAATCTCCACATAACTTTACCAGAGTGATAATTTCTTCTTGTACAATTTCTACGCAACTTTACCAGAGTGATAATTTCTTCTTGTACAATTTCCACGCAACTTTACCAGAATGATAATTTCTTCTTGTACAATCTGCACGTAACTTTACCAGAGTGATAATTTCTTCTTGTACAATCTGCACGCAACTTTACCAGAGTGATAATTTCTTCTTGTACAATCTGTACGGAACTTTACCAGAGTGATAATTTCTTCTTGTACAATCTGCACGCAATTTTACCAGAGTGATAATTTCTTCTTGTACAATCTGCACAAAACTTTATCAGAGTGATACTTTCTTCTTGTTCAATCTCCACGGAACTTTACCAGAGTGATAATTTCTTCTTGTACAATCTCCACGGAACTTTACCAGAGTGATTCAGTATCGTACAATCTGCACGGAACTTTACCAGAGTGATGATTTCTTCTTGCACAATCTGCACGGAACTTTACCAGAGTGATAATTTCTTCTCGTACAATCTCCACGGAACTTTACCAGAGTGATGATTCATTCTTGTACAATCTGCACGGAACTTTACCAGAGTGATAATTTTTTCTTGTACAATCTCCACGCAACTTTACCAGAGTGATAATTTCTTCTGGTACAATCTCCACGGAACTTTACCAGAGTGATAATTTCTTCTTGTACGACCTCCAGCTCCAAGACTTATCAATGAGTATGTTCACGGCTCGAGGTGGCATGCAACATGCACAGAAGTGTATGTAATCAGTTTGGACGGCTATTACAGACTAAGTGTATTCCGTTAAACAGCTCCGGTATGCTGCACAGTGGTTGCTTGTCTCCCTGTGTTTGGATAACTAACTGGAGTGGGGAGGAGGGGGGGGGGGCAGAAGAAATCCAGGCGTGAGAGAAGGTAGGCAGCTGATCATGAAGCCAGGTATAATGATAACATTACATGTACATACAACCTTTCGGGTTGAGGGTCAATGGAGTTTAGCTGTCAGGTCGGATTTGTCACGGTAGGCTTGGGTTCTCTTTCTCTGTTTTGCCTGTCTGTCTGTCTTTCTGTCTGTCTGTCTGTCTGTTTCTGTCTCTCTTCTCTTTTTTTTCTGTCCCTGCCTGCCTGCCTGTCTGTCTGTCTGTCTGTCTCTCCTCTCTCTCTTTGTCTCACTCTTTCTTTGTCTGTCTGTCTGTCTGTCTGTCTGTCTCTGTCTCTTTCTTTTCTCTCTGTCTGTCTCTGTTTGTTTCTGTCTCTCTCCGTCTCTCTGTCTCTGTTTCTCTCTCGTTATCTCTCTCTGACTCTCCGTCTCGCTCTGTCTGTCTATCAGTCTCTCTGTTTCTCTTTGTCTTTCTCTCTCTGTCTGTCTCTCTCTCTGTGTATCTGTCTCTCTCTGTCTCTCCTGTCCCTCTGTCTCTGTGTCTCTGTCTGTCTGTCTGATTCTCTCTCTTTCTCTCTCTGTCTCACTCTCTCTTTGTCTGTCTGTCCGTCTATCTTTGTCTCTTTCTCTCTCTCTCTCTCTTTCTCTCTCTCTCTTCTCTCTCTCTCTCTCTCTCTCTCTCTCTCTCTCTCTCTCTCTCTCTCTCTTCTCTCTTAAACAATTAAGCTGAGTGAATTTCTTACAGCATGAGTTGTCTCAGGGTCTCAGTCCTTTTCCAAGTCTGTAGTGGTATGTAGGCCGATCCATTACGGACAGTCTGGTTCAAGGTCTGTGCATGGGGTATGAAAAACCAAACAAGGGCAATGAATTGCCAGGACTGGGCTGGGAGTTCCATTTTTTTTAATGCATGGTCATTGCATTCGGACACATCCATAATTAAGCGCTCTTTTCAAAGTTCTCAGTAATTGTGTGGCATAAGACTCCTTAAACCTTCGCAAAACATTACGCGCTGGCAAGGTCTAGCACATCTATAATTATGTGCTCTTTTCAAATCTGTCACCAATTATCTGGCATAAGACTCCTTAAACCTGCGCAGTACATTACGCGCTGGCAAGGTCTAGCACATCTATAATTATGTGCTCTTTTCAAATCTGTCACCAATAATCTGGCATTAGACTCCTTAAACCTGCGCAATACATTACGCGCTGGCAAGATCTTGGAATAAGAGATGGTGAGGGATGGATACTAATTCAACTGGTGCAAGCAGAACGACTAGCTGTTAATATTCCAGGGTTTTTTCTTTAATGAAGTAACCAATTTATTCAATAACATTTTTAAAAAAAATAGTTTCATTATTCAAGGTTAGGGACATTGGGTCTGATCTTGGCGCGTCTGTCTTACAGTCACCAACCAACTAAAACATGAAAAAGAAATAAAAGCATAACAAAACACGAACGTTGTATTTGTTGTAAGCATGTAATGCAACAAGTCCAAGACATAATAGACACAGTTTGTGAACGAAAGTGGAACTGGGCTGGTCATGTCATTAGGAAATCTGACAACAGATGGACCACCAAAATGACGTACTCGATCCCTCGAAGCCAAAAAAAAAAAAACCAAAAAAAAAAACGGAACGGAGGTCGCCAGAGAACTAGATGGCAGACGATCTAGGAAAGTTCGACAAACAATGGACCAGAACAGCAGTTAACCGGCAACAGTGGTGTGCGATGAGGAAGGCTTATGTCCAGCAACGGACCCCAAACAAGCTGAAGTGAAGCGAAGTGAAGTGAATGCAACAAAAAAGAAAGAATGGATCCACCGACTTTCCAACGAATTCATGGCAAAGAAACAAACACATACAAAGAACAAGGTAATTGAACACGGATATCGTATCTGTCATGAAACCATAGGCTTCTTGGTCTTCTTGTTATTGTTCTTGTTCTTCCTCTTCTTCTTCTTCTTTTTCTTGGTCTCCTTGTTCTTCTTCTCCTCCACCCTGCCAGGGCTTTTTTTATATTGTGGGCTGGAACTAATGCCCATCAATTAACACCAGGAAGAGAGTTCTTGAATGTTATGTGTTACCGATACTGTTATACGGTTGTGAAGAGTGGACAGTCAACACACAAAGCCAGAACAAGATTGAGGCAGCCGAAATGTGGTTTCTGAGAAGAATGTTGAGAGTTCCATGGACAGCAAAGAAAACAAACAAAACAATCTTGATGAAGGCAGACACAAGAAGATCATTG
>JAPXFY010000016.1:69128627-69138627 GCA_030674185.1 Monoplex corrugatus | reverse complement strand
CGTTGCAAACCACCGCAACAAGGAACATCTTTACTTAGAAGTCGCGAAGACCTTAGAAACAACATGCTTATCAGGCTCTCTCTCTCTCTCTCTCTCTCTCTCTCTCTCTCTCTCTCTCTCTCTCTCTCTCTCTCTCTCTCTCTCTCAGCGGGCCTCTGTAGCTCAGTTGGTTTGAGCGTCGGATTCACATGCTAATGGTTGTGGGTTCGAATCCCGGGGTGCGCTACATTAAATCTGGCCTTCTCACTGTCCCATCTTAGCATCATTGTTGTTCTGGTGGTGTCAGTATAGGATTAGATAAGTCCCCCATTGCCCCCATTTTCCTGGGATGGTTATCCCCGTCGGCCATATCACCTGAGGTGGGTGCTGACGTAAAACTGAATCAAATCAATCAAATCAATCAATGAATCAATCAATCAATCTCTCTCTCTCTCTCTCTCTCTCTCTCTCTCTCTCTCTCCCCCCCCCTCTCTCTTACAATGTAGTACTGTGGGAATGTTCTAATATTTCAATGCTCACCCCTTTTTTTGAAAAAACAAAATATTTGTATTCTGTGTTTTTCTCTTTTGCTCTCTCTCTCTCTCTCTCTCTCTGTCTCTCTCTGTCTGTCTCTCTCTGTCTCTGCCTGTCTCTGTCTCTGTCTCTCTGTCTGTTCTTCTTTACGTCGTTGCAAACCAGCGCAACAAGGAACATCTTTGCTTAGAAGTCGCGAAGACCCTTAGAAACAACATGCTTATCTGGCTCTCTCTCTCTCTCTCTCTCTCTCTCTCTCTCTCTCTCTCTCTCTTCTCTCTCTCTCTCTCTCTTCCCCCCTCTCTCTCTTACAATGTAGTACTGTGGGAATGTTCTAATATTTCAATGCTCACGCCTTTTTTTGAAAAAAACAAAATATTTGTATTCTGTGTTTTTCTCTTTGCTCTCTCTCTCTCTCTCTCTCTCTGTCTCTCTCTGTCTGTCTCTCTCTGTTTCTCTCTGTCTCTGCCTGTCTCTGTCTACGTCTCTCTGTCTGTCTGTCTGTTCTTCTTTACGTTGCTCACTAACCAGCGCAACAAGGAACATCTTTGTTAAGAAGTCGCGAAGACCCTTAGAAACAACATGCTTATCAAGGTTGACTGGACACAAGAGTTCTCAGTCTGTCTGTCTGTTTATCTGTCTGCCTGTCTGTCTATCTACTTGTTCATCTGTCTGTCTGTCTGTCTGTCTCTCTGTATTGTCTGTCTTTCAGTCTCTCTGTCTCTCTGTCTCTGTCTGTCTGTCATTCTGTCTGTCTGTCTGTCTGTCTGTCTCTCTCTCTCTCCCTCTCTCTCTCTCTTTCGTACAATTTAGCACTGTGGCAATATTCTAATGTTTCAATACTTACCCCCTTTCTTGTAAAAATACATTATTTTGTGTTTCTCTCTCTCTGTCTGTCTGTCTGTCTGTCTGTCTGTCTATCTGTCTCTCTCTCTCTCTCTCTCTCTCTCTCTCTCTCTCTCTCTCTCTCGCAGATCAAGCAAACACATTTCCCTGCCAAGTCATCATAGTAAATCACATGGTGTTATGTTGTCTATGTTATTGCTTGCTCCTACTAGCGCAACGATCAACACTTTTGCCATGAAATCATAAAGACCCCCTGAAACAACATTCTTCTAAGGGTCCACTAGACACAAGATCCTTGTCTCTGTCTGTCTGTCTTTGTCTCTGTTTCTCTATCTCTCTGTCCCTCACTGTTTCTCTCTGTTTCTCAGTCTGTCTGTCCCTGTATCTTTCTGTCTCTATCTTTGTCTCTCTCTGCGACTCTCTGTCTCTGTGTCTCTGTGTCTCTGTGTGTGTGCATATATATATATCTCTCTGTTTCTCTGTCTCTCTGTCTGTCTCTCTCTGCCTGTCTCTCTCTGTCTCTCTTTCTCTCTCTCGCTCTTGCTCTCTCTCTCTCTCTTTCTCTGTCTGTCTCTCTGTCTCTCTGTCTCACCCTCTCTCTGTCTGTCTGTCTGTCTGTCTGTCTGTTTCTTACATCAAGCGTGCACATTTCTCCACCCCGTCACCTGTAGGATGTTATGTGGTGTTCTGAGTTATCATTTGCTCCGAGCAGCGTAACAGCCAACCACCTACCAGCTTTGCCAAAGACTCGCGAAGGTCCCCAGAAACAACATACTTATCAGGGTCCACTGGACACAACATCTTTGTCTCTGTCTCTGCCTCTATCTGTCTGTCTGTCTGACTGTCTCTGTCTCTTTCTCTGTCTCTGATTCTGTTTGTCTGTCTTTCTGTCTGCTTCCGTCTGTCTCTGTCTCTCTGTCTGTCCGTGTCTGTCTGTGTCTCTCTCTGTCTCTCTCCATCTCTCCCTTTCTGTCTGTCTATGTCTATGTCTCTGTCACTCTCTGTCTGTCTCCCTGTCTCTCTGTCTATGTATCTGTCTCTCTCTCTCTGCTTCTCTTGTCTCTCTGTCTCTCTCTATGTGTCTGTCTGTCTCTCTGTTTCTCTCTGTCTGTCTCAGTCTCTCTGTGTCTCTCTGTCTATATCTGTCTCCCTCTGTCTCTCTCTCTGTCTCTCTGTCTCTCTCTCTATCTGTCTGTCTGTCTCTGACTATCTCTCTCTCACTCTCTCTCTCTCTTAAAAATACGAATACTTTGATCTGCAGCCTGGCTTATGCTTTTAGGGAATCAGGCCTGATGGTTGCAGGGAAAGTCCTGGTGTCAGCCCGGAAAGACAGAAAACTTGAGATCCCCCCAGGGGCATGTCAGACCCCGGTCAAAATCAAAAGAGGCTGTCTCTGTAGCATCATGTCTGGCCGCTTTTGCGGTCGTATGAACCCCCCCCCCCCCCGCCTCCCCTGTTTCTCCGATGGATGAGCTGGGCCTGGCCTGGCTGTTGTGCATTGTGTGGCTGTGTCCCGGGGTTTGTCATCTCCCCGTCTTACCATTCGGCTTGTGAACAAGGTTACCGATGATTGGGTCTGAGAAGTAATACGGTTTTTGTGCTTTGTATCTGCTTCTATGCTAGCTGAATGGGTAGCGCAAACTATGTTAGATTTGAGAAGTTCCACAACATGGGAGATAATTCCTACTTGACTCTCAAGAGATGTCCTTTGGTTGATATTATAAAAATTCTCCCTGCTTCCCTGTTATTTCTTTGGTATTATCTATATGCCTTGGAAGCAACCCTGTATATGTTATGTCTTGTCTATGTGTGTGTGTGTGTGTGTTTGGTCAGTTCAAGAATACAAGACTATGTCAATCTTGAACATAAGACCAATACATTGTATGTATTTCTCTCCTCTCTCATAGTTGTGTGTAGGGTAGTTGCAGAGTATAAAGGTAAGCTTGGGCGCTCTTTTGTTGAGGAGTGTTCTGAGCTTACGGTTTTTTGTGCTTTGTATCTGCTTGTATGCTAGCTGAATGGGTAGCGCAAACTGTGTTAGATTTGAGAAGTTCCACAACATGGGAGATAATTCCTACGTGACTCTCAAGAGATGTCCTTGGTTGATATAAGGTCTGAGAAGGTTATGTGGCTCATGAGCACCCCCTCCACCCCCACCCCCACCCTTTCTTGGCGAGGTGGCTGCCGTGTGGCGTTGGGGCTGGGAGGTGGCTGTACGGTTAGATGTAAGGCATTGTTGCTCTGTGTACCATGCATCACCCTCAGGCGTTTATTGTTATCTAACTCATGATGTTGTTACTGGTTGTATTTTTGTCCTTGCTGTTGATCTTTTGGTTGTCATTAGGACATTTCCATGTTGCAGCACAGTTGGTGGCAACCCTGAAGTTGCTGTATAAACAATAGACGTTACTGTTTCTTTTACATTGTATACAGTGAGTACACGTTGTGTTTGTGCAAGTGTATTGAATTTGGTGACTTAACCTTACCTGTGATGGCTTTTCTTCACCCTGTGACGCTGATCACTGGCAAATGAACAAAACTGAGGCAACTGAAATGTGGTTTCTAAGAAGAATGTTGAGAGATCCATGGACAGCAAAGAAAACAAACGAGACAGTCTTGAAGGAGGCAGACACAAGAAAATCATTAATAAATGAGATCAGGAAAAGACAAGCAACATTTATAGAATATTTTATGAGGAAAGAAGAAATTAGAGCACCAAGTCACAACAGAAAAACTGCAGGGAAAGAGAACACCAGGTAGACCCAGGGAGAAAATATTGGACGGACTTGCAAGGTGGCTGAAAACAGAGAGGGTGGGGGAAGTTCTTGCAGCGACAAGGGACATATTTATTGTAAGTATGCTAGCAAAACAAAAACTTAAACCCTTTGACTCCTTCACCCTATCCACCAGCTTCCTTGCAGAAATCCGGTGAATAAGCTGAGGGAGTCAAAGGGTTAAGTTTTTGCAGTTGGTGGATAGGGTATATATGAGACTCAGACGGTTAATGTGCCAGTGGTAGTGTTGTCTGTGTTTGTCCTGTGTACGACTTAATAAATCGCAATCAGGAGAAATGTCTCGGTGTCGTCAGCTCTGTGATATCAAAATTTACAGACAGATCTTTGGTCAATTAACCCTTTGACTCCTGCACCCTATCTACCAACTTCAAAAACTTGATCCTTTGACTCCCTCACCCTATCCAAGAGAGAGAGAGAGAGAAAGAGAGAGAGAGACTGAGACAGAAACAGAGACAGAGAGACAAAGAGAGACAGAGACTGAGAGACAGAGACAGAAAGAGAGACAGAGAGACAGAGACAGAAAGAGACAGAAAGGGACAGAGAGAGACAGAAAGAGATAGAGAAAAGGCAGAGACAGAGTGCATCATGAAGAAGAAGAAGCTGGTGGATAGGGTGAGGGAGTCAAAGGGTTAAGTTTTAGCTTTGCTAGCTTGATTGACAATGCAGGATGCTGGAGGACAGGATACGGGAGTCAAAGAGTTAACCCTGGTACATCCTTTACCGTCACTAGTACTTCGTCATCCAATTATTGACACCACACGTTACTTGTCTCTCGTCGGCATAATATCGGCATGATAACGTCAGCACAACAAGTACGCACGCGCACTTACACACACGCACACACACACACGCACACACACTGACACATAAAACACACACACTCGCACGCGAACACACACACACACACACTCGCACGCGAACACACACACACACACACACACACACACACACTAACACACACACACACACTCGCACGCACACGCACGCACGCACACACACAGTGATATATTGCAACAACTTGCCAAAAAACAAAGCCTGTTAGAGATCTAGTATATAGTTCTCTCCACTTTAACAATCTCTTCCTCTTACAGAGAGAGAGAGAGCGGGGGGTGCGATGGAAGGTGAGAAAGAGAGAGGGAGGGAGGAAGGGAAGGAAAGAGAGAAAGAGCGAGAGAAGAGAAAGAAAGAGAGAGAGTGAGAGACAGACAGACAAAGGGAAGGAAAGAGAGAAAGAGAGAGAGAAGAGAAAGAAAGAGAGAGAGTGAGAGACAGACAGACAAAGGGAAGGAAAGAGAGAAAGAGAGAGAGAAGAGAAAGAAAGAGAGAGAGTGAGAGACAGACAGACAAAGGGAAGGAAAGAGAGAAAGAGAGAGAGAAGAGAAAGAAAGAGAGAGTGAGAGACAGATAGACAAAGGGAAGGAAAGAGAGAAAGAGAGAGAAGAGAAAGAAAGAGAGTGAGAGACAGACAGACAAAAGGAAGGAAAGAGAGAAAGAGAGAAAGAAGAGAAAGAAAGAGAGAGAGAGACAGACAGACAAAGGGAAGGAAAGAGAGAGAGAAGAGAAAGAAAGAGAGAGAGAGAGACAGACAGACAAAGGGAAGGAAAGAGAGAAAGAGAGAGAGAAGAGAAAGAAAGAGAGAGACAGACAGACAGACAAAGGGAAGGAAAGAGAGAAAGAGAGAGAGAAGAGAAAGAAAGATAGAGAGAGTGAGAGACAGACAGACAAAGGGAAGGAAAGAGAGAAAGAGAGAGAGAAGAGAAAGAAAGAGAGAGAGAGAGTGAGAGACAGACAGACAAAGGGAGGGAAAGAGATAGAGGGAGAGATAGGCAGGGGTGATAGAGAGAGTGATAACAATGACAATGATACTTTGTCGTTCTACAGTAGAGGCTAGTGGGTGAAAGCTATTTTTCAAAACATGCGGTTGTTTGCATTTTAAGAGTTTCATGTTTCCACAAATCAGCTACTACTGAAATGACCTACAGGATTTTTGAACGTGCATATTTGATAATCTGCGTGCGTGTACACACGAATGGGATTTAGGCAATGGCAGGTATGCACACATGTTGACCTCACCACACCTCATCTCACTCCTTCGCCGGGATCGGCGGTTGAAACCGCGCTCGATGTCACAAGTCTTCTCCAGAGACATCTGTGGGCGACCTCTTGGATCCCCAGACCACAGACATCAGCAATGTTGTTGAAGTAGTCCCTTTCTTCTCTTCGCCTCAACCTTTGATATCAAATCTGTTTTTGGTGTTTCTGATCGCATGGCTTACATATCTCAGCCTTCTGTTGTTGATCTCTGTTAGTAGTTAGCGCTTGATATTCAGTTCTTTTAACGCGCTATCGTTTGTTCTTCTGTCTGTCCATTTGACTCTGAGAAGTCGTCTATAGAGCCACATTTCTGCTGCATTGATTTTTTTTTTTTCGTCTTTTCTTAGTGTCCAGGCTTCGCAACCATACATTAAAACAGACCAAATCAAAACTTTCATCATTATCATCATCAGGTGCCTTGCCGCATGCCTTTGGCAATTATGGACTTCCATCTGTCTATCTCTTGTTGCCTCAAGCATCTCTTCCACCTTCCTTGTCCCCACCCACTCTGCAAGTCCGTCTAGCATCTTCTCCCTGGGTCTACCCGATGATCTCTCTCCCTCCAGCTTTCCCATTGTGACCAGGTGCTCCAAATCCCCCTTCCTCATAAAATGGCCTATATATATTGCCTGTCTTTTTCTAATCTTCCTTATGAGTGATCTACTTGTGTCTGCCTCCATCAAGACTGTCTCGTTTGTTTTCTTTGCTGTCCACGGAACTCTCAACATCCTTCTCAGAAACCACATCTCGGCTGCCTCAATCTTGTCCTGGCTTTGCTTGTTGACTGTCCACGCCTTGCAACCGTACAACAACATTCAGGAGTCTTAATTTTAAATCTTTGGGAAGACCTCTGTTGATCTGGGTTTAAAAAATCTCCTCTCCTTTACTCACCAGGTGGAGGTGTCTAGGCGGATCGAACCCAGGACCTTCCAGTTGGAAATTCGACGTTTTATCCCACTTGTCTTTGCAATCTTTTGCAAGTCCTTCTCTTGCACAGACAGAAAGAGAGAGAGAGAGGAGAGAGAGAGAGAGAGAGAGAGAGAGAGAGAGAGAGAGAGAGACAGACAGACAGAGAAAGCCAGCCAGCCAGAGACAGAAAGACAGAAGAAAACACAAAGCAGATAAGGGGATTTGGAATGTGCTGCTCACCTTTCTAGCGACTCTTCTCACCTCCAGCATACACACACACACACACACACACACACACACACACACCCACGCACGCACGCAACACACACACACACACACACACACACACACACACACACACACTCACACACACACACACACACACACACACTCACTCACAGACTCATACACACATATACACACACACAAATACACACACAAACACATACACACACACTCACATACACACACATACACGCAAACACACACACACACACACACAGAGACCCACACAGACCCACAGACCCACAGCCTCCCCCCCCCCCCCCCCACACAGAACCTGTAATTATTGTCAGTGTGTGCTCATTTCACGGTTAACGCACACCCAAGCGATATTACACCCTCTCTGTCTCATTACCTGTAGCTGGCAACGCTGTGGACACTGGTAACACTGAGTCAGGACCACCCATCATGACATGCGTTGTAAACAGGGCCGGTTATCCCCCCTGATAGAGGCTTATCCACTATTCACCATTATAGTGTTTATTGTACAGGGCTGGTTATTCCCCCTGATGGCAGCTTACCTGCTATTTACCATTATTGTGTTTATTGTACAGCTTTGGTTATCCCCCCCTGATAGTGGCTTATCTGGTATTTACCATTATAGTTTTTATTGTACAGGGCTGGTTATCCCCCCTGATGGCAGCTTATCCGCCATCTACCATTATAGTGTTTATTGTACAGGGCTGGTTATCCCCCCTGATGGCAGCTTATCCGCTATTTACCATTATAGTGTTTATTGTACAGGCCTGGTTATCCCCCCTATAGGGTTTATCGACTATTTACCATTATTGTGTTTATTGTACAGGGCTGGTTATCCCCCTTGATAGAGGCTTATCCGCTATTTACCATTATAGTGCTTATTGTACAGCATTGGTTATTCCCCCTGATTGCGGCTTATCCACTATTTACCATTATAGTGTTTATTGTATAGGCTGGTTATTCCCCCTGTAGCAGCTTACCTGCTATTTACCATTATTGTGTTTATTGTACAGTTTTGGTTATCCCCCCTGATAGAGGCTTATCCACTATTTACCATTATAGTGTTTATTGTACAGGCTGGTTGTCCCCCCTGATAGAGGCTTATCCCTATTTGCCATTATAGTGTTTATTGTACAGGGCTGGTTATCCCCCCTGATGGCAGCTTATCCACTATTTACCATTATTGTGTTTATTGTACAGGGCTGGTTACCCCCCTGATGGCAGCTTATCCGCTATTTACCATTATTGTGTTTATTGTACAGGGCTGGTTACCCCCCTGATGGCAGCTTATTCGCTATTTACCATTATAGTGTTTATTGTACAGGGTTGGTTATCCCCCCTGATGGCAGCTTATCCACTATTTACCATTATAGTGTTTATTGTACAGGGTTGGTTATCCCCCCTGATGGCAGCTTATTCGCTATTTACCATTATAGTGTTTATTGTACAGAGTTGGTTATCCCCCTGAGTGTCTTACCTGCTATTTACCATTATAGTGTTTATTGTACAAGGTTGTTTATCCCCCTGATAGCGGCTTATCTGCTATTTACCATTATAGTGTTTATTGTACAGGCTTGGTTATCCCCCCTGAGAGTGGCTTACCTGCTATTTACCATTATAGTGTTTATTGTACAAGGTTGTTTATCCCCCTTGATAGCGGCTTATCGCTATTTACCATTGTGTTATTGTAGGTGTTATCCCTGGAGTGTTACTGTATTTACCATTATAGTGTTTATTTACAGGTTTATCCCCTGTAGGGCTTACGGCTATTTACCATTATAGTGTTTATTGTACAGGGTGGTTATCCCCCTGAAGGGCTTACTGCTATTTACCATTATAGTGTTTATTGTACAGGTGTTTTTCCCCCTGATGAGCGGCTTATCCGCTATTTACCATTATAGTGTTTATTGTACAAGGTTGGTTATCCCCCTTGATAGCGCTTATCCGCTATTACCATTAAGTGTTTATTGTACAGGGCTGATTATCCCCCTGATGGCAGCTTATCCGCTATTAACCATTATAGTGTTTATTGTAAGGTGGTTATCCCCCTGTATCGCTATTCTATCACTATATATGTTTATTGTAGTGTTGGTTATCCCCCTTATCCGCTATTTACCACTATAATGTTTATTTACAGGCTGTTATCCCTGTATGAGTTACCATGCTATTTACCATATTTGTTTATTGTAAGCTTGGTTATCCCCCCTGAATGAGCTTATCCGCTATTTACCATTATAGTGTTTATTGTACAGCTGTTATTCCCCCCTAGTGCCTATCCACTATTTCCATGATTACGTGCGTTATTCCCCCCGAGCTATCCACTATTTACCATTATAGTGTTTATTGTACAGGGTTGGTTATCCCCCCTGATGGCAGCTGATAGCGGCTTATCCACTATTTATCATTATAGTGTTTATTGCACAGGGCAGGTTATCTCCCCTGATAGCGGTTTATCCACTATTTACCATTAGTGTTTAATGTACAGGGCAGGTTATCCCCCCTGATAGAGGCTTATCTGCTATTTACCATTATAGTGTTTATTGTACAGGGCTGGTTATCCCCCCTGATAGAGGCTTATCCGC
>JAPXFY010000016.1:69086127-69111127 GCA_030674185.1 Monoplex corrugatus | reverse complement strand
GTGTTTACTGAAACCTTTCTAAGGGAACTATCCATCTTACCGTAAGCATAACTTCTTTTCAGAACTGGGTTGAAATCTACATCATACAGATGGAACAGTCCAAATGTTTGGTTCGATTCAGCTTTTACGTCGGGAAGTGGGGGAAGGGGGATGTGTCTAATCCTATACTGACTCCACCAGAACAACAATGATGCTAAGATGGGCCAACGCGAAAGCCAGTTTTAATAATAATAATAATAACATATTTTATTTATATAGCGCAAAATCTTGATAAAATCAAATCTAAGCGCTGAGCATATACATGCATACATACCTACATACATATGAGCGTATATATGCATACATACATGCTTACATACTTACATATATAAATCTAAGCTGAGCGTATACATGCATACATACATACATACGCACATGCATACATAATAATTACAATATTTATATAGCGCAAATCTCGACAAAATCAAATCCAAGCGCCGAAAAGACACACACGCACACACGCACGCACGCACACACACGCACACACACACACACACACACACACACACACACACACACACACACACACACACACACACACACACACACATGCATGGCCACAAATGGGGAGAAAAGAATAAAAGCAATAAAAGCAAGAATAAAACCAATGGAAAACCACAGAGAGCACATCATATACAATTATATATTAAAACAAAGTGATTCCCCTCCGAGCGGAGACAGGCTGCAGAGGGGGGTTGAGTGAGGTTAGGATTTTATGCAGAGGAGAAAAGGTGAGTTTTGAGAGCGGACTTGAAGGAGGCAAAAGTAGGTTGCTGACGGACTGAGAGAGGAAGTTTGTTCCAGGAGAGTGGACCAGAAACAGAGAAGGCTCGTGGACCATAGGTATTGAGCTTAGTGCGTGGAAAGCGAAAAGTCAGAGGATCGGAGGCAGAGCGGAGGGTACGTGAGGGAACATAGATCTCAAGTAGGCTTGACAGGTAATCGGGGGCTGCGTTATTGCGGCTTTTGTAGCACATGGTGTCTAGTTTGTACTGTATGCGCTTTGATACAGGGAGCCAGTGAAGTTGTGCCAGGAGAGGAGATATGTGGTCAGCTTTTTTCTTTTTGAGTACAAGGCGTACAGCACCCCGGGATTCGATTCCACAACCATTAGCATGTGAATCCGACGCTTAAACCAACTGAGCTACTGGGGCCGGCCAGTCGAAAAGTTGACATCAACACAATTTTATAAGCAAGACACTGTCCACAAGGACAAGGAAGGGAGAGAATTAGGCAACAATCCAAACATTGCACAACAGGTTCTTGTCCTTGCTGGATCAGGACATTGACCACTGCACGAAACGACCTCAGCCACTCAATGTATAACGGAGCTTCTAAGACAGGAAAGGAAACTCCGAAAGTTGCGGCCCTTGGTTGATCAAAACCCATGAAAAACATTGAACGAATTCCTTCCTCTGTTGATAATATAGCTTCGTCTGGTTAACCCTTTGACTCCTGTGCCCTATCCACCAACTGCAAAAACTTAACCATTTGGATCCTGCAGGAAACTAGTGGATGGTGTGAGGGAGTTAAAGGGTTAAGTTTTTGCTTCGCCAGCACGATTGGCCAAGCAGGATGCAGGTGGACAGGGTGCGGGAGTCAAAGGTTTAAAATCAGGGTGGCATGTTGAAAATATTTTTCGCTCTACAATTTCATATTCTTGTAAAAGAGCTCAATATTACTCTAATTCACACTCACCCACACATCACATAATAAAAGCAAACAGACAAACTACATAGATAAAAAAAAAAATGCCCGAGTTAAGACAAATATGTTCTGAATTACATGCTTTCCAAAGAACGCAATATCTGAGATTTAAAATTGTCCATTTTTAAGGCTCGATGGAACAACTACATGTCAATGTTATCCCCGTCGAAAACATTTTTTTCTTCTTTTTCTTCTTAATGAAATGTCTTTAAATCTTTATGCACACACCAGAACCGTCATTGTTTATGTGAACAAAACTTGTTTTTTTATGTATAGGTTGATGTCAATTATGTTACCACATTGGTCATTGATGTTTGATTGTTGCAAAGCAAAGAGATATAGTTTGAGAAAGAAAAGTTCATAAAAAAAGTATATTGACGTATACTTAGATCTTCATGTTCATTTTCAAACTTTCAATGTATAAAATATCATTCTGTGTGTCTGTATGCTGTATGTACGGATTTCGTATGTTGGCGATGTCTTTTCATATGTATAGGAGTTTTTATTGTTTCGATGCCATATTATATGTTTAGTGTCCGTTTAATCTGGAGCAAAATAAACAAATAAATAAACAAACAAATAAATAATAAATAAATAAATAAATAAATAAATGAATGAATGAATGAATGAATAAACAAATAAATAAATAGATAAATAAATAGATAAATAAATTAATAATAATAATAAATAAATAAATAAATAAATAAATAAATAAAAACAGATAAGTTTATTACAAAAAAGACGAAAAAAAAAGACGTTGGACTGAAAGAGTTTCCAATAAAATAAATCAGACCACCCTGGACAGGGTTGTTTATTGCTTCTGACTGATTTCACTCAAGTGTGAAAGTGTGAGTGTGTGACTGTGTGTGTGTGTCCTTGGGGAGGTAACTAATGGAAACTTTGTATACTTATTTGGTCAGCAGCACACACACACGAACAACATCACAACACAACAACAACCACACACACCACCACACACCAACACCCATACACGAAACACGCAACAGAACACCATGCACACACACACAGCCGCAACACACACCACACACACAACACACCAAACCACACGCACCACACAGCAAACACACCTGCACACACACGCAAACATCGCACACACGCACCAAGCACAAACAATACATCAGTCACACCCCAAACGACACCCACAACACACACCAATACAGAGAAGAGATCTCATCGAAGAACAAACGTGGCGCAACTATGTCAACACAACAGCAGATCAACGTCTTCTCGTCCCTTTTTGTCGCCACAGTCTTTCTTGTTATCTTGTCGCCACAGGTCCTCTTTTCATCTTGTCCCACAGGTCTTTCTGTTCATCTTGTCACACTCTTCTGTTACTCACCATCTTTCTGTCATCTGTCACCAGTCTTTTCACTTCACCACATCCGTCATGCACCATAGCCTTCTTGTTCATCTTTCACCAAGCTTCTGTTCATCTTGTCACCAAGTCTTTCTGTTCATCTTGTCACCATAGGTTTCTTGTTCATCTGTCACCAAGTCTTTCTTGTTCATCTTGTCACCACATCCTTGCATCTTGTCCGGTTCTTGTTCATCTGTCACCAAGGTCTTCTTGTTCATCTTGTCACACGTCTTTCTTGTTCATCTGTCACCACAGGTCTTCTTGTTCATCTGTCACCACAGGTCTTTCTTGTTCATCTTGTCCCACAGTCTTTCTTGTTCATCTGTCACCAAGTCTTTCTTGTTCACTTGTCACCAAGTCTTCTTGTTCATCTTGTCACCAAGTCTTTCTTGTTCATCTTGTCACAAGGTCTTTCTTGTTCATCTTGTCACCACAGGTCTTTCTTGTTCACTGTCACCAAGTCTTTCTTGTTCATCTTGTCACCACAGGCTTTTGTTCATCTTGTCACCATAGCTTTCTGTCATCTTTCACCACAGTCTTTCTTGTTCATCTGTCACCACAGGTCTTTCTTGTTCATCTTGTCACCAAGGCTTTCTTGTTCATCTTGTCACACATTTCTTTCATCGTCACTTTCTTGTTCATCTGTCACCACAGGCTTTCTTGTTCATCTGTCACCACAGTCTTTCTGTTCATCATGTCCACAGTCTTTCTTGTTCATCTGTCCAAGTCTTCTTGTTCATCTGTCACCACAGTCTTTCTTGTTCATCTGTCACCACGTCTTTCTTGTTCATCTTGTCACCACTTAGTCCTTTCTTGTTCATCTTGTCACCACAGGTCTTTCTTGTTCATCTGTCACCATAGCCTTTCTTGTTCATCATGTCACCACAGGCTTCTTGTTCATCTGTCACCAAGTCTTTCTTGTTCATCTTTCACCACAGTCTTTCTTGTTCATCATGTCACCACAGTCTTCTGTTCATCTGTCACCAAGGTCTTTCTTGTTCATCTGTCACCACAGTCTTCTTGTTCTCTTGTCAATCTTTCTTGTTCATCATGTCACCACAGGTCTTTCTTGTTCATCATGTCACCACAGTCTTTTGTTCTCTGTCACACAGGTCTTTCTTGTTCATCTTGTCACCATCTTCTTGTTCATCTTGTCACCAACTCTTTCTGTTCATCTGTCACCATGTCTTTCTCGTTCATCTTGTCACCATAGGTCTTTCTTGTTCATCTTGTCGCCATACGTCTTTCTTGTTCATCTTGTCGCCATACGTCTTTCTTGTTCATCTTGTCGCCATACGTCTTTCTTGTTCATCTTGTCACCATAGGTCTTTTTGTTCATCTTGTCGCCATACGTCTTTCTTTTTTCATCTTGTCGCCACAGGTCTTTCTTGTTCATCTTGTCGCCATACGTCTTTCTTGTTCATCTTGTCACCATATGTCTTTCTTGTTCATCTTGTCGCCACAGGTCTTTCTTGTTCATCTTGTCACCATACGTCTTTCTTGTTCATCTTGTCGCCACAGGTCTTTCTTGTTCATCTTGTCGCCACAGGTCTTTCTTGTTCATCTTGTCGCCACAGGTCTTTCTTGTTCATCTTGTCACCACACGTCTTTCTTGTTCATCTTGTCACCACAGGTCTTTCTTGTTCATCTTGTCACCATAGGTCTTTCTTGTTCATCTTGTCGCCATAGGTCTTTCTTGTTCATCTTGTCACCATAGGTCTTTCTTGTTCATCTTGTCACCATAGGTCTTTCTTGTTCATCTTGTCGCCATAGGTCTTTCTTGTTCATCTTGTCGCCACAGGTCTTTCTTGTTCATCTTGTCGCCACAGGTCCTTCTCGTCCGTCTTGTCGCCACAGGTCCTTCTCGTCCGTCTTGTCGCCACAGGTCATTCTCGTCCGTCTTGTCGCCACAGGTCCTTCTCGTCCGTCTTGTCGCCACAGGTCATTCTCGTCCGTCTTGTTGCCACAGGTCATTCTCGTCCGTCTTGTCGCCACAGGTCCTTCTCGTCCGTCTTGTCGCCACAGGTCATTCTCGTCCGTCTTGTCGCCACAGGTCCTTCTCGTCCGTCTTGTCGCCACAGATCCTCGTTCGTCTTGTCGCCACTCAGGACCTGGCCAGCTCATGGGCTTATGTGCAGGCTTAAAGGCTTGTGCCATGATCATTCTGGATCTTCTCCATCACATGGCATCTGTGACGTTAGCGCATATGGAATTCATTCCGAGCGCGGAGACGTCATCTTGCTTGAGAAATTGTCGCCACATGTCCTCGTCCGTCTTGTCTCCACAGGGGACTCCGGGCAGAAAGCTCCATGGCAACCGACAGGAACTGGAAACACAGAAAACGGTCGAAGTCAATCACTTCCAGACGTAAATCTGACCACGTCAGATGGCGAACAAAAGAAGACAGAGAGCCAGTGTAAATATGACCGATGCCACAAGACTGCCTGTTAACACACGCACGCACGCACGTACATGTCATATCTTACGTGATATTGTGAACGACCTGATATTGTGTCTCTCTTTGTTGTGTTCCAGAGTGGTAATAATAGGAAAGAGTCTTTGTGTTATCGTTACACTACGGTGCCACTTCATAAGCATTTTTTGTTTGTTTGTTTGTTTGTTTTTGTTTGTTTGTTTGTTTGTTTTTGTTTGTTTTTGTAACCGGCATACAACTTTACGTCGATAGGAGGAAGTTTCTCTCCCTTTCTCTGTCTGTGTGTCTGTCTGTGTGTCTGGCAGTCTATCCTCTGTCTGTCTGTCTGTCTGTCTGTGTGTCTGTCTGTCTGTTAGTCTCTGTCTCTCTGTCTGTCTGTTTCTCTATCTGTTTTTCACTCTCTTTGTCTGTGTCTGTGTCTGTGTCTGTGTGTGCCTCTCTCTGTGTCTCTCTGTCTGTCTGTCTGTCTGTCTCTCTCTCTCTCTCTCTCTCTCTCTCTTTCTCACTCACAAATGCCGAAGCTTGGATGACCTTGGCTTGATCTCAAGGTCATAACTACAACTTGAAATGTATTTTATGCTACAGTTTGTATACTTTTAACAGACTGTAATGATGTATTTTTTCAATCCAACTAACAAGTTTCTATCAAACACCTGCCTAAGTTAATAATGATAATAATAATAATAATAATAATAATGATAATAACAACAACAACAACAACAACAATAATAATAATAATAATAATAACAATAATAATAACAATAATAATAGCAATAACAATAATAATACAATACTACTACTACTACTACTACTACTACTGATGATGATGATGATAATAATGATAATCAATAATGATGATGATATTAACAACAACAATAATAATAATAATGATAATAATAATAATAATAACATTAATAATAATAATGATAATAATATTAATAGTAATAATAATGATAATGATGATAATAATAATAGTAATAATAATCATAATAATAATAATATAATAATAAAAGTAACAAAAACAACAGTATTTGTATGATGCCAAATCTTGGGAATTCAAATCAAAGCGCATTCACGCGCCAGACATACGCAGGCAGCAACGCAGACTACCTTCATCATCATCATCATCATCATCAGGTGCCTTGCCACATGGCGTTGGCGATCATGGACTTCCATCTGTCTCTGTCTCTTGCTGCTTGGAGCATCTCTTCCACCCTCCCTGTCTTCAGCCACTCTGCAAGTCCATCTAATATTTTCTCCCTGGGTCTACCCGGTGCTCTCTTTCCCTCCAGCTTTCCTGTTGTGATCAGGTGCTCCAATTTTCCCCTTTCCTCGTAAAATGGCCTACAGATGTTGCCTGTCTTTTCCTAATTTTCCTTATGAATGATCTTCTTGTCTGCCTTCATCAAGACTGTCTCGTTCGTTTTCTTTGCTGTCCATGGAACTCTCAATATTATTCTTAGAAACCACATCTCGGCTGCCTCAATCTTGTTCTGGCTTTGCTTGTTGACTGTCCACGCCTCACAACCGTATAACAGTAATGGCTCTATATAACATTCAAGAACTCTCTTCCAGATGTTAATTGATAAGCATTTGTTGGTAAGAATGCTTGTCATCTTCTTGAATGCTGTTTTGGCTTGGCCGATTCTGCTGGCTATTTCTGATGCGCATCTGCCGTCTGGTGAAATGATCGTTCCAGGCATTTAAACTTACGATATACAAAAAAAGACCTACACAAACTAAGGGAAGGAGGATGTCGTAGAATTCATCGTCGGGAAAAGAGGGGGAATTTTGAACTGGATTTAAAAGCAGAAAGGGGTAGGTGTTAGGCGAATGGTGAATGGAAGTCTATTCCAGACAGACGATCCTAAAACAGCGAAAGAAACGCTGGCCGACAGTTGACAGTTTAAATCTAGGAACCTGAAGGGTAAGAATGTCTGAAGCTGAGTGCAAGATGCAAGTTAGAGTTTGAATCTTGATGTTGTCACAAAGATAGGACGGAGCAGATTGATGGATAGATTTGTAGCACAAGGTATCCAGCTTATATCCCATTCTATCTGAAACAGGCAAGAATTCCATAGACAGCAAAGAAAAGAAATGAGACAGTTTTGAAAGAAGCAAACACAAAAAGATCATTAATGATCACAACTTTTCTCCCTGAAGATAAGACAAGCAGCTGAGTTTTGTATGTGTTGCAGACAGAGGAGAGAAGAAGCTGGTAGTCCAGAAAGAAGAACTTTACAGTAATCAAGACAAGACAAAATATAGAGATGTCACAAGCTACGATGCAGCTCCGGTTGAAAGGTATTTTCGAATGTGATTAATGCACCGAATCTGATAGTAGCATGATTGGTAGGTGTGGGTCAAAACGTTCTGTACAGAAAGAGTGTTGTCAGGGATCACATCCAGGTTCTTGACAGAATCAGAGAGAAGAATGATGTTATCATCTAGCTGGATGATATTCGGGATAAAAACAAACAGGCAAATTGTGCCTACGAACATAGCTTCGGTTTTGTCACTGTTTTAGTTTGCCTTGATTGACTTTCAACGTCATCTGTATCTGAATGATTAATTGTAAGAAACAGAAACTGTTAAAAAAATCAGTCAATGGACTTTGAATATAAGTTTCAGAGGAAAAGTTGTTAACTTTAAGCCAACATGATTTTCATCGTCAGCATGTGTTTATGTGCAACAGTGTGGCCTCAACGGCCAATAGAATGAAAGTAAAACATCCACCATGAAAATAGACATTGTTAAAATGTCTTCATCCCCAGCTATTTTTCCATTTTCTATTATGCTTGTGAAAACAAGTACATAAAACAACGTAGAACATACGTTTGTTCAACACGAGCATGGCTGATGAATCAAAGACAAAAAAAAAACGACTATTAGTCACTGTCAGTAAGACAACTTAGCGTTTCAATCTGCTTTCCATCGGATCTTATGCAAACCACTGGTTACTTCATTTAGTCACTGTATGGGATGCCAACTGATCTCATCGAACACAAATGTTATGTGGTAATATCCTTTCTTTTTTCGTTCTTTCTTTCTTTCTCTCTTTTATTTTCTTTTTTTTTGTTTCTTTTCTTTCTATCTCGTTCTGTTCTTTCTTTCTTTCTTTTTTTCTTCTTTGGTTCTTTCTTTCTTTCTTTCTTTTCTTTTCTTTTTTTTATTTCTTTCTTTCTTTCTTCCTTTCTTTCTTATTTATTTCTTTTCTGTCCTTTCTTCTTCTTTCTTCTTTTTCTTTCATTCTTTCTATCTTTTTTTTCTTTCTTGTTTCTTTTACTTTCTTCCTTTTTTTCTTTCTGTCTTTATTTCTTTCTTTATTTCATTTCTTTTTTCATCTCCCTTTGAAAACAGATCGTTTCATATCGACTGAAGACAGGTGTGTCTGTGTGGCTGTATCTTTAAAAAGAAGTGTGTAAGCAAGACTTTTTCAACTGTTTCTGCATGAATGTTTATTAAAGTTTGAGTAAAGGTGTGTCTCGATAAGAAGTTTCAAATGCGCAAGTTTGGAAGTCAGGGTGCCGTACAAACCAAAAAGTACCGAAACTGAGGGTTCTTTTTTTGTTTTGTTTTGTTTTTAAGGAAGGTGTGTAAATACAATTTTCTCCAGAAATTCTAACAATGTTTACATTTTGTTTTCAATTGCTGTAACAATCTGACGTTGTCCTTCCTTAACGTCAAGTCTTATTTGATCTATTGCTTCTCTTAGGTGACAGTGATGTGAACTACAAAATCTAGCTTTTAGGTAACAATTTATGGGGAAAAAATTGTATGAAAAGGAACATTGTTTGACTGGCTTGACTATCTTGTGTTTCCCTTCTTCAAGGTGACAATGACCTTGGTATGTACACATTCTGGATTTAAAGGCAAACACACACACAGCCACACGCATGCACACACAAACATACGCACACACATTTTTATACACACACAGACACGTGTTTTTGTTGTTTTTTTGTTGTTGTTTTTTTATAATAATAATAATTACAATATTTATATAGCGCAAAATCTTGATAAAATCAAATCTAAGCGCTGAAGCAGACACACACGCACGCACGCACGCACGCACGCACGCACACACACGCACGCACACACACACACACACACACACACACACACACACACGCATGGCTATAAATGGGGAGAAAGAATAAAAGCAATAAAAGCAAGAATAAAAGCAATGGAAAATTATAGAGAGCATAGCATATACAATTATATATTATAACCATGTGATTCCCCTCCGAGCGGAGACAGGCTGCAGAGGGGGGGGGGGGGGGTTGAGTGAGGTTAGGATTTTATGCGGAGGAGAAAATGTGAGTTTTGAGAGCGGACTTGAAGGAGACAAAAGTAGGTTGCTGACGGACTGAGAGAGGAAGTTTGTTCCAGGAGAATGGACCAGAAACAGAGAAGGCTCGTGGACCATAGGTATTGAGCTTAGTGCGTGGAAAGCGAAAAGTCAGAGGATCGGAGGCAGAGCGGAGGGTACGTGAGGAAGATAGATCTCAAGTAGGCTTGACAGGTAATCGGGGGCTGCGTTATTGAGGCTTTTGTAGCACATGGTGTCTAGTTTGTACTGTATGCGCTTTGCTACAGGGAGCCAGTGAAGTTGTGCCAGGAGAGGAGATATTTGGTCAGCTTTTTTCTTTTTGAGTACAAGGCGGGAATGTTGGTCATTCAATTATGTGATTGTGCGGGATGCCACCTTATCTTCATTGTTGTTGTCGATTTCGTTGTTTTTCTTCTTCTCTAATCTCCCACTTGTTTAACCCTTTGACTCCCGCACACGATCCAGCAACCGCAAAAACTTAACCTTTTGACTTCCTTACCCTAAAAACTTAACCCTTTGACTTCCTCACCCTATCCACCAGCTTCCTGCGGGAAGCTGGTGGATAGGGTGAGAAAGTCAAAGGGTTAAGTTTTTGCTTTGCTAGCATGGTTGACAATGCAGGACTCTGGTGGACAGGGTGCAGGAGTATAAGGGTTAAAATGGAGGACTTTCTTATCCACCGGAGAGAGATGTGACTCTGTATGTCTATCTGTCTGTATGTCTGTAACACACAAGATGTCCTCAGCCGTTTCTGAATGGATCTTTACCAACCTGGGGCAAAAGTGTGGATCCATAAGGAATTACAAATGCATGAGTCTGGAAGTCTTGGCACCGAGGAGGTCAAGGGGTCATGGACGATAAGCATGCCTAAAATCGGCACGCGCACATTGTGGGGAAGATGTGAGGGCAGTACTGTCTCTAGTTGACAAGAAAAACTCCGAGGATGTGGATGGGACCCGGAGCACCAATGCCTCGCCACTCTCCGGACAATCACCTCCCAGACTCTGGACGCCAATCGACAGTCATCTCTTCAAGCAAAGGGGGGCTGTCCATCTATCTATCTATCTATCTATCTATCTATCTATCTATCTATCTATCTATCTATCTATCTATCTATCTATCTATTCTATCTATCTATCTATCTGTCTGTCTGTCTGTCTGTCTATCTATCTATCTGTCTGTCTGTCTATCTATCTGTCTGTCTATCTATCTATCTATCCATCTATCTATCTATCTATCTATCTATCAGTCTGCCTGTCTATCTATCTATCTATCTATCTATCTAACCATCTGTCTGTCTGTCTGTCTGTCTGTCTATCTGTCTATCAACTTCTCTATTCATCAAGTGCCCAAACCTATCTATCTATCTATCTATCTATCTATCTGTTTGTCTGTCTGTCTGTCTGTCTGTCTCTTTGTCTGTCTGTCTGTCTGTCTGTCAAGTAGGTTAAGCGAATAACTCGGCTGCCTATTGTGCAAGTATAATAATCCCTGGTCAGACTTCATGCAATCAACGTGGAGGCCTTTCCCCCAGGCAAAATCTAGGACCTGTCAAACAGGAGCCTGCATCTCAAATGGAATGTATAATCTTTCGCCTGTCACTCTGGTTTAGCACGCCTCGTCACCAAACACATATACTCTTATTATTGGTTACTGCGCGTGAAACAAACCACACTGACTTTGTCAAGGATTTAGCTTAATAGTATAGTTGGAGCCATTTAGTAGGGTGTGCAGTTTGTTTTTACGTCTAATGCGGTTGGTATTTGCTATAATTAACCATGGCCCTTTTTGAACTTACGAATGTGGAGCACAGTGTGAGCAATTTTCCGTTCAATATTGATGATCCTATGGAGACAAAATAATTGATTCCTCCCCCACCTCTCTCCGCCATCACCTCTCTCTTTCTGTCTGTCTTTCTCTCTCTGTCTCTTCCTTCTCTCTTTCTCTCTCTCTCTGTCTCTCTTCTTTCTGTCTCTCTGTCTCTCTCTCTCTGTCTCTTCCTGTCTCTCTGTCTGTCTTTCTGTCTCTCTCTCTCTGTCTGTCGTCTCTCTTCTCTGTCTATCTGTCTGTCTGTCTATCTGTCTATCTATCTATCTAGTCTATCTATCTGTCTATCTATCTATCTATCTATCTGTCTATCTATCTATCTATCTGTATCTATCTATCTATCTTCTTCTGTCTATCTATCTGTCTGTCTATCTATCTATCTATCTATCTGTATATCTATCTATCTATCTGTCTGTCTATCTATCTATCTGTATATCTATCTATCTATATATCTGTCTATCTATCTATCTATCTGTATATCTATCTATCTATCTATCTGTCTGTCTATCTATCTATCTATCTATCTATCTGTCTATCTATCTATCTTCCTCGGTCTCTCCCCCCCCCCCTCTCTCTCTCTCTCTCTCTGAAGCCACGGAGATTAACAGTTCCACCAAAACTTTGCAGTTAATTCTGTATCAGAATACGTGCAATGAATGCTAATGACTTTTTGCTGGCACAGTCGAGGACTATTACAATTGGGTGTCTGTATGTAGATTACAACAATGTGGTCGTATCACCTGTCAGTTAAATAAGAAACACAACGCGGGTGCGGATTGGACTCAGAGCACGAATGCCTCGCCACTCTTTGGACAATTACCTCCCGAAATCCCGACGCCACTTGATAGTCATTTCATCAAGCAAAGGGTGGGGGGGGGGGGGGAACTGTCCATGCATTGCATGACCCATTCGGACCCAGTCATCAGTTAATTTATTACACGCTTTCTACTGATAACAGAAATCTAATGGGGATCTGTTTTCGAAAATAAAAGAGTTCAAGTTATCAGACTTCCAAAGTCCTAAGTCTTGAATTGCTTTCTATCCTCACACATGATAAAAGCATCTGCAAGTCAGTCAGTTAGTCGATTGGTCGTGTGAGCATATTGCTGTTCCAAGCCTGTTTCCCTCTGTTTTTCTTCTTGTACCCCCCGTCTCTCTCTGTCTGTCTGTCTCTCTCTGTCTGTCTGTCTGTCTCTCTCTCTGTCTCTCTCTGTCTCCCTGTCTCTGTTTCCCTGTCTCTGTCTCTGTCTGTCTGTCTGTCTGTCTCTGTCTCTCTCTTTCTGTCTCTCTCTCTGTGTCTCTGTCTCTGTCTGGCTGTCTGTCTGTCTGTCTGTCTGTCTCTCTCTCTCTCTCTCTTGGAAAGAGACTACGAAAAATACAGATCGGCAAATACCTACTGTTCTACATACAATAAGAGAAAAAGGAAGAAAAAAAGAAATCGAACTAAAAAAATAAAAAAGCAAAAAAAACAAACAAACAAAAAGAAAACCCACAAAAAACACACAAACACGTAAAGAAAAGAGTAAAGACGCAACGACTATCACTATTAATAGACACAATCCTGTTTTTCTTATCTTTTGTATTTTTTTTTTTACTTTTTTCTTTTCTTCACTTAACCTTGACGTCAAACCATGACGAAGACTGTGGGCGTAGTATTAGCATTATTATCATTATTCTCATTATTCTCATTATTCTCATTATTATTATTGTATACCATAAAATATTATGAAAGTAGTCCCACTCGACTTAACGCTTACCAGTCATTCTGTCCTCTTCAGGAACCTACTTAGCCTTGCAAATACTCTCTAGTTCGCTCTCTCTCGTTTGCTCAAGCGAGTCAGCGTGCATAAAGAGATTAGCGAGCGGCCTGTAAGGACACTTAGTTCCACATTGCTGCACCCCAAGTTTTGCACCACTAAGAGCTGGCTGCTTACTAATATTGTACCCTTCTGTTGAGAATGGCCTGAAAGTAAAGCTGACGCAGAAATCAGACCGCTTTTTTTGAACAACTAAAAAGTGCAACGATAAAGATGTGATAATATATACATATACATGGATGGGTCAGACATCAATAAGAAAAAATGTTAGATTGATATCAAAATTGTTCTGATTTTTTGTTTTGTTTGTTTGTTTGTTTGTTTGTTTGTTTGTGTGTGTGTGTGTGTTTGTGTTTGTGTGTGTGTGTGTGTGTGTGTTGTGTGTGTGTGTGTGTGTGTGTGTGTGTGTGTGTGTGTGTCTGTGTGTGTGTGTCTTACGGTTCCTTTTTGTTGTTGTTGTTGTTGTTTATTTTTTGTTATGGTTCCTGTTTGTTTGAACACGGGCAGTCACACTTGTTTTGAATTTCAAGAATCATACCCAAGTTGTTCATAGAGTTGCTGTAAAGCCAAGCCAATCAGACAGAGTTAAACAAAGAGGAATAAGAAAAAAAAAGAAAGCCTCACTTTGCTTTTGAGGTTTACTTTTAGGTCCCTGCAAGAGCACAGAACAGAAAATGATCAGTTTATTTCTATAGGACATTATTTTCAAAGTCGCGAGTGAGCAGTCATTTGAATTTGATCAGTGAGATGAGAAACCCCGCAGGAATGCCGGGGGCTTTTTCAGTATAAATACGCGTAGTATCCCCACCTTCTGGAAATTCTATGCTAGAAATTTCCTCTTTTCTGTCACTCCCTCTGTTCCTTTCTTCCTCCTTTGCTCCCTGTCATTTCTTCCTATCATTTTCTGCCTTGCTGGTCCATTCACCTGTATGTGTTCGATAAAGTCTTACGTACTTTCTCTTAGGATTGATAATTGGATACGTGTATTAGGTACATTTTTGGCTCTAGGGAAATGAGATATGCGAAAGCAACTTTAGATAATCTAGGCCCGTTCATGTATGTTTAAGTGGCCTTAGATATGTTTAAATTTGGTATTCATGTATGTTTTTTTTTCTCTAATCCCCTATGTGATAAAAGTGGTCAACGCCAGGGCATCTCCTTAGTTATGTGCGCGAATGCACTGATACGTGTACTTCATTTTCTTTTCCTTTCCCCCTTTTTTCCTGTTGAAGTATTGTGTATGATTTGAAACGGTTATATCCCTGATATGGCTCTATGCAGTTGGCTGGGCTTTAAACACAAACAACAGTACCAGTGAGGTGAGACCCTTTCAATATACAGGTGTTTGAAGTGTCCAGTCCGCTCTTAATCGGGTTATGCACTGATTAGCATGAAATCTGCTCTCTGAAGGCTAACTCCGGCCGTCCACTTATATAGTGAGAGAGAGAGAGAGCTTACTGTTACTCTCCCCATATACACCTCTGTTTCTGCCGATAGCTTTATATCATTTGTACTTCGCGTAATACCAGCACTACTATAATTCTCATTTTGCTTGTGTCGAAATTTGTTTATCCCCTAACCTACTTCATGCCTATTTTCTGCTTGTGTGTTTGTCGTGTTGTTTGGTCAGTGTACGTCAGTCCACTCCTTTCTTGTGTACTGTTTTTGTCCAGGCACGACAAGTTTTATTGTTGGCCACCTTTGTGCCTTGCATACCAGTCAACATGATGCAGTGATTAGCACAACGGAGGCTGATGAACGGGAGGTCGTGGATTCTAAGCTTCCTTCAATCCATAAAAAGTTATCGCGGGATTTTTTGGCTATTGGTTGGGTCCTTCCCAGAGTTGACAGTGCTTTGGTCTCTCTAATATGAAAGACCACGCAGTAGAATCTTGTACACTCTACAAATGGGTTATTGATGGTGTCACTGAAATTTCCTGATTAACGTGCTGGTTGACACAGGGTATATTATGGTAGTAAGCGTAGAGTACAATTTCCTGATTAACATGCTTGTTGACGCCAGCGTATAGTGTGGTAGTGAGCGTAGAGTACAGCCCTGTCATGCAGTCTTAGTCCTAGATGGAACTCCCTGGCATCATGATTATCATCCTCATCGTCATCATCATCATCGTAGTAGTAGTAGTAGTAGTATAGTATAGTAGTAGTAGTAGTAGTAGGCCTCCGTCAGTCGGCGTCGACTTTGCATAATGCGCTCTAGTGTCGTGTCGAGTTGAATTGTCGCCTCTGGAGCACGTCGGCTGTGGCTGGTAAGGCCGATGCGGGAAAGGCAGTCTCTGCCACATCGGATGCATGCATGGATGCTGGCCATGGGATTGCCTTCACAGAACTTGCTTTCCGCCTAGTTCTCTTTTCCTCAGCTAAGGTCTGGATCTTTTTTTCCTGTGACTTAAGTTGTTTCTGGAGCACGCTGCGCCATCTGTTACGGTCGGCTGCTGTCTTCCCAGCTCTCTGTGTTCATGTCCAGAGCTTTCATATCGAGCATGCAGGCTGTCTTTGTATCGTAGCAACAGATCTCTTGCCGGAGACTATCTCGTCATAGCATTGTGAAAATAGTGCTAGCTTCTGTGGCTATCAAGATGGAGTAAGGAATGCACCCCCCCAAAAAAAAAAAAAAAAAAAAAAGAAAGAAAATTAAAGAAAGAAATTTAAATGAAGTTCGGTTTTGGGGTGTCAGAGGTTCAACAACAAAAAAAAAAAAAGAAAAAAAAAAAAAAAAGAAAGCAAGAAAGAAAGAAAGAAAGAAAAAAGAAAGAAAGAAAGAAAGGAAAAGAAAGAAAAAACAAACAAAAAACAAAGCAAGAAAGAAAGAAAGAAAGAAATTCAAGTGAGGTTCATTTTGGGTTGTCAGTGGTTCATGGGGGTTACCGTTGAAAGGCCATGGTGGTGGTCCTACCCTCTCCTTTTATAGTTTATAGGTGGATGATTTGGGTGGAGAAAATGTACAGTTAGTCCAGCGTTGTGAATCCTCCACGAACCACACTGCAGACTGCAAATTCCGCTTTGCTCTTTGCGATGTGTGTTTTATTACCACATTATTTGTTTTGTGTGCACACCTTTAAACAGTCGCCAACACAATTTTCCCTTCAGTTACCTTCGTCATTCGATTAGACAGACAGCCATAACCAATTTTTCAGATCACTGCTGTGTGCACCTCTCTCTCTCTCTCTGTACATCTTTCTCTCTCTCTCTCTCTCTCATTTTTCTCTCTCTCTCTCTCCTCCTCTCTCTCTCCTCTCTCTCCCTAATCCTTCTTTCTTTCCCTCTTTCTTTCTCTACTCTTTCTCTATCTCTCTCTGCCACTGTCTGTCTGTTTGTCTCTCTAGATATATCTCTCTGTCTCTCTTTCTCTATCTCTCTCTCTCTGCCCCTCTCTGTCTGTCTGTCTGTCTCTCTCTCTCTGTCTCTCTCTCTCTCGGTCTCTCTTTCTCTGCCCCCCCCTTCTCTCTCTCTCTCTCACTCTTTCTCTTTCTTTCTCTCTCTTCTCTGTCCGTCCTTCTGTCTGTGTGTGTGTCTGTCTGTCTCTGCCTGTCTGTCTCTCTGTCTGTCTGTCTCTCTCTGTCTCTCTCTCTCTCTCTGGTTTTGTGTGTGTGTGTGTGTGTGTGTTTGTGTTGTGTGTGTGTGTGTGTGTGTGTTTGTGTGTGTGTGTGTGTTGTGTTGTGTGTGTGTTTGTGTATGTGTGTGTATGTGTGTATATGTGTATGTGTGTGTTTGTAGGTGTGTGTGTGCGTGCGAGTGTGTGTGTATGTGTGTGTGTGTGATGTTTGTAGTGTGTGTGTGTGCGTGCAAGTGTGTGTGTGGTGTGTGTGTGTGTGTGCGTGCGTACTGTGTGTGTGTGTGTGTGTGTGTGTGTGTGTGTTATGTGTGTGCGTGCGTGTGCGTGTATGCAAAGAATAAGGAATTTTGGGATATGACTATCAGACCATCACAGAGCAAGTATTGTGCCTCTCACTCATACTCATCTGGTCACCCACCCAGGTATATACAGAGAGAGAGAGAGAGAGAGAGAGAAGAAGACAGACAGACAGACAGATAGAGAGGCAGAGACAGAGAGACAGAGAGCCAGAGAGAGCCCCAGAGAGAGAGAAAGAGGGAGAAAGAGAGAAAGAAAATGAGTGAGAAAGAGAGAAAGAGAATGACAGAGAGAGAGAGTGCGGAGAGAGAGAGAGAGAGAGAGAGAGAGAGAGGAGAGAGAGAGAGAGTGCAAGAGAGAGACAGAGAGAGAGAATGCGAGAGACAGCACAGACAGACAGACAGACAGACAGAGCGAGTGCGAGAGACAGACAGAGAGAGACGGAGAGTAACGGAGAGACAGAGAGTGACAAAAAGTGACAGAGAGACAGGACAGACAGGTAGACAGATAGACGAAAGAGAGAAAATTAAAAAACATGAACAAGAAGAAAGAAAGAAAACGAGAGAGAGAGAAGAGAGACAGAGACAGAGACAGAGGGAGATCTTAAACAATTCGGACTATCCCTACTATATACTATAATTCATTTCGTACATTAGCAGTCGTGAATAGCTCTTCGCAACCAACCAACTGACCAACCAACGAGCAAACAAACAACACATCATGAAACTCAAGAAATCATGGAATAATAATAAAAATTAAAAAAATCTCTACGTCCTCACAATCCAGTCGATGAAAAGGGGCCCATAAACCCAATGTCTCTCCCCCCCCTCCCGTTGACAGAATAGCTTCATTCAGTAACATGTGATCGATGGGCATAGGATTAGGACAGGCAGTATGCCCGACTTTCTGTATTCAAATGAGAAAATTTTGCTAGTCAGGAAATGGGGTATCTGGAAAAGGTGTAATGGGAAATGAGATATCTAGAATTGGGGTAATGGGAAAATGGAGTATCTGGAAATAGCGTGATGGGAAAAAGGGGTCTCTGGAAACAGAGTAATGGGAATTTTGGGTATCTGGAAATGGCGCAATGGGGAAAATGGGGTATCTGCAAAATGGCATAATGGGAAAACGAGGTATCTGGAAATTTTTTAATGGGAAAATGGGTTATCTGGAAACAGCGTAATGGGAAAATGAGGAATCTGGAAACGATGAAATGGGAAAATGAGGTATCTGTAAATGGCATAATGGGAAAATGAGGTATCTGTAAATGGCGTAATGGGAAAATAAGCTATCTAGAAATGTCGTGTTGGGGAAAAATAGAGTATCTGGAAATAACATAACGGCGAAAATAGGGTATCTGGAATTTGGCGTAATAGAGAAAATGGGGTATCTGGAATTTGGCGTAATGGAGAAAATGGGGTATCTGGAATTTGGCGTAATGGAGAAAATGGGGTATTTGGAATTTGGCGTAAATGGAGAAAATGGGGTATCTGGAATTTGGCGTAATGGAGAAAATGGGGTATCTGGAATTTGGCGTAATGGAGAAAATGGGGTATCTGGAATTTGGCGTAATGGAAAAATGGGGTATCTGGAATTTGGCGTAATGGAGAAAATGGGGTATCTGGAATTTGGCGTAATGGAGAAAATGGGTATCTGGAATTTGGCGTAATGAGAAAATGGGTATCTGCAAATGGTGTAATGGAGAAAATGGGGTATCTGCAAATGGTGTAATGGAGAAAATGGGGTGTCTGCAAATGGCGTAATGGAGAAAATGGGGTATCTGGAATTTGGCGTAATGGAGAAAATGGGGTATCTGGAATTTGGCGTAATGGGGAAAATGGGGTATCTGCAAATGGTGTAATGGAGAAAATGGGGTATCTGCAAATGGTGTAATGGAGAAAACAGGGTATCTGCAAATGGCGTAATGGAGAAAATGGGGTATCTGCAAATGGCGTAATGGAGAAAATGGGGTATCTGCAAATGGTGTAATGGAGAAAACAGGGTATCTGCAAATGGCGTAATGGAGAAAATGGGGTATCTGCAAATGGTGTAATGGAGAAAATGGGTGTCTGCACATGGTGTAATGGAGAAAATGGGGTGTCTGCACATTGTGTAATGGAGAAAATGGGGTGTCTGCAAATGGTGTAATGGAGAAAATGGGGTGTCTGCACATGGTGTAATGGAGAAAATGGGGTGTCTGCAAATGGTGTAATGGAGAAAATGGGGTGTCTGCACATGGTGTAATGGAGAAAATGGGGTGTCTGCAAATGGTATAATGGAGAAAATGGGGTGTCTGCACATGGTGTAATGGAGAAAATGGGGTGTCTGCAAATGGTGTAATGGAGAAAATGAGGTATCTGCAAATGGTGTAATGGGGAAAATGAGGTATCTGCAAATGGTGTAATGGGGAAAATGAGGTATCTGCAAATGGTGTAATGGGGAAAATGAGGTATCTGCAAATGGTGTAATGGAGAAAATGAGGTATCTGCAAATGGTGTAATGGGGAAAATGAGGTATCTGGAAATGGTGTAATGTAAAAATGGGGTATCTGGAAATGGTGTAATGTAAAAATGGGGTATCTGCAAATGGTGTAATGGAGAAAATGAGGTATCTGCAAATGGTGTAATGGAGAAAATGGGTATCTGCAAATGGTGTAATGGGGAAAATGGGGTATCTGCAAATGGTGTAATGGGGAAAATGGGGTATCTGCAAATGGTGTAATGGGGAAAATGAGGTATCTGCAAATGGTGTAATGTAAAAATGGGGTATCTGGAAATAGTATAATGGGAAATGCGGTATCTACAAATGACATAATGGGAAATGGGGTATCTGGTAATGGCGTAATGGGAAAGGGGGGTATCTGGAAATTTCGTAGTGGGAAATGGGGTATATGAAAATAGTGTCATGGGAAAGAAATTATCTGGAAAATGGTGTAATGGTGTAATAGGAAAGTGAGGTGTCTCGAAATGGTGCAATAAGACAATGGGGTATCTGGAAATGGCGTAGAAGATAAAAATGGCATATCTGGAAATAGCGTCATGGGAAAGTGGGTTATCTTTAACTATCGTAATGAGAAAATGGGGTATCTGAAAATGGCGTAATAAAAAAAATGGGGTATCTGGAAATAGTGTAATGGGAAAATGGGGAATCTGAAAATAGTGTAATGGGAAATGGGGAATCTGGAAATAGTGTAATGGGAAAATGGGGAATCTGAAAATAGTGTAATGGGAAAATGGGGAATCTGAAAATAGTGTAATGGGAAAATGGGGAATCTGAAAATAGCGTAATGGGAAAATGGGAATCTGAAAATAGTGTAATGGGAAAATGGGGAATCTGAAAATAGCGTAATGGGAAAATGGGGAATCTGAAAATAGTGTAATGGGAAAATGGGGCACCTATAAACAGGGTAATGGGAAAATCAGGTATCTGGAAATGGTATAATGGGGAAACGACATGTTTGGAAATGGCGTAATGGGAAAATGGGTCATCTGGAATTGGCGCAATGGGAAATGGGGTGTCTGGAAATGGCTAATTGAGAAAATGGGGTGTCTGGAAATGGCATAATGAGAAAATGGGGTGTCTGAATGGCGTAATGGAAAATGGGGTGTCTGGAAATGGCGTAATGGGAAAATGGGTGTCTGGAAATGGTGTAATGAGTAAATGGGGCGTCTGGAAATGGTGTAATGAGTAAATGGGGTGTCTGGAAACGGCGTAATCGGAAAAATGGGGTGTCTGGAAATGGTGCAATGTGAAAAAGGGAGTAATAGGAAATGGTGAGCGGATATGTTACTTCAGTACTGGCTGGCGTGTCACGTGCCATGCAGTGTTCCACTATATCAACACAGATTGAAACGATCACTAATTGGCGCTGGTAAATCATCTTCCGCAACAACAGAACCAGATACGTGAAATCATTTCCGTGTTTAAGTTTCTAGTAAATAGCCAGCAGAATCGGCCAAGCCAAAACAGCTTTCAAGAAGATGAAAAGTGTTCTTATCAACAAATCCTTATCGGTTAACATCAGGAAGAGAATTCTTGAGTGTTGCATAGAACCGATACTGTTGTACGGTTGTGAGGCGTGGACAGTCAACACACAAAGTCAGAACAAAATTGAGGCAACTGAAATGTAGTTTCTAAGAAGAATGTTGAGAGTTCCATAGAGAGCAAAGAAAACAAACGAGACAATCTTGATGGAGGCAAACACAAGAAGATCATTAATAAAGAAGATTAGGAAAAAACAAGCAACATTTATAGGACATTTTATGAGGAAAGAGAATCAGAGCACCTGGTCACAACAGGAAAGCTCGAGGGAAAGAGAACAGTAGGTAGACCCAAGGAGAAAATACTGGATGGATTTGCAGGGTGGCTGAGGACAGAGAGGGTGGGCGATGTACTTGAAGCGACAAGGGATAGATACATATGGAGGGCCATGATCACCAACGCCTTGCGGCAGGGCACATGATGATGATGATGAGAGCATCTTGAGTTATTTGCAGTCCATATTGCAAGACATTCCTAGTGATTTAGAATTCTCCACCAGATACCCCAAAATAATAACACTGAAAAGAAAATCGGGTTTTTCAAATGGGTTATTATTGTGCAAATATCATTTAAAATAATTCTATCAAAATTTTGAATTTTCTGCCTTGAAACGTGGCAGTTTGCCATACTGCGAGGCATTCTCTGAAGGCATCGTCTCAGATCCTTGCCTGTCTCTGTTTAAAAAACAAACAAACAAGCGCGTCACTTCTTTGTTTCTCGGCGTTTATCCGATTACTACGTGCACAATTCCGGCCTGTCGTTGCCTCTCTCGTTTTGTGTCCTTCCGCAGTCCTCGCAAAGCACGTTAGCGCACAATGGACCAATTACCTGCTTTCTGTGAGAGGTTTAGAACAAAGAAACAAACAATGGGAAAATGTTAGACATCCTGAAGAAAATCAATGTCCGGTTGAAGTTTCTATTAAAGAGTTAAAGAAAATGATGGATGGATTGCAGTAACAATGACGCAGAGACACGAAAACGAGATCAATCGGACGTGTGCATTGTTTGTGAACTTTCAGACATAGGCAGTTTGGCAGTAACCCCCTTCGTGAATACCAGGGGATTTTTCAGTGCAAAAAGCATCCCCACAAAAAATTCTGCCAGAAATTTCCTCTATTCTGTCACTCTCTTTGTTTCTTCCTCGTTCGCTTTCTTTCATTTCTTCCTATCATTTTCTGCCTTGCTTGTCCATTCACCATACAGTCTTACAGTCTTACGTATTTTCTCTTAGGATTGATGATTGGGTACATGTATCAAGTGCATTTTTGGCTCTAGGGAACTGAGGTATGCCGAAGCAATTTTTGGGTGATTTAAGCCTGTTTTTTTTTATATACGTTTCAGTGTCCTTAGTTATGTTTTTTATTTGTATTCAGGTATGCTTTTTTTTAAATCCCTGTACGATGAATTGGACGGAATGGTCAACGCCAAAGGCATATATATGATGATGATGATGATGATGATGATGATGATGATGATGATGATGATGAAACACTCCCATGGAAAATGAAACTCTTGTACACGTGCAGTTAGATCTTTTGATCCTATCCCGTTTATTAATTAAATAATTAATTAATTTATTCATTCATTCATTCATTTATTTATTTGTTCATTTACTTACTTATCTAATTTTTACTCTATACTTATTTTCTGCCTGGTTGGCTGATTGCTTGGCAAGTTGCCCTTCCCAGTTTCACCCCCACCCCCCCACCACCCCACCCAGCCTTATAATTCCCTCACTCCCATGGCCACCCCCTCCCCTACCCGCCCTCGCACACACATCACTCTCTTGTCGTCTGCAAACAATTCTCACGAACTTCAAAGGAACGAGCTGAAGACATTGGATGAGCACAGACGTTGAGACTGATTTAGATCGAGCTGCAGGGAGAGTGATGAGCATTCTCTTTGTCTGTCTGTGTGTTTGTGTCTGTCTGTCTCTCTCTCTCTCACTTTCTCTCTCTCTCTCCCTCACACTCTCTCTCTACTTTCTCTCTCCCTCTCTCTTCTCTCTTTCTCTCTTTCTCTGTCTGTCTTTCTGCCTGTCTCTCTCTTTGTCTGTTTCTCTCTCTCTCTGTTTCTGTCTCTGTCTCTCTGTATTTTGTGTGTGTGTGTTGTGTGGTGTGTGTGTGTGTGTGTGTGTGTGTGTGTGTGTGTGTGTGTGTGGTGTGTGTGTGTGTGTTGTGTGTTATGTGTGCATATGTGAGAGAGAGAGAGAGAGCGACAGAGAGAGAGAAGACAGACAGACAGAGACAGACAGACATAGAGGCAGACAGAGAGTGACAGATAGAGAGAGACAGAGAGACAGAAACAGAGACAGACAGAGAGAGAGGATAGACAGATAATCAGATAGACAGATGTAGAGAGGGAGAGAGAAAGGGAGAGAAAAGAGAGAGCAGAGAGAGAGAGAGACAGACAGACAGACAGACAGAGACAGGGACAGAGACAGAGACAGAGCGAAAGAGAGTTCAAACTGCAGGCAACGACGAAGGTGACAACGTAATTTATGAGCTAGTTTCTTTTTCGAACAGATGAGTGTCAAGTTCGACCTTCTGCACGGCTAATATGGACACCCACAAACCGCGTCAATGTGAGTGGAGAATGGCTTGCCAAGTACTACATGTAGGTCCTCGGTCATGATGATGCTGCTGCTGCTGTGATGATGATGATGAAGATGATCATTATTCTTCTTCTTATTATTATTGGTTATTTATTATTATTATTATTTCATATTATTATTATTATTATTATTATTAGTTGTTGTTGTTGTCAGTCGTTTGTGGTCTTAATTACAATTTATGGGATCGTGGGTGGAAGGTAACGTCTGAAAGTCAGAGGCATACCAATCGGCCTGAAAATTAAACTTTTAATTAAAATGTTATTTCTGGCCAGTCATGATTTATGGCTGCAAAGCCTGGACTCTCAGAAAAGCTCATTGCAAAAGAATTGAGGCAGCAGAGACGTGGTTTTATCGGAGACTACTACGTGTCAAATGGACAAACAGAAAAACTGATGAAAATGTCCTGGAAGAACTTGATACCACCAAAAAAATTACTAACAGACATGAACAAGAGAAGATTATTGGCCGTGTCACGTAGCAAGAATGCAGACCTCATGGCAACCATTTAAACAAAACAGAGGCAAAAAGGAAGAAAAGGCAGATCTCTAATTTCATACGTCAGGAACACAACCAACGTCAGTGGCCTAAATATTCAAGAAATTGTTCACAAAATCAAGAAAGAATGGTTTGAAGGGGAAGCTGGTGGATAGGGTGAGGAGTCAAAGTGTTGTTTTTGCATTGCTAGCATGGTTGACAATGCAGTGTACTGGTGGACAGGGTGCGGGTGCCAAGGGGTTAACCATGTAAGGAGATAGGAAAAGAGTTGGTCCCTGACGTTTGATGGGAAGCCATACTATAAGGTGGGGCTAACTGGTTTTGTCACTTTGTGTGTGTGTGTGTGTGTGTGTTGTGTGTGTGTGTGTGTGTGTGTGTGTGTGTGTGTGTGTGTGTGTGTGAGTGTGTGTGTGTGTGTGTGAGTGGTGTGTGTGTGTGTGTGTG
>JAPXFY010000016.1:69066127-69076127 GCA_030674185.1 Monoplex corrugatus | reverse complement strand
ATACTAGAAATAGAAAGCAAAGGTAAGGGGTTGGAACTAAACAGCAGGAAGACTGAAGTCATGGTGATCAGTAAAAAACATGAAATCCGCTCATGCAAAATAACAGCAAACGGCACAACCTGAAGACAGGTTGATAAGTTTAAATACCTGGGAACGATCATTTCATCAGACGGCAGATGCACATCAGAAATAGCAGCAGAATCGGCCAGACCAAAACAGCATTCAAGAAGATGCAAAGCATTCTTACCAACAAATGCCTATCAATTAACATCAGGAAGAGAGTTCTTGAATGTCATATTGAACCAATACTATTACACGGTTTGAGGCGTGGACAATCAACAATCAAAGCCTGAACAAGATTGAGGCAGCCGAGGTGTGGTTTCTAAGAAGATTGTTGAGAGTTCCATGGACAGCAAAGAAAACAAACGAGATTGTCTTGATGGAGGCAGACACAAGAAGATCATTCATGAGGAAGATCAGGAAATGACAGGTAACATTTATAGGGCATTTTATGAGGAAAGGGGAATTGGAGCACCTGGTCACAACGGGAAAGCTGGAGGGAAATAGAGCACCAGGTAGACCCAGGGATAAGATATTAGACGGACTTTCAAAGTGATTGAAGACAAAAAGGATGGAAGAGATGCTTGAGGTAACAAGAGATAGAGACAGATGGAAGTCCATAATCGCCAACGCCATGCGGCAAGGCACCTGATGATGATGATGATGATGGACCGCTTTAGTTTAAACTGTAAAAAAATCAAGTACTTGGGCTATGTCTTCGTTATCTATTAACCGATTTGATTTACGTTTAAGTCATATTTGACTCGTTCGGTAAACTAACCACTGAAAAAAAAGATAATCGAGATCAATGGTTTTTCGGGGCAAATATCACGAAACGTGATTTTAGGAAGCAAGCAGGCAGTTTAGTAGTATGTCTTGATTATCTCTGTGTATGCATGTATGTATGTATGCATGTATGTATGTATGTATGTATGTATGTATGTATGTATATATGTATGTACGTATGTATGTATGTATGTGTGTATGTATGTATGTATTATGCATTATGTATTATGTATGTGTGTGTGCGTGCGTGCGTGCATGCATGTATGTATGTATGTATGCATAAATGCATGTATATATGTATGTATGTATGTATGTATGTGTGTATGTATGTATGTATGTATGTATGTATGTATGTATGTATGCATGCATGCATGTATGTATGTATGTATGTATGTATGTATGAATGTATGTATGTATGTATGTATGTATGCATATATGTACGTATGCATGTATGCATGCATACTTATGCATATGTATATATTGTATATATGTGTGTGTGCGTTTATATGTGTGTGCATGCATGTGTGTGTGCGTGCGCACGTGCGTGCGAGCGTGATGAGTGCGTGTATGCGCGCACGCACGTGTGTGTGTGTGTGTGTGTGCGCGTGCAGGTAGGTGTTTGTGTGTTTTCTCCCACTTGACTGACTGACTGACGATTGATTGATGTTCTGTCTGTGTTTTCCATCGACCGGTTTTCCATTGTACCGTGTACAGACAGCACTGGGCAACAGGTAAAACAAACACCTGCTGAAGGCGGCTGTACAGTAAGTGGTGAAGCGATGATACTGACACCATGTCTCAACCTTTCGGCAACTCCGCTTGCCAGCGACCTTGAGGTTGTGTACGATCACGTCTGTATCTTTAGCTTTGACCTTGGCCTTCCCATACCCACCCCACCCCACCACACCCCCCCCCACACACAAAGGGAATAAATATGAAAAGTAATGGTTGTCTATTCTCGTGCAAGAGTGAGATGACAGCATTATGAGGGCAGTTTGCCCTTCTCCTCCAACTCACTGCTTTACTTTCTCCAATCACGAACAGATAGGCAGATAGAACAGACAGATAGATAGAAAAGATAGACAAAATAGATGATGGATAGATAAAATGACACACAGACACACAGACAAACAGATAGAAAGATAGATAGATAGACAAACAGATAGATAGACAGATAGATAGATAGACAGATAGATAGATAGACAGACAGATAGATAGATAGATAGATAGGTAGATAAATAACTAGATAGATAGACAGATAGATAGACAGACAGATAGATAAATAGATAGATAGATAGATGGATAGATAGATAGATAGATAGATAGATAGTAGATAGATAGATAGATAGATAGATAGATAGATAGATAAATACGCAGAAACAGAAAAGAAGAGAGAGTATGTAGTGCTTAGATAGAGTGAGAAGATGAGAGAGAGAGAGAAAGAAGAGAGAGAGAAGAAGACAGAAGAAGATAGAGAGAAGAGACAGACAGAGCAGAGAAAGACAGGAGATGACGTTCCACTGACGAATTTTTATAACTCTGAAGGTCAACAGGTCAAGTAACGCCCAGACAGAGAGACATAAGTATGCATGTGATATCTATCGATGCTGTCATAACCTCGTCTCGGTCTCAGTACGACTATTATTCCTATGACAGCATTGCTTCTGACTCATGAGACAGTAGATCAGTAAGATCCCTTCTGTCTGGCCACGGTTTGAGTCTAGAGTCAACAAGATGATTCGTATGATACGTCATATCCTCCCACATCGATCAACTCTCGTGCTCCTTGCCTGGCAACTGTGCAGGAAGTCTTCTCAAGGAGAGGATACGTGGAAACGTGCACCCGAATTGGATAGACGGCATCAACACCAATTCCTTCTTCTCAACATGCCTATCACTAATCGAGAGATCTTGTAGATTGTACGGCGTGGCTGGAAGTCACACCAAGTCAAAGTGAGGCACTGAAATCGTTCTAAAAAAGTTGAGACAAAACAGCGCCTCTGATCCACCAGATTTCGGACTAAGAATGATACGTCAACAACTCAGCTAAAGACGACAAGACAGAAGCATCCTATTGGACCGTCAGAACTTTTCAGCTGCCCCTTTCTTCCATTATGTAACCATCAGTCCAATTCGAGTTCAGCTAAAAACCTGGTGTCTGCATGACATACCTCCGATGAACACTTGATTCTCAATGCAGATCTTGTATATCAACCTCCTTCGTTAACTGATCAGGAGTATCTCTCTGTAAACATTGCAAACTCGTTTCTCTTCATAATGTCTCGCATTGACTATGCAATTCACTCCGTCTGGTCTTCTCTCCACATTACATCCTACAGCGTATCAAACTGTGACACGCCTTGTACTCAAAAAGAAAAAAGACTGATCCATATCTCCTCTCCTGCACTTACTGGCTCCCTGTATCAAAGCGATACAGTACAACTAGACACCATTGCTACAAAAGCCTCAATACGCAGGCCCCGATTACCTGTCAAGCATATGAGATCTCTTCCCTCACAAAACCTCCGCTCTGCCTACGATCCTCTGACTTTTCGCTTTCCAGCACCAAGCTCAATACCATGGTCCACGAGCCTTCTCTGTTTCTGGTCACATTCCTGGAACAAACTTCTCCTCTGTCTCAGCAACCTACTTTTAGTCTTCAAGTCCGCTCTCAAAATCACCTTTTCTCCTCTGCATAAAATCCTGACCTCACTCATCCCCCTCTGTAGCGTCTCACTCGGAGGGGAATCACATTGTAATATGTATTTGGATATAATATGCTCTCTATAATTTTCCATTGCTTTATCTTTTCCCATTTATAGCCATGTGTAAGGTGTGTGTGGGTGTGTGCGCGCGTGCGTAAGTGTATGTCAGCGCTTAGATTTGATTTTTATCGAATTGGCAATATAAATATGTAATTATTATTATTTTATATAGTCACAGAGCACTGGAAAGTGAAAACAGCAAAGAAAACAAACAACAGTTTTGAGGAGCAGACACAGAAACGTTTATGAAGAAGATCAGTAAAAGACAAACACTTTATCTGATATTTCATAACGAAAGAATTAGAGCACTGGTCACAACAGGAAGCTGTAGGGAAAAAGAGCACATGGAGACCGAGGGAATATGGACGACTTGCAGGTGGTGAGGGCAGAGAGGGTGGGCGATGTACTTGCAACGACAAGGGGTAGATTCGTATGGAGGGCCATGACCCCGACGCCATGCGGGAGGGCACAATGATGATGATGTGAGAGCATCTTGAGATATTCGCAGTCCATAGTACAAGACATTCCTAGTGATTTTGTGCATGCCCAGTCTATTCATCGCAAGTCTGTAAAATTTCTTTACTACCTCAACATCCATCCCCCACGCCACCCACCTCACTCACCCCTTTTCTACCACCTCTTCTCCTTCCAGACTATTTTCCTCATATCTGTGCAAGTGTTGGTTAACGGACAATAGCTACAAGAGAATGCTAGCATGGTTAAACCGTCTTGCTCTTACATGTCTTCTTCCTTCAGGTCTTTTTTTCCCCCTTCGTCTTTTGTCCTCCTCGTTCTCCTGCTTTGTTCTCTTCGTCCTCCTGCTCTTTCCTCCTGTCTTTGTTCTATTGGGGAATTGTTTGGCTTTGTTTTGTTCACGCTGACAGTCCAATCTCGTTCTCCTCTTTACCTGTCTCCTTTTACCATCACCATCATCACCACCACTACCACCACCACCATCACCACCACCACCACCACCACCACCAGTCATCAAGAATGTAATGAATTATATTTTTTGTTGTTGTTGTGGTGGTTTTCTTTTTTTTTTTTTTTTGTCTTGCGGTGAATAGAATGTTTGCTTACACGTTCATGTGGACAGTTAATTTCAAAACAGAAAATCTTTAAAACTTTTCGCTATAATTAGATGTGGTCTTTGGGATTTAGGACACTGGGTTTAGAATTTTTAAGAATATAAATGGGACGAAAAACGAGTTGGACTCGTGAGCCTTCTGGCTGAACACGCTAAAGATCCCACGGTAGTTAAAAATCGCGAAGAGCAGGGCATTGCCGGCTGCCTTGGTATAAAACATTGGAGAGATAGGTTGATTTCCCAGGTCCACCCCCTTGAGGACCAGTTAGCCTTCTTGCCTGTCTGAAGTCTTGGTAAAAAATTAATATGAATATAGATTTGATGCGAGAGAGAGGGGACGAGCGCCGCCTTCGTGTGCTGGCCCGGAAAAAGTTGAGATCTCTGCCACCTCACTCCCCTACGACCCCAGGGTTATGGCACTATCTAGGCAAGGACCTCAGGATCTGGCCAGCTCGTGAGTTTATGCGCAGGCTTAAGGTTCGTGCCGTGATCATTTTGGGATCTTCTCCATCACATGGCACCTGTGATGTTATGTATATGGAATTCATTTCGAGCGCGGACACGTCATCTTGAGAAACTGAAACCGAAACTGAAACTGAAAGTATCCCCCCTTAGGACTCTGTCATGGGACACACACGGTGTTTTCCTGAGTGTGACATGTCCAAGGGACACCCTACCCGGCCCTGGTAGAAACCATCATCAGGCACTCCGGAACTGCTCAATCATCCAGGCAAGCCTGGTTTATTTCGCAATTTACCTCTTCTAGTACTTCTAGTATGGCAGATGCACATAAGAAATAGCCAGCAGAATCAGCCAAGCCAAAACAACATTCAAGAAGATGGAAAGCATTCTTACCAACAAATGCCTATCAATTAACATCAGGAAGAGAGTTCTTCAATGTTATATAGAACCAATACTGTTGTACGGTTGCGAGGCATGGACACATCAACAAGCAAAGCCAGAACAAGATTGAGGCAGCCGAGACGGGGTTTCTGAGAAGAATGTTGAGAGTTCCATGGACAGCAAAGAAAACAAACGAGACAGTCTTGATGGAGGCGACACAAGAAGATCAATGATAAAGAAGATTAGGAAAAGACAGGCAACATTTATAGGCCATTTTATGAGGAAAGGGGAATTGGAACACCTAGCCACAACGGGAAAGCTGGAGGGAAAGAGAGCACCGGGTAGACCCAGGGAGAGGATGCTAGACGGACTTGCAGAGTGGCTGAAGACAGGGAGGGTGGAAGAAATGCTTGAGACAACAAGAGATAGAGACAGATGGAAGTCCATAATCGCCAACGCCATGCGGCAAGGCACCTGATATGATGATGATGAGTACATCTGAAGACCATCCCACACCTATCCGCCACTTGCGACCCGGTTGGTTGGAGATGATCATCACGTTACCAAGTTCAAGGAAACTTTTTTCCAAGTTGGACGTTGCCATTTTCAGGGATCATTAATACATGTATAATCACGATTTCCATCCTTTGCCAGCAAGTCATTGTGGTTAGATGATAAGATTTGTTTAGTTTTAGATTTGCCCAAACTTTCGCTGAAGAATATTGGAATTTCCCATATTTTGTTGACAAGGCCATCGTAATCGTACTTTCTCCGTCTCTGTCTGTCTGTCTGTCTGTCTATGTCTATCTGTCTGTCTGTCTGTCTGTCAGTCTGTCTATCTGTCTGCCTGTCTGTCTATCTATGTTTATGTCTCTGTCTGTATCTCTCTCTCTCTCTCTCTCTCTCTCTTCCTTTCTTTTATTATCTTCAGTTGACCCCTCTATCCTTATTTCGCATTTAAAACAAGTACGAAAGATAGAGAGAAGATGAAAGAACGAAAGAAAGAAAGAAAGAAAGATAGATAGATAGATAGACAAATGGATAGATAGATAGATACATAGATAATAGATAGATACATAGATAGATAAACAAACAGAGACAGATAGATAGATAGATAGATGGTAGATAGATAGACAGACAGACAGACAGATAGATAGATAGACAAATAGATAGATAGATAGATGGATGGATAGATAGATAGATAGATAGAGAGAGAGAGAGATAGAGAGAAATAGAGAGAGAGAGAGAAAGAGAGAGAAAAAGAGAGAGAGAGAGAGGAAGGGAGAGAGAGAGAGAGATGGGAGAGAGGGGAGAGAGAGAGAGAATAGGGAGAAAGGAGTATGTATGTGCGTTGTGGTGGTGTGTGTGTGTGTGCGCGCGATCGCGTGGTGCGTGAGGGGTGCATATATGTGTGGTGGTGTGTGTTTTCTCTTCTCCTCCCTGTATTCTTTCTTTCTTTGACCTGATGAAGCAACACCCACATAAACGGGACAAACTATTGTCCATATTTACAGCAAGAAGTTTTGCATGAAAAGGAAGATTGGTACAGTGGCTTCACTATCAAAGTTTTGTTTTTTCCCACCCGCTTTCTTATGGAAACGGTCAGCTGCGGTAATTTCTCGATGATATTGCCTGCACTGGTCTAGTCTGTCAAATTGTACAGTGTGGCGTGGAATGTTGTTTGCACTCATTACAACTGAGCAGACTTGACCCATTCCTCTCTTGTCAGGTCAGACGATTGAAGGATGTAGTGTTGCACTGACTCATGGCAACCACCTTTCAAGGAAAAAACAGTGTCAAAAAGGAAGAAAGGCAGACCCCCAGTCTCATACATCGACAACGTAACCAACATCAATGGCCTAAATGTTCAAGAAATTGCCCACAAAAGTCATGACAGAGCGGCCTGGAGGGAGATGGTGGTGTCCAGGTGTGCAGCGGCCAACACTGAACCCGGTGACGCCGACAGGTGAGATAGGTGAGTGTCGCACTGCCTGCACAGTCTCTGGCACATTCCAGACGAGGTCTGCTTTATGCTGAACCACCGAGACAGCAAGACAAAAGAAGACACAAGAAGATCATTAATAAAGACGATTAGGAAAAGACAAGCAACATGTATAGTACATTTTATGAGGCAAGAGAAATCAGAGCACCTAATCACAACAGGAAAGCCGGAGGGAAAGTGAGCGAGCACATGGTAGACCCAGGGAAAAAAATATATGACGGACTTGCAGGGTGGCTGAGGACAAAGAGGATAGGGGGAGATGTACTTGCAGCGACAAGGGATAGAATCGTATGGGCACATGGTGGTGGTGATGATGATGATGATGATGATGACGATGACGACGACGACGATGATGATGACGATGAAGATGATCACGATGACGACGACGACGACGATGATGATGATAATGATGAGGAGAAGGAGGAGGAGGAGGAGGATGACGATAACGACGACGACGGCGATGATGATGACGATGACGACGACGGTGATGATGATGATGACGACTACAACGACGACGACGACGACGACGATGATGATGATGATGATGACGACGACGACGACGATGATGCTGCTGCTGCTGCTGCTGCTGCTGATGATGATGATGATGATGACGACGATGATGACGACGAGGACGACGACGACGACGACGATGATGATGATGATGATGACGACGATGATGATGATGATACTTTGAGGGTCAATCTCATCAGCTGTGGCATTAACACCATCAGCTGGGAAGACATTGCCCATATCAAAGAAAGCTGGTTGACAGCAGTACACACAGGGCACAATCATATTAGAACAGCGCAGGACAGTTGCTATTCAACAAAGAGAGACCCGTGAGAGCAGAGCCCAAGGTCTCAGGACTCCTTCCCAGATAATGGCTTCGGAAAAACGTATTCCTCCAGGATCAGTTTCACATCTAACACGAAGACCCACACTTGACGATATCCCACCTGAGGATGCGGAGGGGCTCTTTTAGTATAACTAGTATCCCCACCTTCTGGAAATTCTGTCCTAGAAATTTCCTCTTTTCTGTCAGTCTTTTTGTTTCTGCCTTGTTCCTTTGCTTTCTGTCATTTCTTCCTATCACTTTCTGCCTTGCTGGTCCATTCACCTGTACGGGTTCGCTAAAGTCTTACGTACTGTCTCTTAGGATTGATAACTGGGTACATGTATTAAGTGCATTTTTGGCTCTAGGGAAATGACATACGCGGAAGCAATATTAGGTAATTTATGCCTGTTTTAAATGTTTTATTGTCCTTAGTTATGCTTAAATTTCTATTCAGTTTTTTTTAATCCCATGTGCAATAAATTGGATGGAATGGTCAACACTAAGAGCATCTCTTTAGGTTATGTGCGTGAATGCATGGATATGTGTACTGAATTTTCTTTTCCAATTTTTTTTCTTGTCGAAGTATTGTACGTGCTTTGAAACGGTAATAGCCCATAAGATTCTGCGCAGTCGGCTGGGCTTTAAACAAAAATAACAATAAGAACAACCTGGCGATTGGGACCAGTATGCTTACTCATCCGTCACTTTTAGTTTGACTTCCCATTTCTCAAAATGACGTCTCAGCGCTCGGAATGAATTCCATATGTACTAACGTTACAAATGCCAGGTGATGGAGAAAATCCAGAATGATCACGACACAAGTCTTAAGCCTGCACATAAACCCACAAGCTGGCCAGGTCCTGAGGCCCTATCTAGATAGTTCCATAACCCTGAAGTCGTAGGGGAGTGAAGTGGCAGAGACCTCAACTTTCCCCGGGACCAGCACCACGAGGACAGTGCCCATCCCCTCTCCCTCGCTTCAAATTCATATTCATATTCACATTTTTTTTAACCAAGACTTCAGAAAGACAAGAAGGCTAATTGGTCTTCAAGGAATGGGACCTGGGAAATCAACCTATCTCTCCAATGTTTTATACCAAGGCAGCCGGGCAATGCCCTGCTCTTCACGATTTTCAAATGCCGTCGGATCTTTAGCTGTGCGCAGCCAGAAAGCACACGAGTCTGACTTGTTTTTCGTCCCCTCACGAAGGACTAGGCATTCAGACTGACCGGAGAGTCTGTCATCATTACACGGACTTGAAACGGGCAGTCCCTTCTAAGCAGGTCTATGGACAGAGGCTGGAAGAAAAGAAGAAGAAGAAGCGTAAGACAGGAAGCGGAGAAGGGACAAGCAATGTGGCGGGAGGGGCGGAGTCGAAGGAGGGGGAAGCTATCATTAGAAGGGGTCAGTGACAGTTGAAGGGGAAACTGAATAACTGCGCACTCACCCCGTAACACCACCGACACCTAAGCAACAACAGCAACAGCGGCAGTAACAACAGTGGTGGCGGCGACGGCGCTTGTGGAGGTGGCGGTGGTGGAGGTGGTGGTGAAGGTGGTGATGGCAGCAATCTCTCATTTATTTATTCTGTCATTCCTGCTTCGAGCCTGCTGCTATCAAT
>JAPXFY010000016.1:69051127-69056127 GCA_030674185.1 Monoplex corrugatus | reverse complement strand
TTCACACACACACACACACACACACACCTGCGACCTTATTTCCCTGTATCATTTTCAAAATTGAAACATAAACACACTGATTTCACTTTGTATTTACACTTTGCTAGGCATTTACTGCACAGTCCTGTAGGTCGTTTTCTTTGATTAAGACCGATTATTTTTATACCTGTAACTCCCACCTACCTCTGTTTGTTTGCTTGTTAGTTTTATCATTACTCCTTGACTGTTACAATGTTTTTATTCGGTAAGATTATCCTTTCCTACCCCTCTACCCCACCAGATAATCACAGATGGTTTGTCATAACCCAGCACGGGATACGCTCGTTGCATGCGCATGCGTATACGTGCACAACACACACACACACACACACACACACACACACACACACACACATACACACACATACACGCGCGCGCGCGCGCGGTTACATACACACATACAGCCCTGAGCAATCTGTTCAAGCCTGATCGTTCTAATGATTGCTTTTCTATTGTCCTATAATTTTTTTTTATGTTAATTAATATGTTAAACTGTCTTTATGATTTCGTAGAACCTTCCACCCCATAGACACCTTTTTTTCTTTTTTTTTTTTTTTTTCGTCTAAAAGCACATATGTGAACAGACATTAAAAGAAATAACGAACGAAACACACACACACACACACACACACACACACACACACACACACACACACACAACACACACACACACACACACACGGCCATGCACGCACAAACACATGCACACACATACAGACACACACCGCGTGCACGCACAAACACACGCACATACACACTCATAACACAACACACACACACACACGCGCGCACACACACAACACACACACATAGACACACGCATGCACGCACAAACACACACACACACTCATAACACAACAACACACACACACACACACACTCATAACACAACACACACACACACAACATGCACACACAACACACACACATACGCACACACATACAAACACACACACACGCATGCACGCACAAACACACAACACACATACACACCATAACACACACACACACACACACAACACACACACACACACACACACACACTCAGCCTCCCTCCCCCCCAACACACACACACACTCACACACACACTTACACACACACACACACACACACAGACATACCACACACGCACGAACGCACGCACACACACATATACACACGGGAACATAGTCATACACACGTGCACTGAAGCACGCACGCAACCATCACACACACACACACGCACGTGCGCCCGTTCACGTAAGGTTGGCCAGTCCAAGCAGTTGCCTGTGGCCTTATATCTCGCTTGGCTGAATTGTTCGGTTAACGTGCTGGCAACCTCCATCATGCAATATTTGTTTTGTGTTGTAACATTTGATCATAATATCATAGTTTGCTGTATTGCTGTTGTGTTGTGTTGTGTTGTGTTGGGTTGTGTTTGTGTTGTGGTTGTGTTGTGGTGGGTTGTGGTGGTATGTGCTGTGCTGTGCTGTGTTGTTTTGTGTTGTTGTTGTGTTGTGTTGTTTGTGTTGGGTAGTGTTGTGTTGTGTTGTTTGTGTTGTGTAGTGTTGTGTTGTGTTGTGTTGTGCTGTTTGCGTTGAGTTGCGTTGCGTTGTGTTGTGTTGTGTTGTTGTTGTGTTGTGTTGTGTTGTGTTGTGTTGTGTTGTGTTGTGTTGTGTTGTGCTGTTTTATGGTGTGTTGCGTTGTGTTGTGTTGTTTTGCGTTGTGTTGTGTTGTCTTGAGTTGAGTTGAGTTGTGTTGTTGTGTTGTGTTGTGTTGTGTTGTGTTGTGTTGAGTTGAGTTGAGTTGAGTTGAGTTGAGTTGAGTTGTGTTGTGTTGTGTTCACTTGTGCTGTGCTATGTTGTGCTAAGCTGTGTTGTGTGTTGCGTTGCGTTGTCCAGGAATTTATTCCATGCTTTCAATCTAGCAACAACTTAAAAAGCAGTCATGAACCTTGTTTAAAACAAAACGTTGAGAGATTTATAATCCATAATTATATCACAATGACTGGTACAATGTCTCAAAACACCAGAAATGATTGTCACGCATATTTCCCCGATTATCTGCCCTTTTTTAATTAACCCTTTGACTCCCTCAACCTATCCACCAGCTTCCTTTACCTTATGAACTCTGAGTTACTATTCATATTCGTGTGTATTTGTGTGTGTCTGTGTGTGTCTGTGTGTGTGTGTGTGTGTGTGTGTGTGTGTGTGTTTGTTTGTGGTGTGTGTGTGTGTGTGTGTGTGTGTGCGTGTGTGTGTGTGTGTGTGTGTATGTGTGTGTGTGTGTGTGGTGTGTGTGTTGTCACAATGTATTTACCATATGAAATTTGGATTACTTTTCTTTGGGAAGGGAGGGGCACATCATCTTCATTGACTGCAGCAAGGCCTTCGACAATGTCAGCCATCAAAAGCTGTTTCCTACCTTTCAAACAATGGTCTTTCGAGTACACCTCATAACCTCATTGCCCTCATAAAATCTCTCTACGGAGATCAGAATGCCACAATCAGATGGGACAACAAACACACTGAGCCACTTAACATTAAGAAAGGTGTATGCCAAGGATGTATCCTGTCACCTCACTTATTCAGTGTATACGGAACAGGTTATGAGGGATTCTGACATGGAAGAATATGGCATAAACGTGGGAAGTAGAAAAACCTCAAACCTCAGGTACGCTGACGACACAGCACTCTATGTAAACGATCACCAGGAGGCACCATCTATGATAAATGTCCTGAATAAAATCGGGGAAGAGAAGAACCATAATCTGAATGCCAAGAAAACCCATTTTTACACACTGGCTGAAGTCCAGCCAAATCCATCTACATAGGTCAAGGTAAAGTGGAAGAAGTCCGCCAGTTCTAATATTCAGGATCGATCAAATCTAACGATGCAGACTGTTCCATACACATCAGCGCCAGAAACGGCAATGCAAAGAAACGGATGGTAGACCTCACAAACATCTGGAAAGACAAAACGACAGGCACAAAACTAAAAATCAAAATAAAGAAATGTCTGGTCTAGACCATCATGACATACGGAGCTCAAGGATGGACTCTCAGAAAGAAAAACAAAACAAAAACCCAACTGAAATGTGCTTCTATAGATGTCTCTTGAAGGTGAGCTGGAAAGAAATGAGAAGTGTCAAGAGCGCACTCGACGAGCTGAAACCCCAAAGAAAACGTGTACAGGTCATCCTTAAAAAGAAACTGACCTACTTTGGACATGTGTGCAGAAACAAAAAATGCACTCGCACGAAAGAAGTCATTCAGGGAAAAGCCGAGGGCAAAAGCGGAAGGGGAAGACCACGAACAAATTACCTGGGAAACCTCAAGGAGTGGACAGGTCGTAACAGCACAGAGATTTTCAACCTGATTGAGGAAAGGCAGATGTGGAGGACAGAGACCCGGAGAGGAGTGCAGGTAGCTAACATTCCAAAGGAGTGATGCTGTAGACAGACAGACTGACTGACTGACTGACTGACTGGCTAGCTGTCCTTGGGAAGGAGTGTTTCGGCACTGCAGCACCATCCACCCCCACCCCTCCTTTCTGTACGTGTGTATGTCTGTTTACCCTATGAAAAGGGATGTTTTTAAGACAGAATGCTGACGGGGACAACTGTGTTTTTGTGGAATCCCGCACTGCGTCGTGTGTGCTGCTTACGGGACGTTGGTCGATTCTCTGATCCGAAACACTAGTACCCAGACCACTACTTAAACATCAGGGGGAAACGTTTTGAGTGAGGATAAATTTCCTTGTCTGACCCGTGATCCGAACCCTGGTTTCTCGTGTCCTGGGCAAGTAGTTTAACCGCTATCATCATCATCTTCATGTGTCTTGCCGCATGGCGTTGGTGATTCGTAACCATGCTCTGCTATTTTTTCGTCACGGTAAGAAACCCACGGCACCAGAGAGTTTATTCCTGGGAAACGTGAATGAAAATCTGTTAATGCAGACAAACAAAATTGCATGCATACAGAAAATGCAAAAAGAATCAGGAAAATGGCTTTACCGTGTTGTGTTTTCATCCCCACCCTATCCCCCTGCAGACTCACCTACAAAATAAATAAACAAATAAATAAAAAAAATTAAAAAAACTAAGACAGAGACAGAGACAGAGAGACAGAGACAGAGAGAGAGAGAGAGAGACAGACAAGACAGACAGACAGACAGAGACAGAGACAGAGAGACACACACACACACAGAATCTAATCCAATGTGATTGAATTTTGTTTTTCGTCTGTCGATTGAACATAAGCGACAGCTCTTCGTCTATCAAATCACTTTTCTGTCACATTTTTGTTTTATTTTTCTCTTTTTCTTTTTATCAGCTCACACCCCAGCGGTCCAGCCTTCCTCTGATGTTTTGTTTCATTCGTGACCTAGTTTTTAGACCTGATTTAAGACACCGTAAAACGGTCTTCCAAACGACGTAGATCGAATGATAACTAACTGAAAGCCGATGCCAATTTCCTAACAAGGAAAATTCTGCTGCAAATCCGCCAAGCTTTGGAGATGTCGTGATGACCCAAGCTTCAACTAAAATAATCAAAATTTGGAATAAAGCATGGCGAATCCAACAGCACAGCAGCCTAAAGTACTTAAGTTTCAGATTCTGTTGCTCGGATGGTGTGTCTGAACTCGAAATAAATTCCATATGCACTGATGCCAAAAGTTCAATGTGATGCATAAGATCTAAAATGATCCTGGCACCAGTCGCCATGGTGTTGTGGTTAACGCAACGGACTACCGACTGGATGGTTGTGGGTTCGATTCCCCATCAGTCCCTTTAAAAATCATTGTCGGACTGTTGGGTTCTACCCGGCTCCTACCCACAGTTGGGCGTGCTATAGGATCATTGGGAAAACTGGGTCCACACAGTCGAGTCTCATACACTTCACGGATGCGTCATTGAGGGTGTTGCTCAAATCTTCTGACCTGCGCTGCAGGTCTCTCGGGCCTGGTTGACGCCAGGATAC
>JAPXFY010000016.1:69008627-69046127 GCA_030674185.1 Monoplex corrugatus | reverse complement strand
CCTTTCTTCTCCTCGTCTCAACTTTCCCCTGCAGGACCGTTGATACCAGATCTGTTTTGGTGTTTCTGATTGCATGGCCTACATATTTCAGCTTTCTTTTGTTGATCTCTGTCAGCAGCTGGCGCTGTAGTTTGTTCTTCTGTCTGTCCATTTGACTCTAAGAATTTGTCTATAGAGCCACATTTCTGCTGCACTGATTTTATTTTCTTCGTCTTTTCTTAACATCCAGGCTTCGCAACTATACATTAAACAGGCCAAATCAAAATTTTCAGGATTCTTAGTTTTAAATCTCTGGGAAGCCCTCTGTCTTTCCATGTGTTGTTTATAACTGGACATTTTTTGTTTTGTTTTGTTTTGTCATGCCAGTTCATATTCTCAAGTCTTTGGTACAGAAGCCGTCATTTGCTTTTTCTGATCCTGGATACTTGAAATGTTGGACATATTCCAAGTCTGTTTTATTGATTTGAATGTTAGGATGTTTCTGGTCTTCTTTTCTTGTTATATGCATGGCTTTGGTTTTTTCTTGCGTTCAGTGTCAATCCTGCCCTGCAACCTGCTGCATCTACTTGGTGCACAGTGATACAAAGATAGTCTTTAAGACCCAGCCTCATCAGCTCTGGTATCAACACCGTTAGTTGGAAGGACTCCACCTGCTGCTGTGTAAGCTGGCGACGGGAGTGCACGCAGGACATAATCACATGTGAACAACACAGAACAGCTGCTGTTCACGAAAAAAGGAACCAACACAATCACGTGTGAACAACACAGAACAACTGCTGTTCACGAAAAAAGGAACCAACACAATGACATGTGAACAACACAGAACAACTGCTGTTCATGAGAAAAGGAACCAACACAATCACATGTGAACAAGACAGAACAGCCACTGATCACAAGAAAAGGAACCAACACAGTCACATGTGAACAACACAGAACAACACAGAACAGCTGCTGTTCACGAGAAAAGGAACCAACACAATGACATGTGAACAACACAGAACAACTGCTGTTCACGAGAAAAGGAACCAACACAATCACATGTGAACAACACAGAACAGCTGCTGTTCACGAGAAAAGGAACCAACACAGTCACATGTGAACAACACAGAACAGCTGCTGTTCACGAGAAAAAGAACCAACACAGTCACATCAGTAAAGGAACCAATACAGTCACACAAGAAAAGGAACCAACACAGTCACACAAGTAAAGGAACCAACACAGTCACACGAGAAAAGGAACCAACACAGTCACACAAGAAAAGGAACCAACACAGTCACACGAGAAAAGGAACCAACACAGTCACACGAGAAAACGAACTAACACAGTCACACAAGAAAAGGAACCAAACACAGTCACACGAGAAAACGAACCAACACAGTCACACAAGAAAACGAACCAACACAGTCACACAAGAAAATGAACCAACACAGTCACACAAGAAAACGAACCAACACAGTCACACAAGTAAAGGAACCAACACAGTCACACAAGAAAACGAACCAACACAGTCACACAAGAAAACGAACCAACACAGTCACACAAGTAAAGGAACCAACACAGTCACACGAGAAAAGGAACCAACACAGTCACACAAGAATAGGAACCAACACAGTCACACAAGTAAAGGAACCAACACAGTCACACAAGAAAAGGAACCAACACAGTCACACGAGAAAACGAACCAACACAGTCACACAAGAAAACGAACCAACACAGTCACACAAGAAAAGGAACCAACACAGTCACACGAGAAAAGGAACCAACACAGTCACACGAGAATAGGAACCAACACAATCACATGTGAACAACACAGAACAGCTGTTGTTCACGAAGAAAGGAACCAACACAATCACATGTGAACAACACAGAACAGCTGTTGTTCACGAAGAAAGGAACCAACACAATCACATGTGAACAATACAGAACAACTGCTGTTTACGAGAACAGGAGCCAACACAGTCACACAAGAAAAGGAAACAACACAATTACACGAGAATAGGAACCAACACAATCACATATGAACAACACAGAATAGCTGCTGTTTACGAGAAAAGGAACCCAAGGCCGCAGGACTCTTTCTCGTGCAATGCCATGGGAAGAACACGCGCCTTCAAGATCGGTCTTGTATCCCACATGAAGACCCACACCAGGCGATGAGGACTAGCGCTAGCATGACTACTCATCAGTCAGATCGACAAGAGCGTCCATCATCAGTTCTAGCAGCAGTGGCGGCGGCAACAGTAACAAGAGCAGTAACAGTTGTATTAATAAAATGGTATCAATAGCCGTAGCAGCGGCAGCAACAGCAAGAACAACAGCAGTAACAGTGGTAGTAATAGCATAATATTTACAGCAGCAGCAGTAGCAGCAAGAATTAGAACAGTAACAGTGGTAGTAATAGCATAATATTTACAGTAGCAGCAGCAGCAAGAATTAGAACAGTAACAGCGGTAGTAATAGCATAATATTTACAGTAGCAGCAGCAGCAAGAATTAGAACAGTAACAGTGGTAGTAATAGCATAATATTTACAGTAGCAGCAGCAGCAAGAATTAGAACAGTAACAGCGGTAGTAATAGCATAATATTTACAGTAGCAGCAGCAGCAAGAATTAGAACAGTAACAGTGGTAGTAATAGCATAATATTTACAGCAGCAAGAACAAGAACAGTAACAGTGGTAGTAATAGCATAATATTTACAGCAGCAGCAGCAAGAACAAGAACAGTAACAGTGGTAGTAATAGCATAATATTAACAGCAGCAGCAGCAAGAATTAGAACAGTAACAGTGGTAGTAATAGCATAATATTTACAGCAGCAGCAGCAGCAAGAACAAGAACAGTAACAGTGGTAGTAATAGCATAATATTTACAGCAGCAGCAGCAGCAAGAATTAGAACAGCAACAGTGATAGTAATAGCATAATATTAACAGTAGTAGCAGCAGCAAAAGCAAAAACATGAGCAGTAACAGCGGTAATAATAGCATAATATAAACAGCAACTGCGGTAGCAAGAACAAGAGCAGTAACAGTGGTAGTAATGACATAATATTGACAGCAGCAGCAGCGACAACAACGGCAAGAACAAGAACAGTAATAGGAATAGTAATATAACAGCATGATATCAACAGCAGCTGCAGCAGTAGCAGCATTACAGTAAGAACACAAGGAAAGTAAGTAAAGAAACAAGTGATTGTAGGCCTTCCCCCTCCCCCTTCCCCATCACCCAGCATAAATGGAAGAGACGTTTCCCGACGCAGTATACAAAAGTACCCAAATGAATACCACCAGTAAACAATACCATAGATACAAATAGCAACGTAGATTGGCGGTCAGCGAATTCATGATCTGTATCAGCCTTGGCATACTCTCCTATTTGTTTTGTGGGATCAACGTCTTTTTTTTTATCTCAAACAACACTGAGACAAGTTTGGTAAATGAAATTGTATAAATGTGGTGACGGTTTGCTGCTGCACGATTCACTAACCAAGATGGAAGCTTTATCTCAACTCTCTTTCCTTAACTGTTTTAATCGAGGACATGTCTGACCACAAACATCTCCGTTCGTAATCATTAAAATCAATTCATCGCTTTTCATATGGTTCTTTTCTAACAACAGCGAAACTGCTACAAAAATTTGAATTTACATTTTAATCTCGATCATCTATGATAACAAATTTCTCAGTTAAAAAAATAAACTTGTGAACTGACTACTTATCATATTCTTATTTAGCTATGAAATCAATTAATCTTGTTGTTAACAGTGAGCATGGTTTTTAACCGTTGTCTTTTATCTTAACCTGGTTGTCGTTTCTGTTGTGGCGTTAGCGCTGATATGGCTGAAGTAGTCGGCTGGGCTATAAGCAAATGAACTTGAACTTGAATTAATCTTATTGAATGACATAGCACAGTTATTAAGGTCTGTGATTTCTAAAGACCTCAGGACGTGGCCAGCTCATGGGTGTATGCACAGACTTAAGGCTTGTTTCATGATTATTTTGGATCTTCTCCATCGCATAGAACCTGTGTCGTTAATGCATGTGTAATGCATTCCGAGCGTGGAAACATCTTGAGAAACTGAAACTAAAGGCCGCAAGGAACCCCACCCTCAACCGTGACCGGGGCCGACACAACCTGCCATCGGTGTACTCCTCACTCATTCAGTCGCACTGTCGTGAGTTCGCTCACGGTGGCGCCCACTGAAGCCAGTTCTCAACCCAGCAGTTGCGCTGAAGAAGTCGGCCGGATCGCCGATGAAAGCTACGCAAGTGAGTAGCCATTTTACTGAGAGATGCGTTTAGTCCGGTAGTCGTTATAAAGGCCTGTGGCATGTGAAGACGATCATATTATAGAGTGCGAGAGAGCTTCTTACAACCTGTCTCACTGTCCATGTCTATGATAGTACAGGCGGGTTTTAGTGGTATAGTACACAGAACGAAGCATCAACTACTTACTAATGGGGGAACTCGGTGGGATAACAAGGACTTGCTTTTCTCTCTCTGTCTCTCCATCTGTTCTGCATTAGGTCACATACACATACTGTATATACATATACATATATACAGGAGCACGCGCGCGTGCACTGAAACACACACACACACACACACACACACACACACACACACACACACACAAAGAGAAACACAGAGACCGGGAAAGTGAGAGCAAGAGAAAGAGAGAGGGAGATGGACAGAGAGGGAGGGAAAGAAAGAAAGAGAGAGAGAGAGAGAGTTAGACATACAGACAGACAGAGAGAAAGAGAGACAAAGAGAGAGAGAGAGACAGACAGACAGACAGACAGAGAGATTGAGAAAGAGCGAGAGAGAGAGAGAGAGAGAGAGAGAGAGAGAGAGAGAGAGAGAGAGACATGCAGGTAAACTCTTTATCCATCTGATACACGTTTTTTGGAGAAAAAAAAAGTCAGTTTTTCTCCCACCCTTCAGGAGCAAGTTAAAAAGAGCAGAACAAAATTGAGACAATTGAAATATGATTGCTAAGAAGAATGTTGAGAGTTCCATAGACAGCAAAAACAAACAAACAAACAAACAAACAAACAAACAAACAAACAAACAAAACGAGGCAGTCTTGAAGGAGGAAGACACAAGAAAAACATTAATATAGAAGATTAGGAAAAGACAAGCAACATCTACAGAACATGCTACATTGCAAGAGAAATTGAGCACCTGGTCACAACAGGAAAACTGGAGGGAAAGAGAGCGCCAGGTTGACCCAGGGAGAAAATATTGGACTGACTTGCAGAGTGATTGAGGACAGAGAAGGTGGGAGATTTATTTGCTGCCACAAGGGATAGATTCGTATGGAGGGCCATGATCACCAACGTTATGCTGCAGGGCACATGATGATGATGATGATGATGATGTCTGATGTAGGCCTGCGTCTGTATGGAACCGTACCGGCGTGGTTCAGGGCCTTGATGTTCTTTTTGTTGTTCGTCGCCAGATGCTCTTGGGTCTTCTCTCTTTTGTCTTCGATTTCTGTGTCCATGAAGGGCAGTCTGGGTGATTCTGGCCTGCTATCTTTGGTCGATGTATTCAGTCCATCTGCATCGGGTTTTTTTTTTCACGACGTTAGTGTCCATGCGGACCTGATCAGATGGCAGGCTCTTCAACCTCACCCGCCTTAGAGAAAGGACAAGGTCCATGAAGCCCTCATCAGAGACATGCTATTTGCCAACGATGCCGCAGTTGTGACCCATACTCAGCGGGCTTTGCAGTCACTAATGGACCGCTTCTCCCAGGCCTGCAAAATTTTGGTCTGACCATCAGTCTTAAGAAGACAAACGTCCTGGGCCAAGGCACGCCATCTCCACCAGCCATCACCATTGATGACTACAAGCTTGAAGCCATCCATCAATTCACATATCTTGGGTCCACCATCATTGATAACCTCTCCCTTGACACAGAGATCGACAAGAGGATCGGAAGGCAGCCACAACACTAGCCGCCTCACACAAAGGGTGTGGACAAATCCCAAGCTGACCACGAAGACAAAGATGGCTGTAACAACGCCTGTGTCCTCAGCACCTAGTTGTATGGCAGCAAGGCATGGACCACGCATGCTCATCAGGAGAAAAGGCTCAATACCTTCCACCTGAGAAGCCTACGGCGCATACTCGGCATTTCCTGGCAAGACAAGGTGACCAACACCGAAGTCCTGACCCGCGCTGGCCTCCCAACCATGCATACCATGCTGAGACAGCGTCGGCTGTGGTGGTTGGGCCACGTTCGTCGCATGGAAGATGGTCGCATCCCAAAAGACATCCTTTATGGTGAGCTTGCCACAGGGCAGAGAAACATTGGCCGCCCACAGCTGAGATACAAAGACGTTTGCAAACGTGACATGAAGGCGCTGGAGATCAACACTGAGTCCTGGGAGGACCTCGCAGACGACCGCAACAGCTGGAGAACCACTCTCAAGAAACAGCTGCGGATTAGTGAGGACAAACTGTCAGCTGCTGCAGCAGAAAAGCGAGTTCGCAGAAAATGGATGACAGCCAACAGACCAGCATCAGCATACACATGTGACCGCTGCGACAGAGACTGCCTCTCTCGCATTGGTCTCTACAGTCACAGGCGACGCTGCTTGGACCAAGCAGACAGCCCATCTAGACATTAGAACGGATGTACTTTGTCCATGGTCAGCCATGACCGAGGGAGGCCTACCTAAAGTATCCATGCTCTCTTGATAGCATTAACGTAGTAGCCTATGGGAAAAATTTTATCTGCAATTACATTATGACCACGTCTTCTTTTCGATTATCATGGGGTGCTGTCCATTAAGTGGGCCATTACTGTAAAGAGTAAAGGGACCAGTCGCCGTGGCGTAGTGGTTAGCGCAACGGACTACTGACTGGAAGGTTGTGGATTTGAGTCCCCATCAGTCCCTTCAAAATCATTGTAGGATTTTTCGGCTCTAACCGGCTCCTACAAGAGTTGGGCGTGCCATGGGCTCATTGAGAAGACTGGAACCACACATCGAGTCTCATCCACTTGTAAGATGCGTCATTGAGGGTGTTGCTCAAATCTTCTGACCAGCACCGCAGGTGTCTGTATCTCTTGGGCCGGGTTGATGCTCGGCAACCAGCCTATTGAAGCAGCTCCATTGGCTCCCTGTGGAAGCAAGAGTAGAATATAAACTAGCTACTCTGACTTATCGGCATTTTCATGGTACTTTGCCTATCTACCTCTCTTCTGTGCTTAAAACATACAGGCCTGAACGCAGTCCCAGGTCAAGCAGCCAGAAACTTCTGGCAAAATCAAAATCAAAATACAAAACCATAGGACATCGAGCTTTCCGTTGCCAGGCTCCACTTGTCTGGAACGATCTGCCTTTTTCTCTCCGCTGTTCATCATCTCTCTTCTTTCAAGGCGGGCTTCAAAACTCATCTTTTTTGATAAATACTACCAGTAATGAGACATGATTTTTATCTGTCTGATTCAGTAATGTATATATTTAGTACTTGCTTGCAACAGATGTGCTAATGTGTGTGTTGGGGGAGGGGGGAGGGACTAGGAGTGGGAGTTGTATAATTGAACACTAGGCAAGGGAAAAAAATGAACTAACCAATGTAAAGCGTAGTGAGTCTTTACCTGTGTGTAGGAGAATAGTGCTATATAAAAGTCATTTATTATTATTATTATTATCATTATTATTATATCATTATTACAGGAAGCAAAAATAAAAGGCCGGAGCTAAATAGCAAGAAGACTGAAGTCTGGTAACCATTCAAAGAAAAGAAGAAAACCCCCACAAAATAACAGTAAATGGCACATCTTCGAGACAGATTGTTAAGTTTAAACATCTGGAACAGTCATCTCAGCAGACGGTAGACATACATCATAGATAGCCAGCAGAATGGCCAAGCTAAACCAGCATTTAGGAAGATAAAAGTTTTCTTACCAACAAAAGCCTATCAACTAATATCAGGAAGCGAGTTCTTGAATGTTATATAGAACCGATACTGTTGTACGGGTGAGGCGTGACAGTCAACACGCAAAGTCAGAACAAGGGATAGATTCGTATAGAGGGTCATAATCGCCAACGCCATGAGGCAGGGCACATGATGATGATGATGATGATGATTCTACATAGATCTCTTTGTCAGTGACGCCAAATTCAGTTTTTGACGTCAAAGTTTTACGCTATAATGACGTCATTTTGGTGTTTATTTTTCTCGAGTTTCTATTCTTGTTTTCCACATGTGTTCTTTTTCTTTTTTGGTGTCGGTGTGACTTGTGATGTGGGTGTTGTTGTTATCTGTGTTTTCATCCATTTGGCTGTTTCTGCTATCAGAGATATACAGCCCCTCTATAGTCCTGGTGTGTCTGTAGGGACGGGCTTTTGTCTACGTCCCAACCGGCATCCTGGCCATCCACCTTCTTTTGGGTTGTTCCATCATAACCACCCACCTCTTTGACCTGGTCAGTCGCAACCTTTATTTTTTCTTTGATTATTTGTTCTGAAAGTGTTTTGAGCATAGTTTTTAATTCACTTGTGGCGTATTTGATGGAATCACTGCGAAAATTTTGTCCCAGGGGCACGTTCAGTGTTTGTTAGTAACCACAAGGTCTTAGCGATAAGCCATCAGATTTTTGCAGCGATGTTCTTAGTCTTGACTCTGTTTTTGACCTGTTGGCCTTTCTGTGTCACTATGTAGGACCTGGTTTAAGTCAAGCTTATAATGACCTGTTGCAGCACATAGCGTAATAATTAGCTTATTGGTTTTAGATCGCCATGTTGATGACGATATGTATTCTGTTCTCTCTCTCTTTCCTCTCTCTCTCTCTCTCTCTCTCTCTCTCTCTCTTCTCTCTCTCTCTCTGTGATTTCAGAGCTTCTGTAGGCTTACGTATTCACATTCTGTGTCTAGCAAATGTGTAATGCGCAGTGAAACTATGAGCATAAGGAACCGCGCTATAAAAGTGTTATTATTAAAACTTTATCTAATTGTATCATTACTGAATACTTGTGTTGTGTTGTGTGTGTGTGTGTCTTGGTGTGTGGTGTTTTGTGGGTGTGGGTGTATAATATATATATATATATGCTATATATATATATATATATATATATATGTATATATGCTATATATATATATATATATATATATATATATATATGTGTGTGTGTGTGTGTGTGTGTGCGTGTGTGTATATATATATAGTTATATATATATGTGTGTGTGTGTTCGTTCGTTGCTGATTAAGTTTTCACTATAAGTGATATAGAGTATGTGTGTGTGTGTGTGTGTATGTGTTTGATGTCAGCGCTTCGTAGGCCTACGTATTAAATGTGTGTACCCAATGTAATGCCAATGAGACTCTATGAGCATAAGGGACCGCGCTATAAAACTATGATCTAATTGTATCATCATTATTAGGTATGTGTGTGGTGTGTGGTGTGTGTGTGTGTTGTGTGTGTGTGTGTGTGTGTGATGAGTGTGTAGTGGTGGAGTGAGAGAGAGAGAGAGAGAGAGAGAGAGAGAGAGATCAGTGCTTCTGTAGGACTACATATTGTGTCTAACAAATATGCACTTCACATTGAGACTTATATGAGCATAAGGAACCGCGCTATAAAACTGTGATCTAATTGTATCATCATTATGAAATACTTGGTAGGATACAAACATTCAAAACAAGACTATTGTCTTAGTATACGCTTTCACCAGTTCTAGATTGGTGGGTATAGAGGGTACAGATCCTACCTTCCGGTCTGACTGTTGGAGTTTGCAAGGTGCAAATCTCGCTCGAACAGAACTTTGTTAGAGTACCAGTCGCCGTGGTGTAGTGGATAACGCAACGGACTACCGACTGGAAGGTTGTGGGTTCGAATCCCCATTAATCCTTTCCAAAATCATTGTGGGATTTTTTCGGCTATAACCGGCTCCTGCCTAGAGCTGGGCGTGCTATGGACTCATTGGAAAGACTGGGACCACACTGTCGAGTCTCATCCACCTCACGGATGCGTCACTGATGGTGTTGCTCAAATCTCGGGCCACGTTGACGCCAGGATACATATTAATATTATTATGATAGTAAGCGTAAAGTACAGCCCTGACACGCAGTCTCAATCCTAGATGGAATTCCATAGCATCATGATTATCATCCTCATCGACATCATCTCATGGATTGTAAAAAAAAAACACAAAAAAAAGAAAGAAAAAAAAACAACAACCCAGTTCTAGCTCCTGTTGAATTTAAGGTGGCGTAGAAAATAGGACAAAAATCTCTTGTTAGTGTGGCCTTCAGTCTAACCAGTTATGAATGTACACCTGATTTTCCTTAAAGTAAGGGAAAGGTAAACAGTGAGGGTGGAGATATAGGCATCATCTTCATTCTGCTGGCACCGAGAAAAGTTGGGATCTCTACCACTTCAATCTTCTACGACATTTCCTAGTTTGTTTCTTCTTCCTGTGTTGTTTTGTTTTCTTTTGTTTTCACTATATCGCTGAATCTTAACCCTTTGACTCCCGCACCCTGCCCACAGCATCTTACATTGTCAGTCATGCTCGCAAAGCACAAACTTAACCCTTTGACTCCCTCACCCTTAACCTTTTGATTCCCTCACCCTATTCATCAGTTTCCTGCAGGAAGCTTTTGGAAAGGGTGAGGGAGTCAAAGGATTAAGTGTTTGCAGTTGGTGGATAAAGTGCGGGAGTCAAAGGGTTATCGCTCTGTATCGGAAAATCTTGATACTGTCTTTTCAAATTGTACTACAAATATTGCCACTGTATGTACTTGATGGAATGTGATAGCGAGTCTGATTTCTAAATAACATTTCCGTGTATCTTGACAAACTGTATACCAACTAAGTAACATAACTCTTGAGAGTCACGGAGTTATCTCCCATGTTGACAAACTGGTTTGCTGTTGTTGTTCATGTTACGATTTTCGTTATTGATGATTGTGCTTGATGTAGATGCATTTGAAACATATGGACATTTTATATGAATTCAAATTTACTCTTAAAACATGATTGCAGGTACGCTTTGCTCTTTTGTTGTGCATTTGCTTGTGTTACTTTTTTTTAAATGAATACAAAAAAGTTCGAAATAAAAAACAAATACAAAATCAAACAAACCAACCAACAAACAAACAAAACAAAAAACAAAAACCAATTTGATCTCAGAGGCAAAAGTAAATTTGAAATATTTTATTTATTTGTTTATTTCCAGTTGCCCCATCTGATGCATCAGCACATTAGCGGATCGGCCACTCACATCGGCCCCCGGCAAACTACCAAACACACTTTCCTTCAGTTACAGTCTCAATACCAGGCGGTGCACAGGAGGTATAGTATCGAGCTGTCAAGAGGTCACCGACAAGAACAAAGAACACCGCTGCGTCACTTCAGAGGAGGTGAGGTTTAGTGTACTCGCAATATAACATAGTTTACCGGCTATTGACATACCTGTTACTGTTCTTGTTATATTGTTTTTAATTTAAAGCCCATCCGACAGTGCAGAGCCATATCAGGGCTATAACTTTTTCAAAATATACACTATACTTCAACAGGAAAAAACAAAAAACAAAGCATAATTAAATAGACACATCAGTGCATTCACACACATAATCTGAGGAGATGCTCCTGGCGTTGATCATTCCGTCCTATTTATCACAGAGGGGATTTAAAAAAACATGCTTGAATACAAATTTAAACATAACTAAGGATTCTAAAGCATATATAAAAACAGGCCTAAATTACCTAAATTGCTTCGCATATCTCATTTCACTGGAGCCAAAAATACACTTATTGCATGTACCAATCAAGAGAAAGTAGTTCAGACTTTATTGAACATATACAGGTGAATTGACCGGCAATGCAGAAAATGATAGAAAAAAAAGACAGAAAGCAAAGAAGTGACAAAGAAACAAGAGAGTGACAGAAAAGAGGACATTTTATCACAGAATTTCCAGAAGGTGGGGATACTATTATACTGTAAGAGCCCCTGGCATCCCCACAAGGGGGAACTGGCGTAACTAATTGCTTACTTATGAAGTCAAATTGAATTAGGTCGTCCCCTATGAGTGTGGACTCCAACAACACCTCTAATGATAGACGTGATCGACCACACCAATGACCTCAAAGTGAATTAGATATCCCAGGCTTGGAGAGAGGCAAAAGAAATGGGATTTGAAGTCACCATGAGAGCAGTAAGGAAAGAGCCACATGTTTGGAAAAAAAATCGCAAAAATCTGCGTAATTATTATAAAGCCGTGGAATTCGTTTTGATACAATACTGCACGACAGCATGTACATGATTATTATATCACATGTTACATAATACACACTTATCATACTCCAGTGATGTTGATGAGATCAGTTGGAAACGCTCTTAAAGTTGTATACAACGAAGTTGAAGGCACTTGAATTCTGTCCTTCCTACTTTATGTTCTGAGTCATCACAACACACAATCTGTACTGTTTTCAAGGCTTGTCAAATAATCTATAGTGGCTTAATCAACAATTTTCAAATCCGTTTTATGATCCGGTAAGTTAAGGAAAAGACATCTTGAATACTTAGTAATATTTTTGAATTCATTTTCCTGTATTTCCACTTTAGATATTTAGTAATATTTTCATTTCATTTTCCTATATTTCCACTTTAGATTTTGTTGATATAGTTTAATTTCAGCAACCTCGTTCCATAACATATCTTCTGATCTTGAATATGAATCCCCGAAAGGAAAACATCACAAACTTACTACTTTGATAACGCGTTATTTGAGTTTCGGTATCAAGTTTAGCTTCTGAAGATAACGGTTCCGCGCTCGGAAATGAATTCCAAATACACAAACGCTGCAGGTGCTGTTTGGTTGAGAAGAATCCAGAATGATCATGGCATAAGCCTTAAGCCTGCACATAAACCCGTGATCAGGTTATGTCAGAAGAACTGTCAACAAGACAATTCTTCTCAAATAACCAGGAGATCTGACAACAGATGAACCACCAAAGTGAGGCACTGGATCCCTCGAAGCCAAAAAAGGAACAGCGGTCGCCAGAGAACCAGATGGCGAGACGATCTAGAAAAGTTCGACAAACAATGGACCAGAACAGCAGTTAACCGGCAACAGTGGCGTGCGATGAGGAAGGCTTATGTCCAACAACAGACCGAAACAAGCTGAAGTGAAGTGAAGTGAAGTGAACAAGATCAAACGTTACATTATCAGAAACACCAAGATCAGAAAAATGGTGGGAACGACATCTGTCCAGCATCATATCCATCAGCAGAGAATAAGGTGGTTTGGTCATCTGATCAGAATGTAATCCCAACAGTTGGCTCAACAAGCATAAGGCAAAAAACATAAGTGGACCAGTAGTCATGGTGTAGTGGTTAACGCAACGGACTACGGACTGGAAGGTTGTGGGTTGGAATCCCCGTCAGTCCCTTCAAACATCATTGTGGGATTATTCGGCTCTAACCGGCTCCTACCCAGAGTTGGGCGTGCTATGGGCTCATTGGGAAGACGGGGACCACACAGTCGAGTCTCATCCGCTTCACGGATGCGTCATTGAGGGTGTTGCTGTTGCTCAAATCGTCTGACCAACACCGCATTTGTCTGTATCTCTCGGGCCTGGTTGACGCCAGGATACGTTATGATAGTAAGCGTAGAATACAGCCCTGTCACGCAGTCTCATCCTAGACGGAACTTCATAGCATTATGATTATCATCCTCATCGACATCATCATCATCGCATTGTAAAAATTGTTCCAGCTTCTGTGGCCATTAAAGTGGTGTAGAAAAATGGGACGAAAAAAAAAGGTGAGCACAAAAGAAACCTCTCTGAGTGCAATGATCCTTAAAAAAAAAAAGTGGATTTACAACATGAGGCAGACCAAGAAAGACTTGCGTCGACGATGTGGAAGAAATGTTAATGTCACATCGTATTTCTCTTCTTCAAGCCGGCAAGCTTGCTGATGACCTTCAACTTTATGTAAACGCAATTCCCAAGATGGTACAGACTGACAGAAAAAAAAAGTAAAAAAAAAAAAAAAAAAGAAGAAGAGAAAGAAATGGAAGAAAAAAGGTTTGTATTGTCAGAGCACTCATCATCATGGTTTAGTTTTCGATCAAAATTAGATCCTCGTGAGAAATCAACTAAATGAATTTTTCCCCTTCAAGTGGGGCCTTGACGTAACGATTACCTTACGTCTCCCCTGGTGCATTACTTAAACTCCGACAGTTCGTCGACAGCATCGTTACTGAATTAGTAATTGTTCAATGATTGCCGAGTAGTTTATAGTCGATGAGAGGATTCTTCTGTTGTTCTGGAGGACGTCTTTTCTGAAGGGGATAGGGTAGGGTGATGATGGAGGAGAAAACAGTTGTGGCTGTTTTGTTTGTTTGTTTGTTTGTTTGTTTGTTTGTTTGTTTGTTTGTTTGTTTTTTGGTTCAGTTTTTACGTCGACACCCACCTCAGGTGATATGGCTGACGGGGACAACCATCCCAGGGAAGTGGGGGAAGGAGGGGGCTTATCTAATCCTATACTGACACCACAACAACAACAATGATGTTAAGATGGGACTGCGAGAAGGCCAGTTTTAATTCAGCGTATCCAGGACTTCGAACCCACAACCATTAGCATGTGAATCCGCTAGAGTGGGGTGGTGATGGGGGAGGACACAGTTATGGCTGATGTTGTGGAGGACGTCTTTTCTCAAGGGGGTAGGGTGGAGGTGATGATAGGAAAGGGGATGGTAATGGCTGTTGTTCTGGAGAACGACTTTTCTTAAGGGTGGTGGGGTGGTGGTGGTGGTGTGGTAATGCAGGAGGGGACAGTCATGGCTGCTGTTGTGGGGGACGACTTTTCTGAAAGGCGGGGGTGGGGGTGGGGGTGAATGAGGAGAAAACAGTTATGGCTTTTTTTTTTATTTGGTTCAGTTTTTATTTCGACAACCACCTCAAATGATATGGCCGGCGGGGATAACCATCCCAGGGAAGCAAGGGAAAGGGGACTTTTCTAATCCTATATCTACACCACCAGAACAACAATTATGTTAAAATGGGACAGTGAGAAGGTCAGTTCTAATGTAGCGCATCCCGGGCCTCCAATCCACACCCATTAGCATGTGAATCCGCTAGGGTGGGTGGTGATGGAGAAGGGGACAGTTATGGCTGGGTTTTTTTTTTATTTGGTTCAGTTTTTACGTCGACACCCACCTCAAATGATATGGCCGGCGGGGATAACCATCCTAGGAAAGGGGGGAAGGGGGGAAGGGGGATTTATCTAATCCTGTACTGACACCACCAGAACAACGATGATGTTAAGATAGGACAGTGAGAAGGCCAGTTTTAATATAGCGCAACCCCGGGATTCGAACCCACAACCATTAGCATGTGAGCCCGCTAGGGTGGGGTGGACATGGAGAAGGGGACAGTTATGGCTGATGTTGTGGAGGATGTCTTTTCTTATGAGGGTTAGGGTGGAGGTGGTGATTCAAGACGGGACAGTTATGGCTGCTGCTTTGATCTGGTTCAGGTTTTACATCGACACCCACCTCAAATGATATGGCCGGCGGGGATAACCATCCCAGGAAAGTGAGGGAAGGGGGACTTATCTAATCCTGTACTGACACCACCAGAACAACGATGATGTTAAGATAGGACAGTGAGAAGGCCAGTTTTAATATAGCGCAACCCCGGGATTCGAACCCACAACCATTAGCATGTGAGTCCGCTAGGGTGGGTGGTGATGGAGAAGGGGACAGTTATGGCTGCTGTTGTGGAAGAAGCTTTTCTTAAGGGGAAAGGTTGGATAGTGATGAAGGAGAAGACAGTTATGGCTGCTTTGTTTTTATTTGGTTCAGTTTTTACGTCGACACCCACCTCAAATGAAATGGCCGACGGGGATAACCATCCCAGGGAAGTGGGGGAAGGGGGACTTATCTAATCCTATACCGACACCACCAGAACAAACAATGATGTTAAGATAGGACAGTGAGAAGGCCAGTTTTAATGTAGCGCATCCCGGGATTCGAATCCACAACCATTAGCATGTGAATCCGACACTCAAACCAACTGAGCTACTGGGGCTATGGATATCAGAACCAATTAAACAGAAGCACAGAGGTGATTTTCTTGGGGCTCAGCAAATCAAGCAAAAGCTAGGTGCTTGGGGCCAGCCAATCGAGGGTTGAGCGTGTGTACGAAACTGGTCGTAGCAAATATAGCAATCCTAGTGAATCCAAGATGGCAGATCGCATGAAAAAACACGTGACGTTGCTTATTCTGAGTAAAAATGCCGACGACCCTTTGCCTGACGTCTCTTCAGTGCTGAAGAACATCACAGCCACTCTTGTGGCAAATGTGAATACAACAGCAACAGAGGATAAAGATGCGAATCCTTATACACAAGCGGTCGCCATCTTGAAATCGTAAGCTATCACCTCTCGAGACCGCTGCGCTTTGCTGACTAGTCGCTAGCTTTGCTCGCACTAGGGGGCCCGTAAGAAACCCGCTCGTTTGATTGGCTCATTTCAGCTAGTTGTGTCTCACTTTGCTACGCCTATGAAACTCGTTTCAGAGAGAAATAATACCGACCCTGCAAGTGTTATTTTGGTCATCATGGCAACTGTCTGTTTCGTTTACAACTACCAGTCGAATGTCAGTCACCGCATCAGTCCTTTCATTTCAATCACATATTTCAACACCAAGAGAACTGCCATGATTTGTATAATGATAACATTACAGAGCAATGGTGGGTGCACAGGAGGTGGAGAGCATATACATGTAGACAGTGGCTTATTAGAAATTGACCGATTCTTTTTAAAATATTGCAAAGATTGTCTCAAATTGAGTGGCGCAGCACTGCGGCGACGCACTCTCAAAAGCAAGAGCAACCCGATTTTCATAGAACAAAACAACAACAACAACAAATATAAGGACAATATAAAGACATAACCAGTAGATTATAAAAGAGTGAAGTGTAGAGAGTAACTTTCCGTGGAGCCTACATTGTGATGGAGAGTCTCATGTCCTCTGACTTGCTGGTTTACTTTCCCCAATCCTGAGCTGAATCACTTTAAGTCAGTGACAGCAGGATTAAAACACAATAAACAAACAAACAAACAAACAAACAAACAAACAAACAAGCAAACAAACAAACAAACAAACACAACCCACATTGTTTACACTTGCAGATCCTGACCTTCTGATGCTTCTCGTGGCACGGAAATTAATTCAGACGGTGGCAGAAGCTGAAGAAATTTAGTTCTCTTTCTCTGGGATAGTTTCCGTTTTGTCTGAAAATGCCAGAAACTCTCCAGCCTAAGGGGCTGCTTAGGATGGCAACTGACATTTTTGTTAGTTTTGTTTGGTTTGGTTTGTTTATTTGGTTGCTTATTTGTTTGTCCGTTTGTTTGTTTGTTTGTTTGTTTGTTTGTTTGTGCTATGATTCACTTTGAATAGCTAAAAGTTTCTCAGAAGGAGGAAAATGTATTTAAAATTCCCATTTAAATATAGCTTTGAATGTGTTTTATGAGGGATAGAGGTGGGGTATTGCTTACTTGCTGACCATCTCATCCACCTCCAACCCTTATCCCCAAAACAAATATCATTTTAAAAGTAAGATTTTCTTCTTGGTTAAGGGTAGAATCGAACAAGTAGGAAAAGGCATTCCAAAAGTGATGAACAATAAATTCTAAAATAAAGAGTTTAGTATAATGTGAGTGCAAATTGTCTGTTCTTCACCTGCAGTTATCTATGTACAATGATGAGATGGCTGTCATTGCAGTTGATGCTAACATTGAAGTTGCAGAACTGGAAGAAACCATACCATCAGAATTGAACGAGTCTGTTGCTGAGTCCATCTGTCTTCCTGAACCGGATGCTGAGCCTACCTGTCTTCCTGAATCAATTGCTGAGCCCACCTGTCTTCCTGAACCAATTACTGAACCTGCCTGTCTTCCTGAATCGGTTGCTGAGCTCACCTGTCTTCCTGAATCAATAACTGAGCCTGCCTGTCTTCCTGAATCAATTGCTGAGCCCACCTGTCTTCCTGAATCAATTACTGAACCTGCCTGTCTTCCTGAATCGGTTGCTGAGCTCACCTGTCTTCCTGAATCAATTACTGAGCCTGCCTGTCTTCCTGAATCAGTTGCTGAGCTCCCTGTCATCATCCTGAATCATACTGACTGCCTGTTCTACCTGCTCTTCTGAATCAATACTGACCTGCCTGTGTTCCTGAATCGGTTGCTGAGCCCACCTGTCTTCTTGAGCCGGTTGCTGAGCCTGCCTGTTCCTGAATCGGTTGCTGAGGCCACCTGTCTTCCTGAATCGGTTGCTCAGCTCACCTGTCTTCTTGAGCCTGTTGTTGAGCCTGCCTGTCTTCCTGAATCGGTTGCTGGGCCCACCTGTCTTCTTGAGCCGGTTGCTGAGCCTACCTGTCTTCCCAGGACGGTTGCTGTGCTGACCTGTCTTCCTGAATTGGTTACTGAGCACATCTCTCTTACTGAATCAATTGCTGAGCCTACCTGTCTTCTTAAGTCGGTTGCTGAGCCCACCTGTCTTGTTGAGTCGGTTGCTGTTCCCACCTGTCTTGTTGAGTCGGTTGCTGTTCCCGCCTGTCTTGTTGAGTCGGTTGCTGAGCCCACCTGTCTTGTTGAGTCGGTTACTGAGCCCACCTGTTTTGTTGAGTCGGTTACTGAGCCCACCTGTCTTCTGGGGTCGGCTGCTGAGCCCCTCTATCTTCCTGAATCGGTTGCTGAGCCCACCTGTCTTCCTGAATCAATTGCTGAGCCCAACTGTCTTTCTGAATCGGTTGCTGAGCCTATAGATCTTCCCAAATCACTTGTTGAGCTAATCTGTTTTCCTGAATCGGGTTTGAGCCCATCTCTATTTCTGAATCGGTTGCTGAGCGCATCTGTTTTATTGAATAGATTGCTGAGTCCACCTGTCCTCCTGAACCGATTGCTGAGTCCATCTGTCTTGCTTAATCGACTGCTGAGCCTGTGTCCCTTCCTGAATCGGTTGCTAAACTCATCTGTCCTCCTGAATTGATTGCCGAGCCCACCTGTCTTCCCGAATCAATTGCTGAACTCATCTGCTTCCTGAATTGATTGCTGAGCCCATCTGTCTTCCTGAATTGATTGCTAAGCCTGTGTCTCTTCCTGAATCAATTACTGAGCCTGCCTGTCTTCCTGAATTGACTGCTGTGCCCAACTGTCTTCCTGAATTGATTGCTGAGGCCCTCTGTTTTCTTGAATTAACTGCTGAGCCTGTGTATTTTCCTGAGGCAAGTGCTGAGCTCATCTCCATTCCTGAATGAATTGCTGAGCTCATCTTGTCCTAAATCGGTTGCTCAGCTGATTGCTCTTTCCGATTCGTTTGCTGAGCTCATCTCTCTTGCTGATACGTTTGTCTCTTTCTGGGTCATTTGCTGAGCAAGCCATTCAAGCTGAAAGATTTGAGCCAGTCACAAAGTATTGCTGAGCCGATTGTTGACTCATTTGGCGCTCTCCCTTACTTATCGGCCAAACCGGTTACCCGACCTGATTCTGCTTCAGAGCCGGTAATTTCGTTTACTGGGGAGGTCATTCCTATCATTTTGCCTGAGCCTGTTGCCAAACCGGAGCCTGTGAGTGTGACCGAGTGATATTCTGGTCTGGTACCGCAACTTGCTGATCCTGTTGCTGCAGCAGAAAGCTAAGATCTAGCAAAACACGTTGTTCTACTGGAATATGTCAACCAGAAAGGACTTAGCACACCCAGAGGACTTCACGGTAATCACCTTCTATGGACTTCAGAGGCATCCCTATGGCGTCGTGGACCACTATTCCATGTGACAGCGGCGTTACTTAATGTCTTTGGGGCAAGTCAGCTTGATCAGATGACTGTTGTTTTACCTGTTTATGAATGGTTTCAAGGTTGCTCTGAATGAAGTTATTGTCCTGTGATCAGAAAACTATTTTTTTACCTGTTTATGAATGGTTACAAGTTGCTCTGAATGAAGTTATTGTCTGTGATCAGATAACTATTTTTTTTACCTTTTATGAATGGTTACAAGTTGCTCTGAATGAAGTTATTGTCTGTGATCAGATGACTATTTTTTTACCTGTTTATGAATGGTTTCAAGTTTGCTCTGAATGAAGTTATTGTCTGTGATCAGATAACTATTTTTTTTACCTGTTTATGAATGGTTTCAAGTTTGCTCTGAATGAAGTTATTGTCTGTGATCAGAAAACTATTTTTTACCTGTTTATGAATGGTTTCAAGTTTGCTCTGAATGAAGTTATTGTCTGTGATCAGATAACTATTTTTTACCTGTTTATGAATGGTTTCAAGCTTGCTCTGAATGAAGTTATTGTCTGTGATCAGAAAACTATTTTTTACCTGTTTATGAATGGTTTCAAGTTTGCTCTGAATGAAGTTATTGTCTGTGATCAAAATGACTATTTTTTACCTGTTTATGAATGGTTTCAAGTTTGCTCTGAATGAAGTTATTGTCTGTGATCAAATGACTATTTTTTACCTGTTTATGAATGGTTTCAAGTTTGCTCTGAATGAAGTTATTGTCTGCTCATGATTGTCTTGTTGTGGTTATTTAAACAATGTGTGATGAATTAGCCAAGAATGTTCACAAAGCTTTATTTTCATTATTTAAGAAAAATCACTTTAAACTGGTTTGTTGTTGTTTTCATTGTTTAGTGATTGTCGTATCACTGAAAATTGTTGTGAAATAAAAATGTGAAGTTGTATTAAATGGTATAAGCATGTAGCTTGTAACTTGTATGGTAAATGGGAGAAAATTGGTCGATAGAAATTACTTTGGGAAGTGAATTAAGGAAATATGTTTGTGAAAAGCATAAAGCTGTTAAGTCATGTATACATTCTATCAAATTCATATTGGCCGGAAATGCGAATTAGAAATTATTGAGCAAAACTGTTTAAATGAATGCGTTGAACTAGATTTTGTAGAGAAGTTTAATATTATCAATCCTTTAATCAATGTTTTTACTGTACTGGATGCATTAACCTTTTGACTACTGTGCCGTAACCACCAACTTCAAAAACTTAACCCTATAATTCCTCACCCTATCCACCAGTTTCCTACAGGAAACTGGTGGATATGGTGAGGGAATCAAAGGGTTAAGTTTTTGCTTTGCTAACATGGTCGAAAACGCAGGATGCTGATGGACAGCATGCGAGAGTCAAAGGGTTAATGTTTTAGCCGAATGTGTTAATTCACAAATTGCTTCGATTTATTGTTTCATTTGTTTTTAGAAATTATTGTTTATTGCATGATTCATAGTTTGACACGGTCTTCTTGCTCTTGACATCTGAAAATGTATATTACGTTCTTTTTGAAATGTTGAGAACATGATTTTGTGTTTGCTTCTGTTCGTGTTCTGTTGAAATGGACTATCAAGAAGTGATAGATTTTTAAATCATTTTTTTAAACGTATGGCAAGCATTGATATGATGTGTAAATAGTGTGTAAATCAGAAAAGGAAGGAAAGAAGGAAATACACTAGATACATTAAACGTTTTAACTGATGATATCAAACTGTGGTCACTCTTGCCAGATTCAGTCACCCCGGCCTTGTCAGACACTAGCCAGTTGAGTCAGACTGACCAGTGTGATTGCATGTTGCATTTCATATTTAAATCTGATATTGTTTTTATTTGAAATACTTTGTCTGTCGTTGAGACTTTGTGCAGAATCAATACATTATGATGCAATTGTCATCAAGCTGCCGACACATTTCATTTGAATACCTTTCACCAAGAAACTTCTTACTGGATATCGGCTTTTTTAAAATTTGTTTTTGTTTAATTTTTGTTGTTGTATATTTTTTGGGGTGGGTGGGTGTTTGTTTGTTTCATTATCATACCAGCATATACCTAACCACAGCACAGAAATATAATTCTGAATGTCACATATGTCGCCTTCTTAAATGTAAGACCCAAGTCTGTCTAACATCAATTTGAATATTCTGAAATATGTCTACCGGTACATCTGACATGTCACTAAATGCCTGAGACATGTTCATTACGTAGTGTGCCAGACATGAAGAACCTTTGTTGTTGCTTTTTTTTCAGAGGAGTACAATTATGAGTTTGGCTCTGCAAAGTACCATGGCCTGTGTGCTTTCGGTGGTCTTCTTTCCTGTGGCTTGACCCACATACGACTTGTCCCCCTTGATCTGGTCAAGTGCCCGTTTCCAGGTGTGTATATACTGTAACAGATAAACAGCTGTCCTATGTGTCAGGTCGTAGATCGGTTTGGATCGTCTCCATCACATGGCATCACTGTATAAACTGCAAAAACTTGACCATTTGACTCCCTCACCCTATCTGGTGGATAGGGTGAGGGACTCAAAAAGTCAAGTTTTTGCTTTGCTAGTATGGTTGACAATGCAGTGTGCTGGAGGCCAGAGTGCTGGGGTCAAAGGGTTAATCAATGCTTGAAATTATGCCTTCATTGCCATTTTAAATCTTTTGATTCCCACAACCTGCCCACCGGCATCCTGCATTGTCAACCATGCTAACGAAGCAAAAACTTAACCCTTTGATCCCCTCACCCTATCCACCAACTTCCTGCAGTATTTGCAGTTGGTGGATAAGGTGCGGGATCAAAGGGTTGTGAAATGATAGCAACAGGCGTCACACAAATTTAACCCTTTGACTCCCGCACCCTGTCCACCATCATCCTGCATTGTCAACCATGCTAACGAAACAAAAACTTAACTCTTTGATTCCCTCACCCTCTTTGACCTCTCTGCCCCTCCCACCCTCCTGTTACCCTCAGAATTTAAGAATTAACCCTTTGACTCCATCAGCTGCAAAACATGACCCTTTGACTCCCTCACCCTATCCACCAACTTCCTGTAGGAAGCTGGTGGATAAAGTGTGGGAGTCACAGAGTTAAGTTTTTGCATTCGATAGATAGGGTGCGAGGGTCAAAGGGTTAAGCGACGAACAGTGGATATGAAGTGAAGAGTAATTCTGGGACGGGACAGAATTAGTGTCCATCCGATATGCGCGATGGTCAAGTGGGTAAGACGTGAAATTCCCAGTCGGAAGGTTAAGGTTCGATCCTGCCTGGGTACTACCTCCCACCCTGATGGGTGTCATCAATCATCATCATCATCATCATCATCATCATCATCATCATCATCATCATGTGCCCTGCCACATGGTGTTGGCGATCATGGCCCTCCATATGCATCTATCCCTTGTTGCCGTAAGTACATCTTCCACCCTCTCTGTCCTCAGCCACCCTACAAGTCCGTCCAGTATTTTTTCCCTGGGTCTACCTGGTGCTCTCTTTCCCTCCAGCTTTCCTGTTGTGACCAAATGCTCTAATTCCCCTTTCCTCATAAAATGGCCTATGAATGTTGCCTGTCTTTTTCTTTATCTTCCTTATGGATGATCTTTTTGTGTCTGCGTCCATCAGGACTGTCTCGTTTGTTTTCTTTGCTGTCCATGATGTGTGTAGGAGTGAAAATTTTCCGATCCCCAAGGTCAGCATGTATTCAGGGCCCGCTACAGTGTGCCTGGACCCACCGCGTGTACCTATGCACGTTGACCCATCAAAGAGATGCTTATCGAAACATCAGTCAAGTCATGTCAGTACACGGTGGCTTACAGACACAACACTAAAACACCCAGCACAGCATACACGCCCTCCGCCGGAGTCAGAGTATGCAGACTGTGCAGCCTATAATTGTCTGCACAGTGTGTGTGTGGGGGGGGGGGGGGGGGGAAGAAGCGAAAACAAACAAACAAACAAACAAACAAAAAAACAAACGCGCACGCATGCATCCGAGAAAATCAGAAGGGTAAAAAAAAAAAAAAGACAAGAAAAAAAACGAAAAAAAACAACAACAAAAAACCGAAAAAGGTGGGATGGGAAGGCAGAGGTCCACTAAAGGACAGCTTGTCGTTTTAGGGAATCGCATCAAAGTGATGGGTATGCAGCAAGGTCAGAGAGAGAGAGAGACAGACAGACAGACAGACAGACAGAGACACAGACAGACAGACAAAGAGAGAGAGAGACAGACAGAGACACAGACAGAAAGACAGAGGTACACACACAAAGACAGAGAAGTACAGACAGACAGACAGACAGACAGAGAGACACACAGATACAGAGAGAGACACACATAGACAGAGAGGGAGACAGACAGACACAAACAGATAGAGACAGAGAGAGATATACACAAACAAACAGAGAGAGAGAGAGACAGACAGACAGACAGAGACACAGACAGACAGACAAAGAGAGAGAGAGACAGACAGAGACACAGACAGAAAGACAGAGGTACACACAGACACAAACAGATAGAGACAGAGAGAGATATACACAAACAAACAGAGAGAGAGAGACAGACAGAGACACAGACATAGACAGAAAGACATAGAGAGACACACAAAGACAGAGAGGCACAGACAGACAGACACACAGAGGCAGAGAGAGACACATAAAGACAGAGAAGCACAAAGGCAGACAACCAGACAGACACACAGAGACAGAGAGAGACACATACAGACAGAGAGAGGGAGACAGACAGACACAAACAGACAGAGACAGAGAGAGATACACACAGAGAGTCAGACAGACAGACAGAGAGAGAGAGAGAGAGCAAACAGACAGACAAACAGAGAGAGACGGACAGAGAGATAGATAGAGAGACAGAGAGAGAGAGACAAGAGACAGAGACAAAGAGAGAGAGAGACAGAGAGAGGCCCCTCACAGGACCAGCCAGTTACAGACTGTAGAACTCTCATTAGATCTCTTTAAGATCCATGCCAGTCGGTCCGCGGCCTGCATTCTAGTGAGGTGTGTGCGCATTCGTTCGCTATATGCTGTAGTAGAGTGGCTGTGTGGTGGTGCACTTTGTGTTTCTCCGTGTGTGTGTGTGTGTGTGTGTGTGTGTGTGTGTGTGTGTGTGGGAGAGAGAGAGAGAGAATGAGAGAGAGAGAACTGAGAGAGAAAATGAGAGAGAGAGAGAGAGAGAGAGAGAGAGAGAGAACTCGAGAGAGAGAGAGCGAGAACTCAGTTCTCACTCTCTCTCTCTCTCTGAGTTCTCTTTCTCTCTCTCTCTCTCTCTCTCTCTCTCTCTCTCTCCTCTCTCTCTCTCTCTCTCCTCTCTGTGTGCTACCCACTTGGTGTGCCGTATGTATGCCGGACGAGTAAAGCCCCCTTTCTCTCACGCTCTCTCCTTCTCTCTCCTTCTCTCTGTGTCTCGCTCTCGCGCTTTCCGTTCCGTTCTTTGCCATTGGGGTGGCTATTGTGCTTTGGGCTTTGCAGGCTATGACGCTGTGGGCTCGTGTGTCATGGCGACCAATCTAGCTGCTGCTGCCTTGGACTTACGTGCTCGCAGGTAAGGTCGTTTTTTTTCTGCTTGGCTGGATTAAATTTGTCGAGCGATTTATTTATTTAGTTATTTATTTATATTTCGTTTTGTGAATACTTTACCTCTGGTTTTATTTATTTACTTATTTCATTTTGTGACTGTTTTCTCTCTGGTTTTATTTATTTACTTATTTCGTTTTGTGACTGTTTTTTCTCTGGTTTTATTCATTTACTTATCTAGAGCTTTTGGTAGCTATATATTTCGCTGTGTCAGTGTTTGTTTATTTACTTATCTATTGCTTTTGGTAGTTATATATTTCGTTTTATGAATGTTTTCTGTTTTCGTTTATTTATTTATTTATTTATAGTTTTTGGTAGCCGTGCATTTCGTTTTGTGAATGTTTTCCTTCTGTTTTTATCTATTTACTTTTTTCTGGTAACTATATGTTTCGTTTTGTGAATGTTTTCTCTCTGTCTTTATTTATTTATTCAGAGCTTTTGGTAGCTATATAATATTATTTCGCTTTGTGAATGTTTTTATTTATTTGCTTATTTAGAGCTTTTAGTAGCTACATACTTTGTTTTGTGAATATTTTCTCTCTGTTTTTTTAATTTATTTATTTAGAGCTTTTGATAGGTATATATTTCGTTTTGTGAATTTTTTCTTTCTGTTTATTTATTTATTTATCTAGAGCTTTTGATAGCTACATATTTCGTTTTGTGAATGTTTTCTTTCTGTTTTATTTATTTATTTATCTAGAGCTTTTGATAGGTATATATTTCGTTTTGTGAATGTTTTCTCTCTTGTCTTTTTTCATTTATTTAGTTAGAGCTTTTGTTAGTTGTATATATTTGTTTTGTGAATGTTTTCTCTCTGTTTACATTTATTTATGTATAGCTTTTGATAACTGTATATTTGGGTTTTCGTGAATAAGTTTCTCTCTGTTTTGTGTGTTTGTGTACGCTTTATTGTTTGTTTATTTCCTGGTTTAAATTTGTTTTCATTTTGTTATTGTACTTTCATTTTTATTGAACAATTTGAAACTAACGAAGATTACTTTCATTCATTACTTTTGGTGTATTAATCTTTATTGCATATTTCGGTTGACATTCTGACGAGACAGATCGTTTCAATGGAAATTAAAAGTTAAATGACGTACCAGTAGTTACCCTCCCACCACCATCACAAACGAACAAGCAAATGAACAACAAACAGACAGATCGTTTCAATGGAAATTAAAAGTTAAATGACGTACCAGTAGTTACCCTCCCACCACCATCACAAACGAACAAGCAAATGAACAACAAACAGACAGATCGTTTCAATGGAAATTAAAAGTTAAATGACGTACCAGTAGTTACCCTCCCACCACCATCACAAACGAACAAGCAAATGAACAACAAACAGACAGATCGTTTCAATGGAAATTAAAAGTTAAATGACGTACCAGTAGTTACCCTCCCACCACCATCACAAACGAACAAGCAAATGAACAACAAACAATCAAACACAAAGAATCAAACAAAAACAGCACAAAATAAACAAACACGCAAAGTGAGTCACGTACTAGCAGTTACACTCCCCAAAACCAACCAACCAAACAACCAACCAACCAGCCAACCAACCAACCAACCAGCCAATCAACCAACCAACCAACCAACCAACCAACCACCAACCACCAGCCAATCAACCAACCAACAACCAACCAACCAACCAAACAACCAACCAACCAGCCAACCAACCAACCAACCAACCCAAACAACCAACCAACCAGCCAACCAACCAACCAACCAACCAAACAACCAACCAACCAGCCAACCAACCAACCAACCAACCAACAACCAGCCAACCAACCACAACCAACCAACCAACCAACCAACCAACCAACCAATCCAACCAACCAACCAACCAACCAACCAACCAACCAACCAACCAACCAACCAACCAACAACAATAAAACAAAAAACAAACGAACAAACGAGCAAACGAACAAACAAACACACAAACATACACACAAACATACACACTAAACAAACGACAAATGAACAACAGCAACAAACGAACAAACAAACAAACACACAAACAAATGGACAATAGCGACAAAGAAACACGCAAACAAAAATAAATAAAATAAAAACAAAAAAACAGCAAACAGAAACCCAAACAAAAAAATAAAGGTCTATTTCTTTAATTTTTTTACGTTTCCGAACGTTTTCTTTAAGCAGCAATTTCATGTCGACTACCAAGAGAATGATGTCTCGTTGTTTTAGCTGTCGACATAAATATAAATAATCCCTGACACGGTTTACACTTGGCCTGTCTTCCATTGGCAGCTACAGACATCGATACAAATAAAGACTTGCCTATTCTGCCCTAATGAGATTGAAAAATGACCATCATTTACTCTGTGCTTGTCCAGTGTATATGGCACTAAGAATTCCCCCGTGGGGATGCCAGGAGCCCTTTCAGTATAAATAGTATTCACACCTTCTGGACATTCTGTGTAGAAATTTCCTCTTTCTGTCACTCTATATTTTTTCTTTTTTCCCTCCTTTGCTTTCTGTCCTTTCTTCCTGTCATTTTCTGCTTGTGGTCCATTCATCCTATATGTGTTAAAAGTCTTACATACTTTCTTTTAGGGATTGATTTGGGTACATGTATTAAGTGCATTTTTGGCTCGGGGAAGTGGAACATGCAGAAGTTATTTTACGTGGTTTAGGCCCGTTTTTATATATGTCTCAGTGTCTTTATAGTTATGCTTAACTTTGTATTCAGGTTTTTTTTTTTTTAAATCCCTGTACGATAATTGGACGAGTGGTCAATGCCAGGGGCATCTCCTTAGATTATGTGCGCGAAAGCATTGATAAGTGTGTTTAATTTTGTTTTCCTTTTTCTTCCCCTGTTGAAGTATTGTGTATGCTTTGAAACGGCTCTACGCAGTCGGCTGGGCTTTAAACAAAAATAACAGTAATAACAATAAGACACCGATATCGAAAATCAACATCACTTTCTTTTTGTCTGTCCAATTTATATGGCATTAAGACGCCGATATCTCCCCTCCCTCCTTTCCCCCATACTGAAAGAGCAAACAATCCTTAAGTAGCAGTCGCAATTAATCCTCGTAGAGATGAACGCACTGGCGATGACTCCAAATACATTGCATATGCCTTGGACTTGGGAAAAATCCGTTGACTTAGCGAATTAAATAAATACAATACGTTGTTTTGAATCCTTATATCTTTATATGTAACATTGTTTACATTTACTACTGTGTATATGTTTAATTGGGGCCAAAGGCCTACATCACTTTAAATTTCTTAATTTTGAAGTCAGAGTACTTTTCTGAACATTTCCAGATATGTTCACCACAAAGAAGAAAAGCAAGAACACATCTCTACTGAATCGCTCTTACATAAACCTTATACAGTTAATTACCTATGAGATGGAGAAAGGAAAAAAAAAAAGATAATTGACAATAAGAATGGTAGAGGAGTTGCCTTAGAAATGTGAGGTCTGAGATAATTACTACAACTAAAACAAATCGAAGTCAAAAACAATATTCATTTATGATACAACTTTATATTACGTTTGCAGAATATTTGCGTTACCGGAAAACATTACAAAGAAAAACCATGATAATTACGGGTGTTTTTGTTTTTTTTCTTTATGTGTTGATATTTGTTTAGTAGTCATTTTTTAATCGACTTTTTCTGATTACTTTCATCCGTTCATTCTTTCTTTCTTTTGATATTTCTTTCCTTCTGTCTTTAAGCAGTTTTTCCATGTCTGCTTGATTGCGTCTTGTTTTTTAAAGTCACTGTCTTAAAAGAAGATTGACGTAAATAATGAACGCAGTCGAATTCCCCTAGCTTTTCCCGCTATCCTTGTCTGTCTTTTGTCTGTTTCTCGTCTCTGTCTCTGTTTCTCTGTCTCTGTCTCTGTCTCTCTCTCTTTCTCTCTCTGTCTCTGTTTTTGATTCTTTCTGAGTCTGTCTGTCTGTCTGTTTGTCCTGTCTGTCTGTCTGTCTCTGTCTCTCTGTCTCTCACTCGCTCTCTCTTTGTCTCTGTCTGCGTGACTGTCTGTCTGACTCTCTCTTTCGCTCTTTCTTTCTCTCTTTCCTCTCTGTCTCTTTCTGTCTCTCTCTTTCCTTCTCCTGTCTTTCTCTCTGCAAATTTGATAAATTCAGCCAATAATTTGTGCCGACGGAAAATTGAACATTAAAATCATTGTCATTGTCATTATCTCCCACCTTTCTCTCTCTGTCTCTCTCTGTCTGTCTCTCTCTCTCTTCTCTCTTTTCTCTCTCTTTCTCTCTCTCTCTGTCTCTCTCTCTCTTCTCTCTCTCTCTCTCTCTCTCTCTCTCTTCTGTCTTTCTCATATCAGTTTATCTATTGTCTTAGTTTTCTCGTTTTCATTTCTGACTCTCTTTCTCTCACAAATGCAGAGATAGAAAGGGAGAGAGAGAGAGAGAGAGAGAGAGAGAGAGGAGAGAGAGAGAAAGAAAGAGAGAGAGATGGAGAAAAAAGGAGAGAGGAGAGAAGAAGATTACAAAAAATGAAACGAATGTTTATTTTCCGACAGCATGGATACTAACACATAGACCCGCTTACATTTCTGTCGTAGCTAATCAGCTTATCTCAAAACAGTAGTAAAAAAATCAGATTCTGCAGAAGGCTGGACGAACAACACACAAAACTGTTCTCTTCATAACACGACAAACCCTTATCCAACTAACCAACCAAACAGTCTTCCAGCCACGAAGACAACCCATCCAGCCAACCCATCAACCAAGTCAGCAACAAACCAACCAAGTAACCAACGAGCGAGCCAGCCAGTCAACCAACTAACCACCCACCATCTATCCGTTCCACGGAAGCAGTCAGGCATCTCTGAGTACAAGACAAGAAAGACGGTGCCTGTCTGTTCACAAGATTTGTGCCACGTGTAACGTTTTACCCCGCACCACCACCTCTCTCTTTCTGTCTCTCTCTGTCTGTCTCTGTCTGTCTGTCTCTGTCTCTGACTATGTCTCTGTCTGTCTGTCTCTCTCTCTGTACTTCTCTCTCTTTTTCTGTGCTTCTGTCTCTCTTTCTCTCTCTCTCTTTCTGTCTTTCTCTGTCTCTCTCTGTATATATATATAATATATATATATATATATATATATATATATATATATATATACACACATATTAATTTGTCTGCATAATTATACATCTACTTTATTCTCTCTCTCTGTCTCTCTCTCTCTTTCTCTCTCTGTCTTTCTTAATGTGTCTATAATTATATTTATATATATCTACGTTATTCTCTCTCTGTCTCTCTGTCTCTCTTGTCTCTGTCTTCTCTGTCTCTCTCTGTCTCTCTCTGTCTCTCTGTCTCTGTCTCTGTCTCTCTCTCTCTTCTGTCCCTTATCCCAAGCTCTGCTGTCCCTCTTTTTTGTGCATCCATGAATAGATTCATTGATTTGACTGATTGGGCTAGGGTCAGTAGAGTTAGGATGATTGTGATTTGTTGTTTGTTTGTTTGCTTTGTTTGTTTGTTTAATAAGAAATCCGAAACAAGTGTGACTGGCCGCTTTCAGGCAAACAGGACCCCAAAAAAAAACAACAACAACAACAAAACAACACACACACACAAATCACAACGCGTATTTAATACAACCAGACAAGACAGGCGCGAAATTATGGCCGGGCAACTGGCCTTTGTCAAGCGTAGATGTAAGATCACAAAGAAACAAACACCAAATAAAAAAAATTAGGAGAAAAAAACTGAAACTTCCCTACTGCTTCGTCCAGTTGGAAAAAAGGACTAAAACGAAGGGAAGTTTCAGTCTTTTTCTCCTCAATTTTGTAGTTGGTGTTTGTTCATTTATGATCTTACGTTTACGCTTGACAAAGGCCATTAGCCCGGGCGAAAATTTGCGCCTGTCTTGTCTGGTTGTATTAAATACGCGTTCTCTGATTTTTTTTTTTTTCGTGTTTTTTTTATGGTTCCTGTTTGTTTGTTTGTTTATTTGTTTGTTTGTTTATTTGTTTGTTTTAATAGAGCCATGGACTTGAGGTCTGATATCTCAAGTTCAATCCCAACCCGTAACCTTAAGAACTGACCTGGTCAATGGCCATCTTAATGTTTCCATCATTCTGGTGGTGTCAGCTTAAGCGTTTCATCGGTCCTTTCTTCCATCCCCCCCCCACCCGACCCACTCCCCATTTGAAGATCTAGCCAGTGCAGAGAATTTTGCGCAGCCTCAGGGAGTCTGCCAGACATTTGCTGGCAGATTTGGGTGTGGAGCGCATATGGAATTGTCCGCGTGCGATGACTTGCTCTTGATCGAACTCCAAATTGTAAAACTGCAAGCAGCTGAACAGCCAAACCGTCTGTCAGCTAACCAATCAAGCAGCCATTCAACAACCCTACAGCTAACCAACCAACATGGGAGAAGACGAAAAAAAAAAAAAAAAAAAAAAAAGGAAAGAACGAGGGGACAGACAGACAGACAGACAGACAGACCGACCGACCGACCGACCGACCGACAGACAGACAGACAGACAGACAGAGATCGAAACAGAGAGAGAGACAGACAGACAGACAGAGACAGAGATCGAAACAGAGAGAGAGAGAGAGAGAGAGATCGAGATCGAAACAGAGAGACAAAGAGAGAGAGAGAGAGAGACAGAGATCGAAAGAGAGAGAGAGAGAGATAGAAAGAAAGAGAGACAGAGATCGAAAGAGAGAGACAGAGACAGAAACAGAGAGAGTGAGAGACAGATAGAGACAGAGACACAGAGAGAGACAGAGAGCGTGACAGAGACAGAAAAGAAACAGAGAGACAGACAGACAGACAAACAGACATACAGACATAGAAAGAGAGACAGAGACAAAGAAGAGAGGGAGAGACAGACAGAGAGAAAGAGAGAGAGAACGAGAGAGAGAGAGAGAGAGAGAGAGAGAAAACACCTTTCAGTAACATAATTCTTATTTCCCAGCTTTTTGCCCCCCAGCGTTAGTCCAATAGTCCAACGCTTGTGCAAGGAACTAATAGTGTTGACTTCACACCTATACATACTACTAACTGACCTCAGACCCTTTTCCCAAGCGAAATCAAGTGCTGTGTAAAGTGCACTGTACAAACAGCTGACTTTATCCCCCTTAGTGCAAAGAAAAGAGTGTGTGTACATTTTCCATTCGCAAGCTCGCGAGATGGGCTGTTGTAATTAAGCTATGAAGTGACTCGCTATAGGGTTGCATACTTGAGTGAAAAGCTCAAACTTTGTCCAGAGACGTTGCCCTACCAAAAGAGTATAGTACCTACGTAAGGTACTATACCCTTTGGCCCTACTGCTTCTGTCAGCTTTCTGGCATCTGTTTTCATTCGTTTCCACGTTGGTTTTTTTGTTTGTTTGTTTGTTATAACATTGCAGGTGGTAATACACATTTCACTGCTATATGCAGACTGCGTTGTTCCAGTACCAGACTGAGATGGTGGTGGTTGATGTCAGAATGAGCTGGTAATATAGGATTGGGGTGATTGTTCAGAAATGAAGCTGGTAATATAGGGATTGGGGGTGATTGTTCAGAAATGAAGCTGGTAATATAGGGATTGGGGGTGATTGTTCAGAAATGAAGCTGGTAATATAGGGATTGGAGGTGATTGTTCAGAAATGAAGCTGGTAATATAGGGATTGGGGTGATTGTTCAGAAATGAAGCTGGTAATATAGGGATTGGAGGTGATTGTTCAGAAATGAAGCTGGTAATATAGGGATTTGGGGTGATTGTTCAGAAATGAAGCTGGTAATATAGGGATTGGAGGTGATTGTTCAGAAATGAAGCTGGTAATATAGGGATTGGAGGTGATTGTTCAGAAATGAAGCTGGTAATATAGGGATTGGGGTGATTGTTCAGAAATGAAGCTGGTAATATAGGGATTGGGGTGATTGTTCAGAAATGAAGCTGGTAATATAGGGATTGGGGGTGATTGTTAGAAATGAAGCTGGTAATATAGGGATTGGGGTGATTGCTCAGAAATGAAGCTGGTACTATGGGCAGTGGTGGTAGTGGTGATTGTTCAGAAATGAAGCTGTATATGGGAGTTGTGGGGTTGATATTCAGAACTGAAGCTGGTATATGGGAATGGTGGGGAGGGGTGATTGTTCAGAAATGAAGCTTGTAGTATGGGGAGTTGTGGGGTTGATTATTCAGAACTGAAGCTGGTAATATGGGGAATGGTGGGAGGGGTGATTGTTCAGAAATGAAGTTGATAATATGAGGAGCGGGAGGGTGTGTGTGTGATTGTTCAGAAATGAAGCTGGTAATATGAGGGGGGGGGGGGGAGGGGGTGATTATTCAGAAATGAAGCTGGTAATATGGGGGGGGGGGGATGATTGTTCAGAAATGAAGCTGGTAAAATGGGGAATGGGAGGTGGTGGTGGTAATATGGGGGGTGATTGTTCAGAAATGAAGCTGTAATATAGGGAGTGGGGGTGATTGGTCAGAAATGAAGCTGGTGGTATGGGGAGTGGGGTGGTGGTGGTGATTGTTCATAAATGAAGCTGATAATATAGGGAGTGGGGGGTGATTTTTCATGGGTGATTTTTCTTAAATGAAGCTGGTAATATGTGGAGTGGGGGTGATTGTTCATAAATGAAGCTGGTAACATAGGGGGGGGGGGGGGGTGATTTTTCATAAATGAAGCTGGCAATATGGGAAGTGGGATGGTGATGGTGGTTGTTCAGAAGTGAAGCTGGTAATATAGGGAGTGGGGGGTAATTGTTCATAAATGAAGCCGGTAATATGGGGAGTGGGTGGTGGTGGTGAAGTTCAGAAATGAAGCTGGTAATATGGGGAGTGGGATGGTGATAGTGATTGTTCATAAATGAAGCTGGTAATATGGGGAGTGGGGGGTGATTGTTCAGATATGAAGCTGGTAATATGGGGAGTGTGTGTGTGTGTAGGTAATTGTTCATACATGAAGCTGGTAATATGGTGAGTGGGGGTGATTGTTCATAAATGAATCTGGTAAAATGGGAGTGGGGGTGATTGTTCGTAAATGAAGCTGGTAAAATGGGGAGTGGGGGTGTGTGATTGCTCAGAAATGAAGCTGGTAATATGGGGAGTGGGGTGGTGATTGTTCAGAAATGAAGCTGGTAATATGAGAAGTGGGGGGGGGGGGTGTATTATTCAGAACTGAAGCTGGTGATATGGGAGTGGTGTGTGTTGATTGTTCAGAAATGAAGCTGGTAATATGGGGTGGTGGTGGTGGGGGATGACTGTTCAGAAATGAAGCTGGTAATATGGAATGGTGGGGGTTGATTGTTCAGTAATGAAGCTGGTAATATGGGGGTGGGGTGGTGGGGTGATTGCTCAGAACTGAAGCTGGTAATATAGAGAGTGGGGAGGTGATTATTCAGAAATGAAGCTGGTAATATGGGTAGTTGGGGGGTTGGGGTGATTGTTCAGAAATGGATCTTGTAATAAGTAGAATGGGGTGGTGGTGTGTTAGAAATGGAGCTGGAAATGTGGGCAGGGGGGTGATTGCTCAGAAATGAAGCTGGTAATATGGGCAGTTGGGGGGATGATTGTTCAGAATTGAAGCTGGTAATAATGGGTAGTTGGAAGGGGGTGATTGTTCAGAAATGGATCTTGTAATAAGGAGAGTGGAGTAGGTGGATGTTTAGAAATGAAGCTGGTAATGTGGGCTGAGGGTGTGTGTGTGTGATTGTTCAGAAATGAAGCTGGTGATATGGGGAGTGGGGGTGGGGGTAATTGTTCTGAAATGAAGCTGGTAATACGGGGAACGGGCGGTAATTGTCAGAAATGAAGCTGGTAATATGGGGAGTGGGGGTGATTGTTCAGAAATGAAGCTGGTAATATGGGGAGTGGGGGTGATTGTTCAGAAATGAAGCTGGTATATGGGGAGTGGGGGTGATTGTTCAGAAATGAAGCTGGTAATATGGGGAGTGGGGGTGGGGTGATTGTTCAGAAATGAAGCTGGTAATATGGGAAGTGGGGGTGATTGTTCAGAAATGAAGCTGGTAATATGGGGAGTGGGGGTGGGATGATTGTTCAGAAATGAAGCTGGTAATATGGGGAGTGGGGGTGGGGGTGATTGTTCAGAAATGAAGCTGGTAATATGGGGAGTGGGGGTGGGGTGATTGTTCAGAAATGAAGCTGGTAATATGAGGAGTGGGGTGGGGTGATGTTCAGAAATGAAGTGGTAATATGAGGAGTGGGGGGGGTGATTGTTCAGAAATGAAGCTGGTAATATGGGGAGTGGGGGTGGGGGTGATTGTTCAGAAATGAAGCTGGTAATATGGGGAGTGGGGGGGTGATTGTTCAGAAATGAAGCTGGTAATATGGGAAGTGGGGGTGATTGTTCAGAAATGAAGCTGGTAATATGGGGAGTGGGGGTGGGGGTGATTGTTCAGAAATGAAGCTGGTAATATGAGGAGTGGGGGTGGGGTGATTGTTCAGAAATGAAGCTGGTAATATGGGGAGAGTGGGGGTGATTGTTCAGAAATGAAGCTGGTAATATGGGGAGTGGGGGTGGGGGTGATTGTTCAGAAATGAAGCTGGTAATATGAGGAGTGGGGTGGGGTGATTGTTCAGAAATGAAGCTGGTAATGGGGAGTGGGGGTGATTGTTCAGAAATGAAGCTGGTATATGGGGAATGGGGGTAGAGTGATTGTTCAGAAATGAAGCTGATAATATGAGGAGTGGGGGTGGGGTGATTGTTCAGAAATGAAGCTGGTAATATGGGGAGTGGGGGTGATTGTTCAGAAATGACGTCGGTAATATGGGGAGTGGGAGGTTATTGTTCAGAAATGAAGCTGGTAATATGGGGAGTGGGGGTGATTGTTCCGAAATGACGTCGGTAATATGGGGAGTGGGAGGGTATTGTTCAGAAATGAAGCTGGTAATATGGAGTAGAGACGGGGTTGTAGTTCAGAAATGAAGCTGGTAATATGGGGAGTGGGGGTGGGGGTGATTGTTCAGAAATGAAGCTGGTGATATTGGGAGTGGGAGGTTATTGTTCAAAAATGAAGCTGGTAATACGGAGAAGAGCGGGGGTGATTGTTTAGAAATGAAGCTGGTAAAAAATATGAGGAGTAGGTGTGTGTGTTCAAAAATAAAACTGGTAATATGGGGAGTGTTGGGTGGTGGTAGGTGATTGTTCAGAAATGAAGCTGGTAATATAGTGAGTATGGGTAGGGGTTATTGTTCAGAAATGAAGCTGGTAATATAGGGAGTATGGGGAGGGGTGACTGTTCAGAAATGAAACTGGCAATAAAGGGGAGTGGGGGAGTTGTCAAGGGGAGAGAACAGGATGTCTTCCCCACCCCAACCCCTGCCTCCCCCTATCTCTTATAGTGCTCTAGGCAGCACGTCTTAGGTCCTGATAAAAGAAAAAGACAGACAGCTCCACACGTTCAGTACCAAAGCATGCCAAGGCCGTTCCAGTCAATGGAGACCTTATCAGCCTTACTGCCTGCGGCTGATTAGCTGGAGGGACAGTTGCCAGAATGGTACATCATAACAGGAACGAAAAGGACACATACACTATTCTGGTTGATAACCTTTGCCATGGACAAAGAGACTCTCGGTCTCGCTCCTGCTCCCGAACAAAGAAAGGTGTGCGAAAAAATGTTAAGATGAGAGAGAGAGAGAGAGAGAGAGAGAGAGAGAGAGAGAGAGAGAAAGAGAGAGAGAAGACAGACAGACGACAGACGACACATAGACAGACAGACAGACAGACACATAGACAGACAGACAGACAGAGAGAAGAAGAAAAAGAATGCGAAGAAGAAGAAAAAGAATGCGAAGAAGAAGAAGAATAGGAAGAAGAAGAAAAGAAGACGATAGTGGTGGTGATAATAATGTATGTTCGTTATAAACAGTGTAACTGTATGTTCGTTATAAACAGTGTAACTGCATGTTCGTCATAGACAGTGTAACTGTATTTTCATTATAGACAGTGTAACTGTATTTTCGTTATAAACAGTGTAACTGTATGTTCGTTATAAACAGTGTAACTGCATGTTCGTCATAGACAGTGTAACTGTATTTTCGTTATAGACAGTGTAACTGTATGTTCGTTATAAACAGTGTAACTGTATTTTCGTTATAAACAGTGTAACTGTATGTTCGTTATAGACAGTGTAACTGTATGTTCGTTATAGACAGTG
>JAPXFY010000016.1:68996127-68998627 GCA_030674185.1 Monoplex corrugatus | reverse complement strand
TGTCTGTCTATTTATCTGTCTATCTATCTATCTATCTATAACTATCTATCCATCCATAATAATAATGTAATAATAATAATGTTTATTTGTATAGCGCATATTCCATATAAAAACATGCTCACCAGCGCTTTACATTTCGCAAGAAAGGCAAAAGGTGATAAAAAATGTTAACAATTACATACACAATAAGATAACAACAAACATTAAAGCTATACAAGTAAGAAGACACACAAGAAACCACAGAATATTAAAATTTAAACACTGACTTATGTAATGAAAAAAGATTAACAGATTTTTCATATGAATAAAGAGGCATACTGTGTTTATATATTGCTGCGTGTGTGTGCTTGCGTACGTGTATGTGTGTGTGTACGTGTGTGTGTGCGTGCGTGTGCGTTGCTGTGCGCGTGTGTGTATGTAAGAATGTGTGTTGTGTGTGTGTGTGTGTGTGTGTGTGTGTGTGTGTGTGTGTGTGTGTGTGTGCTATGTGTGCATGCGTGTGTGGTGTTTGTGCATGCGATAGTTGTACATAAAATTATAATCAATATTTTGAATGAAGATAAAAACAGAAAAATTCTAATCCATATGCAGGAAAAACATTATAACTTCAGTATTACAGCATTAACACCTTGACAATCAAAATTACCTCACAAATTATAAACTATTCGCATATCATACATCACAATTTACATAAAAACAAAGATTAAAAAAAGTCTTAAAATATTTCAAATCCGTCCATCCACCCATCCATCCATCCATCTATTTATCTATCTATCTATCTATCTATCTATCTATTTATCTATCTATTTATCTATCTATTATCTATTCTATCTATCTATCTATATATCTATCTATCTATCTGTCTCTATCTATCTATACTATCTGCCTATCTATCTATCTATCTATCTATCTATCTGTCTATCTATCTACCTACCAACCTATCTATCTGTCTCTACCTATCTACCTATCTCTACCTATCTACCTATCTATCTATCTTTGTCTTCCTCTCTCTCTCCCTCTCTTCCTCCCTCCCTGTCCGATCTGTCTCCAAGGAATGAATGGAGCCAGGTCAGATGATGGTAGTTAATGACGGAACCACTAGGAGACATATTGCCACACAGGTAAATTAGAACATTTGTCTCACTCCTACTCCAGCCTGCACAAATCCCCCTCCCCCTCCTTAATCTCACACAAACGAACATAGCCTCACAGACACAACACACACACACACACACACACACACACACACACACACACACACACACACACACACACACACACATGTATATATGTATATATATATATATATATATATATATATATATATATATATATATATGTATACATGTGTGTGTGTGTATGGATAGATGGATAGATAGATAGATAGATAGATAGACAGATAGATAGATATAGACAGACAGATAGATGACACGTACTCATACACATATACACAGACAAGCTCACACACACACCAAACACACACACACATACACAGACATACATACACACACAAATACACATATACTCACACAGACAGACAGACAGACACACACATACATACATATACACACACGTGCGCGTGCACACACAAACACACGCAAACGCACACACATACACACATGCACACACATGCACATACACACGCATTCACACGTGACACACATACACAGACACATACATACACATATACACACACATACACGCATACATTCACACCCACAGACAAACGAGTACACACATTCACACACACACATGCACAACACACACATACACACACGCATACACACACACATACATACACACACATACATACATACACACATACACACACACATACATACACTCCCCACACACACACATACACGTATACACACACGTACAACACGACACACACAAGCACATACATATGCACACACACACACACACACACACACCACGCACACACACACATACGTACTCTCTCTCTCTCTCTCTCTCTCTCACACACACACACACACACACACACACACACACACACACACACACACACACACACACACACACACACAGAACTTATGACTCGAGGCATGGAACGCACGCTCTATCCCTGTGTCATAGACAATCACCAACTCATCAACACGTAATTTACAGTTCCTCACAAATCATTTCTTTCTTTCTTTTACTTTTGTAGTATCCCCTGTCGTCTTCTATCTTTTCGTGTTATTTATTTATTTTATTTATTTATTTTTTTGGGTGGTGGTGGTTGTTTTTTTTTTTTGGTGTGTGTGCTTTCCTCCATCTACTTTCTTTCTCTTTGTTTTTTCCATTGTCTCTTTGTTTTACTTTCTCTCTGTTTTTTTTTTTTTTTTTATATTTCTTTCCTTCGAATTTTTTTGTTTGTTTCTCTCTTTTGTTTTTTTTCATTTTTTTCTTTCGTTTTTCTCTCTGTCTGATTACCTCCCCCTTTCTTTTTTCTTTCTTTCTTTCTTTCTTCCTTTCCTTGTTTCTTTCATTCACTCTT
>JAPXFY010000016.1:68983627-68991127 GCA_030674185.1 Monoplex corrugatus | reverse complement strand
CAGAGAACGAGAGAGAGAGAGACAGAGATACAAACAGACAGACAGGCAGAGACAAAGAGACAGTAACAGAGACAGAGAACGAGAGAGTGAGAGAGAGAGACAGAGAGACAGAGAAACAGACAGACAGACAGAGACAAAGAGACAGAAACAGAGACAGAGACAGAGAACGAGAGAGAGAGAGAGAGATACAGACAGATAGACAGACAGACAGAGACAAAGAGACAGAAACAGAGAGAGAGAGAGAGAGAGAGAGAGAGAGATACAGACAGATAGACAAACAGAGACAAAGAGACAGAAACAGAGAGAGAGAACGAGAGAGAGAGAGAGAGATACAGACAGACAGACAGAGACAAAGAGACAGAAACAGAGAGAGAGAGAGAGAGAGAGAGAGAGAGATACAGACAGATAGACAGACAGACAGAGACAAAGAGACAGAAACAGAGAGAGAGAGAGAGAGAGAGAGAGAGGACTTACATACGAAATTCACATGTTTAATTCATTTTTCGGTCATAGCCCTTAATGATGCAGGGAACGCGTACTTGTCCATTACTTACTTACTCAGCCATCTTCGTTCGCTTCAGGTCACCGATCTCCAGCGGGTATGATGGTCTTGGGCGAGTGGGGATAGTCCAGTCCAGTCCCTGTCTTCCGGGCTTCTTTCAACACATGTTGAACCGTGCGCCGTCAGTGACTTATTATTCTGACCCTGTTTCTTTTCCTAAGAGGTACCTATGACAGATCTGTGTGTAAAGGTGTGTGGTGTTGTCCATCCTAAGGACATGGGCCAGCCGAGTACATCTCCTTACACATACACATCCGTTACATGATACGATAATTGAATGCATGAAGAAATTCAAAAAGGTCATTAAGCATTATAGACTCTTCTCTCTTCCTTTTTCTTTAGTTACTTGAAGAGTCATCGAGGCGTCGCATTAACCCTTTGACTCCTGCATCCCATCCACCAACTGCTAAAACATAACCCTTTGATTCAAGTCCATCTCCTTACAGATACGCATCTGTTACACAGTATGACAACTGAATGCATGAAGAAATTAAAAAAACTCATGAAACACCACAGATTCTTCTCTCCTTCTTCTTCCTTAGTCACTTGAAGAGTCAGTGAGGCGTCGCATTAACCCTTTGACTCCCGCATCCCATCCACCAACTGCAGAAACGTAAGCTTTTGACTCCCTCGCCCTATCCACCAGCTTTCTGCTTTGCAGGCATGGTTGGCAACGCAGGATGCTGGTGGGCAGGGTGCTGGTGGGCAGGGTGCTGGTGGGCAGGGTGCTGGTGGGCAGGGTGCTAGTGGGCAGGGTGCTGGTGGGCAGGGTGCTAGTGGGCAGGGTGCTGGTGGGCAGGGTGCTGGTGGGCAGGGTGCTAGTGGGCAGGGTGCTGGTGGGCAGGGTGCTGGTGGGCAGGGTGCTAGTGGGCAGGGTGCTGGTGGGCAGGGTGCTGGTGGGCAGGGTGCTAGTGGGCAGGGTGCTAGTGGGCAGGGTGCTGGTGGGCAGGGTGTTGGTGGGTAGGGTGCTGGTGGGTAGGGTGCTGGTGGGCAGGGTGCTGGTGGGCAGGGTGCTGGTGGGCAGGGTGCTGGTGGGCAGGTGCAGGTGGAAGGGTGCTGGTGGAAAGGTGCAGGAGTCAAAGGTTAAAGAACTGTTCACCAGATTTTCCCAGCTCTGTCGCTCGTGTCTCTGCAGATGATTTCTCTGTCATTCTGCAATGTAGTTAGTTCATCGATTGTTGTTTTGTTTTGTTTTCTGCTGTCTTCCCCTCCGTCTCTCTCCCTGAGAAGTTTCCTGGATGACTGATTTGGCCAGGCCAAACTTGAAGTCTCTGAAGATTTGGTGGAAATCCCTTTAGAGTTGGAGATGTTTTTGGTAAAGGGTACGCAGGTTATACATCTGGGACTGAAATGCCATTGAACAGAGAGCAGATTACGCTATTTAAATGCTTGGACAAATAGGTCTGTTTACAACATTGCTTCGTTCAGGTACCTGAAAGGAGCTAAGCTGAAAAGGACTTGGGAATTTATGAAACGTCATGCGAGATCAAAATAGAATTTATGGAGTGAGGCCTCTGGGCTCCGTCCAAGAACTTAATTAAAAGACTCAATCCAGACACCACCGATGCGAAAGACTGCGAAACTCCAGTCACCAGAGAACATAGAATTTATGGAGTGAGGCCTCTCGGCTCCGTCCAAGACCTTCATCATCATCAGTCCCGTAGTCTGGTTGACCGTTGGGGCACCATTGAAGATTTTGCAACCAACTTCCTCCACTCCTCACGGTCCTCAGCTTTCCGCAGAATGATATTCCATTCAAGGCCAGTCCACTCTCTGATATTGTCTTCCCATCTTTTTCTCTGTCTGCCTCTTCGTCTCCCTCCCTGAACTGTTCCCTGCAAGACGGTCTTGGCCAGTCCAGATGATCGTGTGACGTGCCCGTACCACCTCAGTTTGCGTCTTTTCACTGAGGTCAGGAGGTCTTCATACGGCCCGATGGCGTTTTCGATTCGGGTTTTCACTTCTTTATTGGTTATATGATCTATGTACGAGATACCAAGGAGTTTGCGGAAGCATCTCATCTCCATTGCCTGTATCCTTCTTTCAATGTCTGCTGTTATGGTCCATGTTTCGCAGGCATACAAAAATATTGACATGACCAGGGAACGCATCAGTCTGATCTTGGAACCGATTGCGATATTCTTGTCGTTCCAGATGACTTTTAGCTTGGTCATTGCAGCTGTGGTCTGTGCAATCCTGGAAAGTACCTCGGGCTTTGATCCTTCATCTGATACTATAGCTCCCAGATACTTAAATCTATGGACGGTCTCAAGTTTCTTGTTGTCTATGGTAATGTCAGTGCTGATGCCATTGGTATTATTTGTCATCAACTGGGTTTTCTCTGCACTGATCTGCATGCCATATGATGTGGAGGCCTCATCAAGATGTTTTATCAAGCTGACTAGCTCTTGCTCTTGCCCAGCTAGTCCGTCAATGTCGTCGGCAAAACGCAAGTTTGTGATTGTTCTACCTCCGATGCTGACTGTTCCCTCGTGGTCTTCAAGTGCGTCAGCCATTATTCTCTCTAAGAAGATGTTGAAGAGAGTGGGGGAGAGCAGGCATCCTTGGCGTACTCCAACTGTGGTTCGGAACCATTCGCCTATGTTGTTGTCATGGTAGACTGCACTGGTCGCCTTTTCGTAGAGGCATTCTATGGTTCTGATCAGGTTGGCATTGATGTTGTACAGCCTCATGGTTGCCCACAAGGCTGCGTGCCAAACTCTGTCGAATGCCTTCTTGAAGTCCACGAAGACGTGGTAAAGGCCTTGCTGGTGTTGCAGGTATTTCTCACAGAGCAATCTGAGGTTGAAAATTTGCTCTGTGGTACTTCTTCCTGGTCTGAAACCTGCCTGCTCTTCTTTTATTATCTCCTCAGCTTGTGGCTTCAGTCTACTCAGAAGGATTTTTAGCATGACCTTACTTGGATGGCTGATCAGGCTGATGGTACGGTAGTTTTGCCATAGTTGTAGGTTGCCTTTCTTCGGGAGAGTGATGATCAGGGACTGGGTCCAAGGTGTTGGCCACTCACCTGTCCGCCAGATCTTATTGCAGATGATGAGTAGCATATCTATCATGGCCTCTCCTCCTGCCTGGACCAGTTCTGAGGGAATGTTGTCCATTCCTGCCGACTTGCCTTTCTTCAATGATTTTACTGCAGCTTCAACTTCTTCTCGCACGATGGGGTAGCTGTCGTTGTTGGTTGGTGGAGGAACGTCTAGCACCTTGGGATCTCCTGTTGTTGTGTGTGTGTATAATTCGGAGCAGTACTCTGTCCACCTCTGCAGAATCTCTTGATCTTCTGTGAGACATTTCCCTGCTTTGTTCTGTATGGTAGTGGTTCTGCCTTGTTTTGAGCTTGCTAGTTCTTTCACAAGCTGGTAGGCTTTTTTGCTGTTATTTTTCTGCAGGTTTGCTTCGATATCTTGGCATTGTTCTTCAATCCATGTTTCCTTTGCTTTCCTCATGCCTTCTTTAACTTGTTGGTTGGCTTTTCTGTATAGTTTAGCACCTTCATCCGTACTCTTCTTTTGCTTTAGTTCTCTGCGTTTGTCGCTCAGCTTTAGTACTTCTTCCGTGACCCAGGGCATCTTTGTTGGTCGGTGTTTTCCAAGGATGTCGTTGGCTGCTTCGGTCACGGCAGTGTTGAAGTTGTTGATCAGAGTGTCTACTTCGGTGTCCATATTGTCAAGGACGAGGAGAGGAGCAAACTTCCCTCCTATCGTTGCTTGGAAGTTTTCAACTATGTTGGGGTCTTTGAGCTTCTCAAGATTGAACTTAATTCTTATGTTGCCCTGTTTCTTCATCCTCTGGAGGCGGAGTTTGAAGGTCATCATTACAAGCTCATGATCGCTTCCAATGTCGGCTCCTGGAAAGCTCCTGGTCTTTGCGATGTTAACACTTGACTGGAAGCGTCTTTGAACCATGATGTAGTCGATCTGACTGTGGTATTTTTCTCCTGGGCTGTGCCATGTCCAGCGTCTAGATGGTTTGTGTGGACCGAACGTGTTCACCACCCTCAGGTCGTTGTAACTGGCGAATTCTAGGAGCCTTAAACCTCTTTCGTTGGTCTCAGGGTTGCAGTATTGGCCACATATCCCTTTCCAGTTATTGTGTTCATCCTCTCCAATCTTCGCATTCCAGTCGCCCTGCACTATAATGATGTCTTTCTTTGGCGTCTGATCTACGATTTCCTGCAGTTGATCATAGAAATCTTCGACAGCCTCGTCATCATATTCAGTTGTTGGGGCATAAGCTTGGATGACGGTGATGTTAAAAGGTGAAGCCTTAAGCCGAATAGTAATGAGTCTGCTAGAGACTGGTCGGCATCCCATGATGGCATTCACAGTGTCTTTGTGAATGAGGAATCCAACTCCATGTTCATGTTTGTCTTCACTGCCACTGAAGTAGAGTTTGTGGCCTTCTGGGGTAGACGTTTCTCCGAGGTTTTTCCATCGTACTTCACAGAGCCCAAGGACGTTCCATCGGTATCTCTTCATTTCATACGTTAGTTCTGCAACTTTTCCTGCTGCTCTCAGCGATCTCACATTCCAGGTGCCGATAGTAACATTTTTTCTTGTACGTAGGGATTTTGGTCCATCAGTCACATACTTTTCACCTCCGCCCTGATGGCCAGCGACGGAAGGCGCGGTCCTTGTTCCGGGCGACGACCGGGCCGGTATGGATTGAGTTGCGGTTGTAATCTTCATTTAGTGTGTCTTGGGCAATGTCGCATGGCGGAGCCCATCCCTCTCCATGCCAGACCACAGCCGACGTCCTCCATCTAGGTGGTTCGCCTTGGTCTTGAACACATAGCCGTTGAGTTCCTTGCGGAACTTCGTCCGCCTTGGCCGGTAACCTGCATCGTGGAGGTTATTCGCCCAGTGATGCAGTGTTAACATCACCCCCTCACATGGTTTGGCACGCCTGCTGAGGCGAGGTCCCGGGGTGTGGCGCTTGGAGCCAGCACGTGAGAGATTTAGAGGATGGACGAGGACCAGTGATGCCCGTCCACCCTACCAGGTAGAGTGCAGCAGCCAGACATCAAAGGTACTACCTCTATCCAGAGCCCCCTACACACCTTAGAAGACTCAAACCAGACACCACCGATGAGAAAGACAGCAAAACTCCAGCCACCAAATGAAAGACAAGAGAATAGGACGACAGGCATGAAGTGTAGCAAGAGGTAGAAAAGAGAGTTGGCACGTTGACGAGAAAACAAGGGAGCGAGGCAATGTAACCGAGGGGAGGGGGGGGGGGTAGCGGGAGAAGGGGGGTTGTATGTATGTATGGTACTAATTGCTGCCAGCACTCTCCAGAACCTGTCTTTCATTTGCACAACGCTGGTCAGCTTCTGGCTGATCGAGTCGGTGCAGTCTCTCTCTTGCTGTCTTGTCTAGACGGCCCCCGGTCCTGTATAGACCCTCGCCAAACGCCGCGTGAATTCCACGTGCTTGGCTGGCTTTTGCAACGACGGACAGAAACCTTTTGGCCGGTCGGCTGGAATAGAGAGAGAGGAACTTTGCTTTGAGGTTGTTTCTGTTTGTCTGTCTCTCTCTGTGCGTTTCGTTGTTTCTATTTCTATGTCTTTCTGTACAGTTTCTTTCTCCCCCCCCCCTTTTTTTTTTTTGGGTGGTAGTGGTGGTGGTGGGGTTAGGGGATGGGGGTTAACGTCCCCACACCCACATAAGCGATACGGCAGACGAATCGCTGTGCAAATCACTAAAAAAAACATGATGGTCGTACTGACCGAAGTGTTTCTCTTTCTTTCGCTGTGTGTCTGTGCGCCTAAATGAGGGTAGGTGTCTGTCTGTGTGTCTGTCTGTCTGCCGGCGTGTTTGTCTGTCTCTGTCTGTCTGTCTCTATCTCTCCCCCTCTCTCTCCCCATCTCTCCCAGTCTCTTTGTGTCTCTCTCTCCCTCCGTCTCTCTTTCTCTCTCCCTCTCTCTTTCTTTCTCTCTCTCTCTCTCCCTCTCAGCATCCCTCTTTCTCTCTCTATCCCCTTTCTCTCCCCTTCTCTCCCTCTCTCCCTTCCTCTGTCTTCCTCTCTCACTCCCTCTCCCTCTCCCTCTCTCTTCCTCTCTCTCTCCCTCTCTCTCTCTCTCTTTCTGTGACCTGACTTCACGGGCAAGGGTGAGATGTAAAAACAGCATTAATGTGCTTATGCTCTTGCCCACTGTCTCTCTCTCTCTCCCTCTCTCTCTCTCGTCTGTATTAAAAACCCACGTAATCTCTCTCTCTCTCTCTCTCTCTCTCTCTCTCTCTCTCTCTCTCTCTCTCTCTCTCCCTCTCTCTCTCGTCTGTATTAAAAACCCACGTAATCTCTCTCTCTCTCTCTCTCTCTCTCTCTCTCTCTCTCTCTCTCTCTCTCTCTCGTCTGTATTAAAAACCCACGTAATCTCTCTCTCTCTCTCTCTCTCTCTCTCTCTCTCTCTCTCTCTCTCCCTCTCTCTCTCTCGTCTGTATTAAAAACTCACGTAATCTCTCTCTCTCTCTCTCTCTCTCTCTCTCTCTCTCTCCCTCCCTCTCTCTCTCTCTCTCTCTCTCTCCCTCTCTCTCTCGTCTGTATTAAAAACCCACGTAATCTCTCTCTCTCTCTCTCTCTCTCTCTCTCTCTCTCTCTCGTCTGTATTAAAAACCCACGTAATCTCTCTCTCTCTCTCTCTCTCTCTCTCTCTCTCTCTCTCTCTCTCTCTCTCTCTCCCCTCTCTCTCTCTCGTCTGTATTAAAAACCCACGTAATCTCTCTCTCTCTCTCTCTCTCTCTCTCTCTCTCTCTCTCTCTCTCTCTCTCTCAGTCTGTGACCTGACTTCACGGGCAAGTGCTGGGTGTAAAAGCAGTATTAATGTGCTTATGCCATCATTTTTGTAAAGAATGATGCCTTCTTTTTCTTGTTCCTTCCTCCCCCGCCCTCTCTCTCTCTCTCTCTTTCTTCCTCTCTCT
>JAPXFY010000016.1:68963627-68968627 GCA_030674185.1 Monoplex corrugatus | reverse complement strand
CACAGACACTTGCTGAAGCGTTAATTGCCGGGTTATACTGGTTATTACGCTGTTCCCGCTCCGTTGACAAGAGAGATGTCCACAAGCATAATAGGCGGGAGCGGCCATCATCATCATCAATGTGCCCAACCTCATGGCGTTGGCGATCATGGCCCTCCATATGTATCTATCCCTTGTTGCCCGCGAGCGCATCTTCCACACTCTCTGCCCTCAGCTACCCTGCAAGCCCGTCCAATATTTTCTCCCTGGGTCTATCTGGTGCTGTCTTTCCCTCCAGCTTTCCTGTTGTGACCACGTGCTCTAATTCCCTGTCCTCATAAAATGACCTATAAATGTTGCCTGTCTTTTCCTAATCTTTCTTATGAATTATCTTCTTGTGTCTGCCTCCTTCAAGACTGTCTCGTTTGGTTTTCTTTGCTGTCCATGGAACTCTCGACATTCTGTAGGAATCTGGTGGATAGGGTGATGGAGTCAAAGGGTTTTGTTTTTACTTTGCTAGAATGTATGGTTGCGAGGCGTGGACAGTCAACAAGCAAAGCCAGAACAAGATTGAGGCAGCCGAATTGTGGTTTCTAAGAAGGATGTTGAGAGTTCTATGGACAGCAAAGAAAACAAACGAGACAGTCTTGATGGAGGCAGACACAAGTCGATCATTCATAAGGAAGATAAGGAAAAGGCAGGCAACATTTATAGGCCATTTTATGAGGAAGGGGGATTTGGAGCACCTGGTCACAACGGGAAAGCTGGAGGGAAAGAGAGCACCAGGTAGACCCAGGGAGAAAATGCTGGACGGACTTGCGGAGTGGCTGAAGACGAGGAGGGTGAAGGAGATGCTTGGGGCAACAAGAAATAGAGACAGATGGAAGTCCATAATCGCCAACGCCATGCAGCAAGGCACCTGATGATAATGATGATTAGAATGGTTGACAAAGCAGGATTCTGTTGGACAGGGTGCAGGAGTCAAAGGAATAACCACAGGGTCCAGGGTTAGTGCCCCTGATGGTAGTCAGGAGGGAACGCTGAATCAGTTTTGAAAAGACAAAAAAAGGCCTAATATGGAACCTTTTTCGGTCGTCCTAGGCATACAAGTGGAAGTGAAAATTGAAATAAAAACAATGCTAAAAATATCTCAGAAAAAAAAATGTTACTTGACTTGACAAAGCCGCTTGTGGAAGTGTGACCTCGCCACAAGCAATATAACAATCTGTGATCGTTACAAGTAGGCACCAATCCGTTTATAGTATTAGGATAAATGTGTTAATGAGAGAGAGAGAGAGAGAGAGAGAGAGAGAGACAGACAGACAGACAGACAGAGATAGACAGACAGACATACAGACAGACATATAGGTTGCGTTTAACTTACTTCTTCTTTTGTTTCGTTCTTCTTCTTTCTAATTTTTTTTTTACCTTCCTTCTCTCTCTCTCGGTCTCTGTCTGTCTGTCTGTCTGTATGTATGTATGTATGAATGTCTCTGTCTGTCTGTCTCTCTCTCTCTCTCTCTCTCTCTCGCTCTCTCGTTCTCTCGCTCTCTCTCTTTTTCTCTGTCTCTCTCTCTCTTTCTCTGTCTCTCTCTCTCTGTCTCTCTCTCTCTGTCTCTCTCTCTCTCTCTCTCTCTCTCTCTCTCTCTCTTTATGTCTGTTTGTCTCTGTCTCTGTGTGCCTCTGTGTCTCTCTGCCCCCCTCTCTCTTTTTGTCTCTCTCTGTCTAGCGCTACTTTGCAAGAGCTTAGGACATGTTCCACTGTTTGTTTCTTCTGACAGAGCGGACATGCTGGGTCGTCTGCTTTCCCCCATTTCACTAAGTTTGCATTCGAGGGGAGCAGGTCATATACAGATCTGAGGAGGAAGCTTATCCTTAGAGGAGCCATGTGCCACATATCGTTCCAGCTGAGACTTCTTTGGAGTGCACTGTCCCATGTTGTCCATTGCCCCTGTTGACCTTGCTGGACTGCCTTCTGCACTCTTTTGACATCTTCTTCTTCCTTCAACTCCTGTATGATCATGTCTCTTTTTTCCTTCCCTTTGGCTTTGGACCACCACTGCATTTTTGTTGCTCCCAGTCCCTGTCTGTTGGTTTGCGTGTGTCCAATTATTTCTTTGATGCTGAGGTTTCTCTTGGCATTGTTTACAGCCTCTTGGACTTTCCACTTTCTGCCAGTTCTCAGCTTTGGATGAACTGCTCTCACATATTGTCCTCCGATTCCTCCAGCATGCTCAACAGTCTTGCTTTTCCAACTTTGTATTCCTCCACTATGGATTTCAGAGGTAGCTTCAGCATTGCTTGACGACAGTAGAATGCAACATCAGTGAGACCAGGTGGGACACCGAGCCATTTTCTTGTGTATTTGTTGATTTTGGCTTCCATTGCTTCGACTGTGCTGGTGCAAATGTCATAGATTAGCAGTGGCCACAGCAGCTTTGGTATCAGCATGAACTGTAGACACCAGACTTTGTATTTGCCTGGCAGTCCGCAGTTATCTATTTTCTTCAGGCCTTCTTCTGCTGTTTGCTTGGTTTCACATCCCCTTTGTGTGTCTTTCAGGGAGTCATCATACCATCTTCCGAGACTTTTTACTGGCTCTTCTGTGACAGTGGGGATGGCTTGGTTGGCTACCATGAATTTGACTGAATCTGCCACTTTTCCTTTTCGCAGTGAGAGACTTCGGGATTTCTTAGGTTTGAACCTCATTCTTGAAGAGGCCACCAGCTCATCCAGCTGCTTTAAGATTTGGTGTGTCTCTTCCTCATCCGTGGACAAGACTGTTGTGTCATCCATGAAAGCTTTCAGAGGAGGCATCTGGTATCCATCTCCCAGATTCACTGGACCTGAACTCTTCATTGCAGCTTTCAAGATGACTTCCATTGTCAACACGAACAGTATGGGAGAGATTGCACAGCCCATTGCAATGCCCACCTCTAGGTCTATCCAGTCCGTGGTGTATTCTTTGGTAGAGAACCGCATTGAGAACCCTTGGAAATACTTCCTCAGCATTGTTCGGATGTTTTCTGGGATGTGATACATTTCAAGAGCCAGCTGGATCATATCGTGTGGAACTGATCCATATGCATTCGCCAGATCAAGCCAAACTACGTCAATGTCTCTCTTCTCTGTTCTTGCTTTTTGGATGGCATCCCAAATCAACGTGGCATGTTCCAAGCATCCAGGCATTCCTGGTATGCCTCCCTTTTGGACTGACATATCCAGATACTTGTTTTCAGTCAGGTATTTTGTCAATCTTGCTGCCATAACAGAGAAGAAGATTTTCCCCTCGACGTTCAGAAGTGATATTGGCCTGAACTGATTGATGCTGCTGGAGTTCTGCTCCTTCGGAATGTACACTCCTTCAGCTCTCATCCATTGGTCGCTGATCTTCTGGTTCCCCCATGCTGATCGAATCATCTTGTGGAGCCACTCGAGCACTTTTGGGCATTTCTTGTAGAGCAGGTATGGTATTCCGTTTGGTCCAGGTGCTGACTTGGCTCTGGCTTTCTTTACTACGTTCTTCACTTCATCCAGTGTTGGTGGTTTGTTATTGAATTTTCCTTCTGGCGCTGCAGGCCAAACCAGATTTTGGATTTCAAGTGGTGCCTCGCGCTGAGAATCGGAATATGTATATATCTATATAGATATATATATGTAAGTCAAAAATTGTACACGTGTTTCTTTTCGGTTGAGAGACAGGAGAGGCACAGGCAAGAAAATAATAATTGAATATATAGACATATGTGTGTGTGTGTGTGTGTGTGTGTGTGTGTGTGTGTGTGTGTGTTGTGTGTGTGTGTGTGTGTGTGTGTGTGTGTGTTTGTTTGTGTATGTATGTGTGTGTATGTGTGTGTTTGTGTGTATATGTGTGTATTTATATATATGTATGTGTGTGTATGTGTATGTGTATGTGTGTGTATGTGTGTGTATGTCTGTATGTGTGTGTGTGTGCGTGTGTTGGTGTTTGTGTGTGTGTGTGTCTATGTATATGTGTGTGTATATGTGTTTGTGTGTGTATATGTGTGTATGTGTATATGCGTGTGTATGTGTGTATGTGTGTATGCTTGTATATATGTGTGTTTGTATGTGTATGTGTGTGTATGTGTGTGTGTGTATGTGTGTGTTTGTGTGTGTGTGTATATGTGTGTGTGTATGTGTGTCTGTGTGTGTCTCTCTCTCAGTCTCTCTCTCTCTCTCTCTCTCTCTCTCTCTCTCTCTCTCTCTCTCTCTCTCTCTCTGTGTGTGTGTGTGTGGCACGCGTAAAAAAGATAAAGTTAAGAGAAATGGTAAGTCCCAAAGACGAGAGAGAAGCAAGTTGCAGGGTTTCTTTTCATCGAGCCTTTGCGTGGAAAGATGGCATGAGAGGAGCACGAGAGAGAGAGAGAGAGAGAGAGAGAGAGAGAGGAGACACACACACACACACACACACAGACAGACAGACAGACAGAGATAGAGGAGGTGTAGATGACGTGGGATGAGGGTTGCAGTTATACTAAAAAAAAGAGATAGGTGTCTCAGACTGTTTCTTTGTTTCTCTGTCTGTCTGTCTGTCTGTCTGTCAGTCTGTCTGTCGGTCTCTCTCTCTCTCTCTCTCTCTCTCTCTCTCTGAATGTGTCTGTCTGTCAGAGAAGAGAGAGAGAGAGAGAGAGAGAGGACCATGGTGACTGTGAGGAGAGGGGAGAGGAGGGGAGAGGCACACACACACACACACACACACACAAAACACACACACACACACACACACACACACACACACACACACACACACATAATTGCACCATCTGGTCGGGGAGAAGGGAGACGGTGACATGCACCCCCTTCACGCGAGCTGGCCAGCCACAAGAGCCAGCCAAGCCAGCCAAGCCAGCACAAAGACATACCAGGTGCTTCCCTACCTACCTACATACCTCCTGTAATTAGTCCTCTCTCACACAACTTGGTCCACACAGCTTCCACACTCGGCAAGACTTTTAGCGAGAAAGTTACACTGATGCCGATAGAAGAGAAGTTTGTGTTGT
>JAPXFY010000016.1:68951127-68953627 GCA_030674185.1 Monoplex corrugatus | reverse complement strand
AAGAAAAAAGAAGGAAAAAGAAAAAGAGGAAGAAAATAAAGACAGACAGACAAAAAGAAACAAACAAAGAACAAACAACAATCAAGCAAGCCAACTAATCAACAAACAAGTACACAAACTAAGAAACCATATACATAAACAAAGACATGCATGAACAGGCAGTAACAACAAACACGTATACACACTAAGAAACACATATACAATGAAACAAAGACATGCATGAACAAGGCAGTCAACAAACAACACGTATACACACTAAGAAACACATATAAAAAGAAATAAACATACACAAACAAGCAACAACAAACACGCGTGTTCAAAATGACACACATATACAAGAATCAAAACATATACAACAAGCCAACTAACAGACACGTACACAAACTAAAAACACATGCACAAAGAAACAAATGCATATACAAACGAGCCAGCTAACAAACAACCATTGTAACTAAGAAAAATATACAAAAACACATACACAAACGAACCAACTAACAAACAAAAACATACAAACAAAACACATACATCAAAGAAGCCAACTAACAACATTAACAAACAAGAGCCAACTGACACAAATACATATATACAAACCAAAAAAAAAAACATATACCAAGAATCAAAGACATCACAAACAAGCCAACTAACAAAAACATATATAATGAAACAAAACATACACAAACAAAAAACAAACATAAAAAATCAATTAACAAATACACCGATACAAACTGAGAAACACATATACAAGAAACAAAACATACACAAACAACATTTTACAAACACAATGCACAGAAACAAACACATACACAAAGAAGCCAACTTACAAAAAAACCCAATGCACAGAAACAAACACATACACAAAGAAGCCAACTACAACAAACACACATGCACAGAAACAAACACATACACAATAAGCCAACTGACAAAAAAAAACACACAACACACATACGCAAACAAGCCAACAGACAAACAAACACCAATAACAAACAAACACTACATAAGAAGCCAACTAACAAACAAACACATACACAAACAAGCCAACTAACAAACACATTACAAAGAACAACTATACAAAGAAGCTAACTAACAAACAACAGTAACAAACTGAGAAACACTATACAAAGAAACAACATACACAAAAAGCAACAACAAACAAACACATATGCAAAGAAACAAACACACAAACAAGCCAACAACAACAGTATACAAACAAAAACATACACAAGAAACAAACCAATACAAAAAACCAACTAACAAACAAACACATATACACAGAAACAAACACAACACAGAGAAGCCAACTAACAAACACATGTACACAGAACAAACACATACACAAAGAAGCCAAGTAACAAACAAACACATGTACACAGAATCAAACACATACACAAAGAAGCCAAGTAACAAACAAACCATGTACACAGTATCAAACACATACACAAAGAAGCCAATAAACAACAAACACATACACAGAAACAAACATAAACAAAGAAGCAAGTAACAACAAACACATACCAGAACAAACACATACACAAAGAACCAATAACAAAAAACAAACACATTACACAAAACAACAACATACACAAAAGCCAATAACAAACAAACACATGTACACAAAAACACATACACAAAGAAGCAAACAACACTTAACACAAAAACAAACACATACATAAAAACAAAACAAACACATGTACCAGAACAAACCATACACAAAAAGCCAACTAACAAACAAACAAAATATGTAACGAACAAATACATACAAAAAAGCAACTAACAAAACATGTACAAAACAAACACACAAAGAAGCAACTAACAAACACATGTACACAGAAACAAACACACAAAGAAGCCAACTACAAACACATGCACAGAAACAAAACACACAAAGAAGCCAACTAACAAAACACATGACACAGAAACAAACACACAAAGAAGCTAACTAACAAACACATACACAGAAACAAACACATACACAAAGAAGCCACTAACAAAAAATATTACAAAAACAAACCATACATAAAAAGCAACTAACAAACACATGTACACAAAAAAAACACAAAAAAGAAGCCAACTAACAAACAAACATATGTAACAGAATCAAATACAACATAAAAGAAGCAACTAACAAACAATGTACACAAAACAAACACATACACGGAACCAAACAAACAAACATATTTCACAGAAACAAACACATACATAGAAGCCAACTAACAAACAAACACATGTACACAGAATCAAATACATACAAAGAAGCCAACTAACAAAACAAGTACACAGAAACAAACCATACACAAAGAAGCTAACAAACAAACAAACACATGTACACAGAAACAAACACATACACAAAGAAGCCAACTAACAAACAAACACATGTACACAGAATCAAACACATACACAAAGAAGCCAACTAACAAACACATGTACACAGAATCAAACACATACACAAAGAAGCCAACTAACAAACACATGTACACAGAATCAAACACATACACAAAGAAGC
>JAPXFY010000016.1:68916127-68926127 GCA_030674185.1 Monoplex corrugatus | reverse complement strand
GTCTTCTGAGTTTGTTTTTTGTTGTTGTTGTTGTTTGTTTTTTTGTTTCTGTTTTTAATCGTCCTCATTGACAATCTTGTGGATGCACTGTCGTGTGAAACTGCTGGTGATTTTTCTTGTGATCATTTGACAACATTTTCTCCATTTTGGTCTAAGTGACACGACACACGCACACAGTTTTTTGTTTTTTGTTTTTTGTTTTTGGTAAACATCACGTGTGCGCCGTTCCAAAGAGTCCAAATCTATTGCCCGTTGAGAATTTCCATCTTTTCCCACACAAGATTTATTTTGTGTCCGTGTTTCGGAAGGATACAGTTCAGCCATCACCATGGCTAAGCATGTCTTCATCAGGACGCCCCATGTGTCGCACGAGCATCTGCCCTCGGCCGTGGAAGAGCATGGCACTGAGGGCACAGATGCCATCCTCAAGCGCATCGTGTCCTTTCATCCCTTCACCAAGGACTCCTACAAGCTCATGGTGGACAGACAGTGCTCGGAGAAAGCGCGGGAGAAGCGCATCGCCTCCAAAGCTAATGAAGCCCATCTGGTGGATGGGGAACTCATTTTCGGGGCGGAGGATGAGGAGGGGGGCCCGCCGCCCGAGAGGAACCCGGATCTCTTGGAAGGGAACGTCCTTCGGGACGAGTATGGCGTCTTTCCCCCTGCCTACTTCGGCAAACCCCTGGAGGAGATCGACAGGGGCATCAGAGACCAGGTAAGCAGGAAGCGTTTGTACAAATATAGTTTATCTTAATCCAAATGGGGTGTGCTATGTTAAAACTGGCTTTCTCATTGTCCCGTCGTAACATCGTTGTTGTTCTGGTGGTGTCAGTATAGGATTATATTAGTACCCCCCCCCCCCACTTCCCTGGGATGGTTATCCCTGTCGGCCATATCACCTGAGCTGGGTGCCGACGTAAAAACAACCAAATCAATCAATCAATCAATCAATCAATCAATCAATCAACCAATCAATCAATCAGTCAGTCAGTCAGTAAATCAATCAATCAATCAATCAATCAATCAATCAATTAATCAAATTCAAACAAAATCTTTGATGACATAGGCACTAATGAGTACCACAGCACACTGACAGCTATTGGCATGCTTATATTCATATATTCAAACATAGTACAGTAGGCCCGTAAAGCAAACAGTACCAGTGGAACGACGCAAAAGTTGACAAGTAGCAGCATTCAGTTTCTCTGGTTATTGTGTGTGTGTGTGTGTGTGTGTGTGTGTGTGTGTGTGTGTGTGTGTGTGTGTGTGTGTGTGTGTGTGTGTGTGTGTGTGTTAAAATGATTTATCTTGTAGAACTCCACGTTTATAGTATGTTCCCACATGATGGCACCATGAGACTCTCTTTTTGAGCTGACGGGTATAAATAAACAAATTAATACTGCCAGAAAATTATGCCATCAACGGTTTTAACATTGCTTAGATCATCAGATTCAAACTTGCCAGAAAGTTATGCCATTAACAGTTTTAGCACTGGTTAGATCATCAGATTCAAACTTGCCAGAAAGTTATGCCATTAACAGTTTTAGCACTGACTACGTCATCAGATTCAAATTTGCCAGAAACTTATGCCATTAACAGTTTTAGTACTGGCTAGGTCATCAGATTCAAACTTGCCAGAAAGTTATGCCATTTAACAACTAACACTGACTAGGTCATCAGATTCAAACTTGCCAGAAAGTTATGCCATTAACAACTTTAACACTGGCTGGGTCCTCAGATTCAAGCTTGCCAGAAAGTTGTGCCATTAACAACTTTAACACTGGCTAGGTCCTCAAATTCAAACTTGCCAGACAGTTATGCCATTAACAGTTTTAGCACTGACTAGGTCATCAGAATCAAACCTGCCAGAAAGTTATGCCATTAACAGCTTTAACACTGGCTGGGTCTTCAGATTCAAACTTGCCAGAAATTTGTGCCATTAACAACTTTAACACTGACTAGGTCATCAGATTCAAACTTGCCAGAAAGTTATGCCATTAACAGTTTTAGCACTGACTACGTCATCAGATTCAAACTTGCTAGAAAGTTATGCCATTAACAGTTTTAGCACTGACTAGGTCATCGGAATCAAACTTGCCAGAAAGTTATGCCATTAACAGTTTTAGCACTGACTACGTCATCAGATTCAAACTTGCCAGAAAGTTATGCCATTAATAGTTTTAGCACTGACTACGTCATCAGATTCAAACTTGCCAGAAAGTTATGCCATTAACAGTTTTAACACTGACTAGGTCATCAGATTCAATCTTGCTAGAAAGTTATGCCATTTAACAACTTTAACACTGGTTAGGTCATCAGATTTAAACTTAGATGCTATGTTCAATATTGATTATTTAAGCATCTTTGTATCTATCTATCTATCATTATCAGTAAATACGCAGCGGGTTGGCCGGTTTTTGTAAGAGAACCGTGAACTCAAAACCTGATGAGTTTAGAATCCGCTGCGACAAAACAACCGGCTGTTTTGCAGTCCATCACATTCAGTCATTCTAGTCGTGTCAGCTTTGTATTTTAGTATCCTGTTCCCTTTATTTCCTCCATTATAAGACCTTGCCTCTTCTTGAATGCTGGGACTTGCACGATGTGAGACAAGCACTACACGGCGGACTCCTTAAAGAACCTCTTCAGAGACGTCCCTCCGGATGCAATTTTCCAGTTTTTACAAGAGATCAACAGATTTCTCCTGATATGATTTTACGTTTGATATGTTATTCTTTAAAATAATATAGACTTGCAAGGATAACGGAGAGCGTGGTTTTTAACAGTTGTCTTTTTATTCTAGCCTAGATATCGTTTTTAAAGTGGTTTAGCCCTGATATTACTTTAGTGGTCGGCTGGGCTATAAGCAATATGAACCTGAACCAAGACCTTGCCAGTGCATGGCGTTTGGCACAGACTCGAGGATCTGCCAAGTAACCTGACAACAGATGGCAGATTGAGCTGAGCACATATGGAATTGTCCAAGCGCGATGAACCCCTCTTGAATACATTCCAAACGCCAAACTCTAAATTCCAAATCCACCAAATTAAGCCACCCTCACCTGGTGAAATCCAAAACAGTTATTGCAGAATGGTAAGTTTGCACTTTCGTTTTAACGCACTGCCAAAGTCTTAGTATTCTAGCTAACTTAGGGGTTTTAGCTGTATGAAATCTGTACGTCCTTGACAATAGAACCATCCACACACAGCCTGCCAATGGCTCCACTCAACACAAACCCCTGAGCTAATCTAACCCTAATTACCCATGGGCAGATACAGAGTCCGGTGCATACACTTTTTGCACTGTTTAGGTCTTAAGATTCTGTCTGGCGTGTTTTAGGCCGTAGGCTATCAAATAAGTGCAAACAAGGGCCGTGGTGTAGCATTTAATACAACGGACCACTGACTAGAAGGTTCTGAGTTCGAAACCTCGTCAGTCCTGCCAAAATCATTCTGAAATTTATTTTGGCGTCAACTGTGTTCTCTCCAGTGTTGAGTATGCTATGGGCTCAGAGGAAAGACTGGAACCACACAACTGAGTTTTATTCACTTAATGGATGTGTTATTTAGAGTATTGCTCAATTCTTCTGACCAATACTTCAGGTGTCTGTATATTTCGAGCCTGGTTAACGCCAGACTTAATTATGATCATAAGCATAGGATACAGCCCTGTCATGCTGTGGCAGTCCTAGATGGAACTTCACAGCAGCATAATTATCATCCCCACCCGTCGTCATCATCATCATAGCATTGTAAAAATGCCTCAGTTTCTGTGGTCATTAATGTGGCGTAGAAAATTGGGGAAAAATACCAGCGCATTCTTATATCCTCTGTCATGGTTCTGTTCTGTTTTGTTGAGTTTAAAGTCCTACCACTCTAGGAGTATGTGAGGACTAGCTATAAGAATATTGTTCAAAGAAGCCTTTAAAACATTTTGATTGCACTGTAAGATACCAATGCTAGTATTGGAATCTCTTGGATCTACTGATCCACTCTCAGGATAGTCATCTATGCCTATATATATACATGTGACTGTCAGCAGTTTCACTTAATGCAAGTCCCACCCACCCCTAAGCTAACCAAACCCAAAATACCCATGCTTCAGTTTCAGTTTCAGTTTCTCGAGATGACGTTTCCGCGCTCGGAACGAATTCCATATGCACTAACGTCACAGGTGCCATGTGTATGGTGATCGTGGCACAAGCCTTAATTAAGCCTGCACATAAACCCATGAGCTGGCCAGGTCCTGAGGCCCTGCCTAGACTACGTTTTACCTAGTCTTTATTTTATATTGGTATTTTATCAGCCTGTCACTGGAATGATATTGGTTACATGTAAATGACATATGTTTCTGTGTATCTCACTTAGAAAAGGAGACATACATATAAAGTAAATATATAAATAAATAAAGGTCTGAATCACAACACAACTAGTTATTCTGTATAAACTCGTCATACATGGCAGACACCCCCCCCCCCTCCCCCAGTCAATGCACAAATGCTCAGCTGTCTATCAACTAGGTGAAGACAATGTTTTCTTAATGATAGATAAGTAAGTAAGTAAGTGAGTAAGCGAATAAGCAGTAAGTAAGTAGGTGAATAAATAATCACAAAATAAAGGAGTATGTAGATAAATGAACAATTAAGAGCAAATAACTGTGAATACATGCAAATTACCCATGGCAGACACATACCCTTGCGCATAAACTTTACACATTGTCGAGGTATTGAGATTTTCTGATTCTGTCTTTGTAATTTTCTAAGCTTTAAATATTAGTCCATCATTATATTCGCCTGAGATGCGAGTCATTCAGGCCTATATATACATAAGGCTGTGGGTGTTTTTTTCTCAGTGCAAGCTTTCAGCCATTCACAGCTCCATGCAAATAGCCTCCACTGACGTTATCACCACAGTCAGCGACTAGCAACACTTGGAAAAGGTTTCCCTCACACCTCATCAAAACCATCGCCTCCTCCCCCTGCCCCGCACCCCCTCCCTCTTCTGTTGCTGGCAGTGGCTCAAACAAACAAACGCCACAAACATCTGCATTGCCAAACAGGAAAAAAATGGCTCGGTATGACTTTACTACGCTAAGACATGCTAATAGAACGAGAGCAACGTTTGCCTACATCTTGTTAACGATCCTCTTCAGCGTGTTTATGTTCCATATACAAACTTTACATCAGTCACACTGGATACTGTGTTTGAACCACACTCAGTCCAAAAAAATCTGTTGATGTAGGATTTTTCAACCCCTACCAGCTCCTATGAACATGAAATCCCCTCATGCAAATTAACAGCAAATGGCACAACTTTAAGACAGGCTGATAAGTTGAAATATCTGGGATCAGTCATCTCACCAGACGGTAGATGCACATCACAAATAGCCAGCAGAATCGGCCAAGCCGAAACAGCATTTAAGAAGATGAAAAGTGTTCTTACCAACAAATGAGAATTCTTGAATGTTATATAAAACCGATACTGTTATACGGTTGTGAGGCATGGACAGTCAACACACAAGCCTGAACAAGATTGAGGCAGCCGAAATGTGGTTTCTAAGAAGAATGTTGAAAGTTCCAGGGACTGCCAAGAAAACAAATGAGACAGTCTTAATGGAGACAGACACACACAAAAAATCATTGATAAAAAAGATTAGGAAAATACAAGCAACATTTATGGGACAATTTATGAGGCAAGAGAAATTAGAGCACCTGGTCACAACAGGAAAGCTGGAGGGAAAGAAAACACCAGGTAGACCTAGGGAGAAAATATTGGGTGGACTTGCGGGTTGGCTGAAGACAGTGAGGGTGGGAGGCATGCTTGCAGCGACAAGGGATATATTGGTATGGAGAGCTATGATCACAAACGCCATGCGGGGCAGGGCACATGATGATGATGATGATTATGTTCGATATACAAGCTACACATCAATCACACCATCTACTGTGTTTGAACCACCACCCTCAGTCCCAAAATCTGTTGAAGGATTTTCCAACCGCGACCGGCTCCTATCCAGAGCTGAGCGTCCTATGGATTCGCTTGGAAGACTGGGACCTCAAATACGTCTTTCATACACTTCATAGATGCATCACTTAGGGCGTTGCTTTAACTCCATGACCAGCACCGCATGTATCCGTAACTATCGTACCTGGTAAATGCTAGGATATATTATAGAAATATATGTATAATACAATCCTGCCACGCACTCTCAATTAGAAATGGAACTCCACAGCCTCATCATTGTCTTATCCATTACTTTCGTTACAACATGGATAAAAACATTGTCCTTGATTCAGTGGCCCTTGATGCCCTGTTTGTCATGGAGACCTCAGTTTCGGTGGTATTGGAGGCTGTGCTTGTTGGACAACCAGAATGAACGACGAAAGGTAGTGATTGAGGAGTGCTGCAGAAGGTGAAGCTAAAAAAAACATCACTGTAAACACAATCATTCAAATCAACATTGTTGTGTATGCAAAAACCAGCACGAAATTTCACATAGCTACTTGAGTTAGTATGGAACTTAACACGAAAAGAAGAAAAAAAAAAGTTTCTCAAGCTCTGACTGCAGGGTTAGGAGGTAGGTGTTTCCTTAAAGACCTCAACTTTACTTCAGGGCTAGCATTATCAGGATTGTGTTCTGCTCCTTCTCTCATTCTGCATCACCTTCCCCGTCCTAAAAAGGGACAGGTACCAATTTACAGCTGGACGGACGGGATCTGTATGTTCAAACTACAGCACGAATCTGATCAGTCATCCATTTGACAAGCGGGCTCCATCATGCTTTTACCTCCGCTGCGTGAATGAGTGCCCTTTCCACCGTGCTGTTCTGTCTTCCCTCCCCCCTCGCCATACACACGCACACGCACCACACACACACACACACACACACACACACACACAACACACACACACACACACACACACACACACACACACACACACACACACACACACACACACACACACACTCTCTCTCTCTCTCTCTCTAAAATATAAAACGTACAAATTACATATAGTTTGCTTATTACCATGTACTGTAACAAATCAATATATCTCTATACATACACATTTACATAGAGTGTTCAAATCAAATATAGCTGCATGCAACCAAACATGGAATCTGATAAATCTACTAGAGCTATAACAACTCAGTGGAACGTAAGAACTCAAACATATTTATGTCAGTATCCATGTATGCACTGTTATATAGAATGCAAGAATTCAAATATATCTATATGCAACTTCACAGAGATTGTGCACACCAAATGTTGTATGCAACTGAACATGGAATGTATAGATCAACTGTAGTTTCAATTTCAGTTTCTCAAAATGACGTCTCCGCGTTGGGGATGAATTCCATATGCACTAACGTCACAGGTGCCATGTGTATGATGATCGTGGCACAAGCTTTAAGTCTATACATAAACCCATGACTTGGTGAGGTCCTGAGTAAATATAGATATATACAAATTTAGATGGAATGTTCACGTCAAATATAGATATATGCAACTTAACACGGAATGTGCACGTCAAATATACATATATACAACTAACACGGAATGTGCACGTCAAATATAGATATGTACAACTTAACATGGAATGTGCACGTCAGATATAGATATGTACAACTTAACATCGAATGTGCACGTCAATATACATATATACAACTTAACATGGAATGTGCACGTCAGATATAGATATGTACAACTTAACATTGAATGTGCACGTCAAATAAGATATATACAACTTAACATGGAATGTGCACGTCAATATAGATATATACAACTTAACATTGAATGTGCACGTCAGATATAGATATGTACAACTTAACATTGAATGTGCACGTCAGATATAGATTATTACAACTTAACATTGAATGTGCACGTCAAATACAGATATATACAACTTAACATGCAATGTGCACGTCAGATATAGATATGTACAACTTAACATGGAACGTGCACGTCAGATATACATATATACAACTTAACATGGAATGTGCACGTCAAATACAGATATATACAACTTAACATGGAATGTGCACGTCAGATATAGATATGTACAACTTAACATGGAACGTGCACGTCAGATATACATATATACAACTTAACATTGAATGTGCACGTCAAATACAGATATATACAACTTAACATGGAATGTGCACATCAAATACAGATATATACAACTTAACACGGAATGTGCACGTCAAATATAGATATATACAACTTAACATGGAATGTGCACATCAAATATAGATATATACAACTTAACACGGAATGTGAACGACAAATATAGATATATACAACTTAAGATTGAATGTGCATGTCAAATATAGATATACACAACTTAACATGGAATGTGCACATCAATATAGATATATACAACATAACACGGAATGTTCATGTCAAATATAGATATACACAACTTAACATGGAATGTGCACATCAAATATACATATATACAACTTAACATGGAATGTGCACGTCCAATATAGATATACACAACTTAACATGGAATGTGCACATCAAATATAGATATATCACAACTTAACATGGAATATGCATGTCAAATATAGATATATACAACTTAACAGGAATGTGAACGACAAATATACATGTATACAACTTAAGATTGAATGTGCACGTCAAATATAGATATATACAACTTAACATGGAATGTGCATGTCAAATATAGATATACACAACTTAACATGGAATGTGCACATCAAATATACATATATACAACTTAACATGGAATGTGCACGTCCAATATAGATATACACAACTTAACATGGAATGTGCACATCAAATATAGATATATACAACTTAACATGGAATGTGCACGTCAAATATAGATATATACAACTTAACATGGAATGTGCACATCAAATATAGATATACACAACTTAACATGGAATGTGCACGTCAAATATAGATATATACAACTTAACATGGAATGTGCACGTCCAATATAGATATACACAACTTAACATGGAATGTGCATGTCAAATATAGATATACACAACTTAACATGGAATGTGCACGTCCAATATAGATATACACAACTTAACATGGAATGTGCACATCAAATATAGATATATACAACTTAACATGGAATGTGCACGTCAAATATAGATATATACGACTTAACATGGAATGTGCACGTCAAATATAGATATACACAACTTAACATGGAATGTGCACGTCCAATATAGATATACACAACTTAACATGGAATGTGCATGTCAAATATAGATATACACAACTTAACATGGAATGTGCACGTCAAATATAGATATATACAACTTAACATGGAATGTGCACGTCCAATATAGATATACACAACTTAACATGGAATGTGCATGTCAAATATAGATATACACAACTTAACATGGAATGTGCACGTCAAATATAGATATACACAACTTAACATGGAATGTGCACGTCCAATTAGATATACACAACTTAACATGGAATGTGCACGTCAATATAGATATACACAACTTAACATGGAATGTGCACGTCCAATATAGATATACACAACTTAACATGGAATGTGCACGTCAAATATAGATATACACAACTTAACATGGAATGTGCATGTCAAATATAGATATACACAACTTAACATGGAATGTGCACGTCCAATATAGATATACACAACTTAACATGGAATGTGCACATCAAATATAGATATATACAACTTAACACGGAATGTGATCGTCAAATGTAGATATATACAACTTAACACGGAATGTGATCGTCAAATGTAGATATATACAACTTAACACGGAAATGCACATCAAATAAAGATATATACAACTTAACATGGAATGTGCACATCAAACATAGATATATACAACTTAACACGGAAATGCACATCAAATATAGATATATACAACTTAACACGGAATGTGCACGTCAAATAAGATATATACGACTTAGCATGGACTACAGCAAAGAATATATAGGTATATGCAAGTTAACATGGAGCACACAAA
>JAPXFY010000016.1:68896127-68911127 GCA_030674185.1 Monoplex corrugatus | reverse complement strand
ATGCTTCATGGGGATGTTTAGTTAGAGTCGGAGACATGAAAACCTGTAGGGCCTACTTACTTAAGCATACAACACGTTTCTTGCCCAGTTCTTCTTTCCTTTAAATTCTAAATCAAAAGCATCTTATATGACGTTTTGGGTTGTCTAAAATATGGGTCAGCGAGAGAGAGAGAGAGACAGACAGACAGACAGACAGACAGACAGACAGACAGACAGACAGACTGACAGACAGACTGACTGACAGATAGAGGGAGAGAGACACAGAGAGATAGAGAGAAAGAGAGAGTGAGAGTGAGACAGACACACAGAGAGAGAAAGAGACAGAGACAGACAGACAGACAGACAGACAGACAGACAGACAGAGAGAGAGTCTGTAAGACAATAAAAGCAGTTTAAAAGAAATTCTTCGTAGAAGAGAAAGAGGGGGAGGGGAGGGAAGGATTTTGCGAGGGAGGGAGAGAGAGAGGGAGAGAGGGAGGGAGAGAGGGAGGGATACATATATAGACAGAGAGACAGGTAAAGAGATTCTGCAATGCCACAAGAAGAATCTTCAGAAATTATTCGTGGAAAAATGGAAAACACACTCACACACACACACACACACACACACACACACACACACACACACACACACACACACACACACACACACACACACACACACTCACGCACACACGCACAACATGCACTCACTCATTCACTTACTCACTCACTTACACACACACACACACACACACACACACACACACACACACACACACACACACACACACACACGCACACACATGCACGCACGCACACACACACATACACTAACACATTTACAAACACATACACACACATACACACACAGTCCAAGAGTACACGCTTTACACACTCAGAGCATTTTTCAGAAAGAGCAAAACATATCTTTCAGTATAATTCATATCACTTAGTAGGAGTGCTGACATGAACCTCGATACACACGATAAAGTGGAACAAATCAATAGTCTCTCAAGGCTGACGTATTGCTAACATTACGCCTAATAGCCCTCTTGGGGGAAATAATCCGCACACACTTAGTGCAGCAAATACAATGCTCATACTCGTCACTGCAAGGAAAGGGGTTTCTGCATAGTTATTTATGTAAGGTGTAGATGGACAAAATTGTGAATAAATCAAGTGCTTAATACGAAGGGAAACACAGCTTCACGATCATTTTCACCTTTATATAAAAAAGGCTCTTTGCAAAGTGCTACTATACTTTTGCTTCAATTGAAATTCTGTTTTCATATAGAAGAACACGAGCATGCTTACAGGTATTGTAACACTACCGATTTTTAAGCAATTTTGATGATGTGTATACGTCAGAGTGTGATGTTCTTTTGCATGTGCATTTTGTTTGGAAAAATCCATGTGTAAAGAAATAGATAAACAGATAAAACAAATCAATCAATAAATAAATGAAATAAGCTTTGGCGTAAGAAATAAAACTAAGACAACAACAACAACAACCTAAAAGAAATCTTATCACTCTCAGTGTAAAAGTATAATCAGAGGAAAGAGACTGCAAGAAACTAGATGAATTTTGTCATCAATTATCGGTTTCGGTTTCGGTTCGTTGAAGATGGTGTTACAGCGGGCTGGTAATTCCATACGCGCTGTGCGTTTGGTGTACTGATTGACACGAATGAGGCCTACCGTACGAAACCAGTGCCGGAGCAAGCAGTGACGTATCAGCCTTAGGATTTTAATGCAGGCTTAGGGTGTTAATGTATGACTTTACAGCCAGATTACGACATGGGACATGTGCCCAAGTGTGTTACGTAAGTCTAGTACTAGGTGGCGAGTGACCTTGATGACGAAGATGATCCCCGACAAATGGCCGAAATGCGGCTTAAGACCCTCTGTTAGTGTGGAAAAGATTAGAGTGAAAATGGCGTTCAACAGCGACAAATCACTCATTCGACCCAACAGCTGGAACCCCGTCTTCAAGTAGTACGGAATTTCCTCACAGAGTGGGATGCCGAAAAAGGCTACAGTCATCACAGACTGGGATGCCGAAAAAGACTACAGTCATCACAGACTGGGATGCCGAAAAAGGCCACAGTCATCACAGACTGGGATGCCGAAAAAGACTACAGTCATCACAGATTGCGATGCCGCAAAAGGCTACAGTCATCACAGATTGCGATGCCGCAAAAGGCTACAGTCATCACAGATTGCGATGCCGCAAAAGGCTGCAGTCATCACAGATTGCGATGCCGCAAAAGGCTACAGTCATCACAGATTGAGATGCCGCAAAAGGCTGCAGTCATCACAGATTGCGATGCCGCAAAAGGCTGCAGTCATCACAGATTGGGATGCCGAAAAAGGCTGCAGTCATCACAGACTGGGATGCCGAAAAAGGCCACAGTCATCACAGACTGGGATGCCGAAAAAGGCCACAGTCATCACAGACTGGGATGCCGAAAAAGGCTGCAGTCATCACAGATTGGGATGCCGAAAAAGGCCACAGTCATCACAGACTGGGATGCCGAAAAAGGCCACAGTCATCACAGACTGGGATGCCGAAAAAGGCTGCAGTCATCACAGACTGGGATGCCGAAAAAGGCCACAGTCATCACAGACTGGGATGCCGAAAAAGGCCACAGTCATCACAGACTGGGATGCCGAAAAAGGCTGCAGTCATCACAGATTGGGATGCCGAAAAAGGCTGCAGTCATCACAGACTGGGATGCCGAAAAAGGCTGCAGTCATCACAGAATGGGATGCCGAAAAAGGCTGCAGTCATCACAGACTGGGATGCCGAAAAAGGCCACAGTCATCACAGACTGGGATGCCGAAAAAGGCCACAGTCATCACAGACTGGGATGCCGAAAAAGGCTGCAGTCATCACAGACTGGGATGCCGAAAAAGGCCACAGTCATCACAGACTGGGATGCCGAAAAAGGCTACAGTTATCACAGACTGGGATGCCGAAAAAGGCCACAGTCATCACAGACTGGGATGCCGAAAAAGGCTGCAGTCATCAAAGACTGGGATGCCGAAAAAGGCTACAGTCATCACAGACTGGGATGCCGAAAAAGGCTACAGTCATCACAGACTGGGATGCCGAAAAAGGCTACAGTCATCACAGACTGGGATGCCGAAAAAGGCTACAGTCATCACAGACTGGGATGCCGAAAAAGACTACAGTCATCACAGACTGGGATGCCGAAAAAGGCTACAGTCATCACAGACTGGGATGCCGAAAAAGGCCACAGTCATCACAGACTGGGATGTCGAAAAAGGCCACAGTCATCACAGACTGGGATGCCGAAAAAGGCCACAGTCATCACAGACTGGGATGTCGAAAAAGGCCACAGTCATCACAGACTGGGATGCCGAAAAAGGCCACAGTCATCACAGACAGGGATGCCGAAAAAGGCCACAGTCATCACAGACTGGGATGCCGAAAAAGGCCACAGTCATCACAGACTGGGATGCCGAAAAAGGCCACAGTCATCACAGACTGGGATGCCGAAAAAGGCCACAGTCATCACAGACTGGGATGCCGAAAAAGGCCACAGTCATCACAGACTGGGATGCCGAAAAAGGCCACAGTCATCACAGACTGGGATGCCGAAAAAAGGCCACAGTCATCACAGACTGGGATGCCGAAAAAGGCTACAGTCATCACAGACTGGGATGTCGAAAAAGGCCACAGTCATCACAGACTGGGATGTCGAAAAAGGCCACAGTCATCACAGACTGGGATGCCGAAAAAGGCCACAGTCATCACAGACTGGGATGCCGAAAAAGGCCACAGTCATCACAGACTGGGATGCCGAAAAAGGCCACAGTCATCACAGACTGGGATGTCGAAAAAGGCCACAGTCATCACAGACTGGGATGTCGAAAAAGGCCACAGTCATCACAGACTGGGATGCCGAAAAAGGCCACAGTCATCACAGACTGGGATGTCGAAAAAGGCCACAGTCATCACAGACTGGGATGCCGAAAAAGGCCACAGTCATCACAGACTGAAAGGCCACAGTCATCACAGACTGGGATGTCGAAAAAGGCCACAGTCATCACAGACTGAAAGGCCACAGTCATCACAGACTGGGATGCCAAAAAAGGCCACAGTCATCACAGAAGTAGCTTCCCCAAAACAGAGTATGACTGCCTGCCTTTAACCCTTTGAATCCCGTACCCTATCCACCAACTGCAAAAAAAATTAACCCTTTGACTCCTATCCCTATCCACCAGCTTCCTGCAGGAAGCTGGATGATAGGGTGAGGGAGTCAAAGGGTTAAGTTTTTGTTTTTTTATAGCATGACTGGCAAAGTAGGATGCTGTAAGACAAGGTGCGGGAGTCAAAGGGTTAAGGCTGGATAAATAACGGTCATACTTGCAAAAATCCGGTCCTCTCTGCTCGGTAGGTTGGTTTGTATGGATGTATACATGCTTTAGACAGGGAATGCTCGCAGAAAGCTTTAACCTGCGTAAGACCGAGGTAAAAGAAGAAAAGACCACAGAATGAGGACTCTCCGGTACGGCTCATGTCCGGAGTTAAATTCCAACCCTCTGTACAAAAGTTGTTTTTTTTCAGCTTCTCATCATCATCATCACATGCCTTGCCGCATGGCGTTGGCGATCCTGGCCCTCCATACAATTCTGTCCCCTGTCGCTGCAAGTTCATCTCCCACCCTCTCTGTTTTCAGCCACCCTGCAAGTCCGACCAATATTTTCTCCCTGGGTCTACTTGGTGTTCTCTCTTCATTTAGCTTTCCAGTTGTGACGAGGTGTTCTAATTCCCCTTTCCTCATGAAATGTCCTTTACATGTTACTTGTGTTTTCCTAATTTTCTTTATTAATAGTCTTCTTGTGCCTGCCTCCTTCAAGACTGTCTCGTTTGTTTTCTTTGCTGTCCATGGAACTCTCAACATTCTTCTTAGAAACCACATTTCAGTTGCCTCAATTTTGTTCTGACTTTGTGTGTTGACTGTCCACGTCTCACAACCATACAACAGTATCAGTTCCATATAACATTCAAGAACTCTCTTCCTAATGTTAATTGATAAGCGTTTGTTGGTAAGAACGCTTTTCATCTTCTCGAATGCTGTTTTAGCTTGGCCGATTTTTTCGGCTATTTCTGATGTGCATCTACCATTTCCAGATATTTAAACTTATCAGCCTGTCTCAAAGTTGTGCAATTTGCTGTTATTTTGCATGAGGGGATTTCTTTTTTCTTTTCTTTTTTTTCTGTTACTGATTAGCATGGCTTCAGTCTTCTTGCTATTTAGCTCCAGCCCTTTATTTTTGCTTTCTATTTCTATTATATTCACAAGGTTTTGTACGTCTTTTTCATTTTCTGCAAATTAGCTTGGTGTCATTTGCGTAACGAATGTTGTTTATCGTTTTTCCTGCAATCTTTAATCCAGGGCATTCTTCTAGGTTTCTCATGATGGTTTCGCTGTAAAGTGAAAACAAATCTAGTGATAGGGACACAACCCTGCCTGACCCCGTTTTTGATCATTTGGAAAGAGCTCCAATCAATTTGATGGTGTCCTGTTTGACAGGTATTGAACCCGCTCCACCCCTACCCTCCTTCCCTCCTCATCCCCATCTTCCCCAGTGTATAAGTGGGGGAGGGGGGGAATACAAGATGAGAGCGTTTTGCCAGATAATCGTCGGCAGTTTCGGTTGGAGCGCATATGGAATTGTCCCAGTGCTATGAGTCTCTCAGGAACAAAACCCTTCAGCTCCAAGCGGGGTGGGGTGGGGGGTGGGGCAAAGTAAGCTAAGTGATCAGTAGGTTATATGGCACGCACACACACACACCACACACACACACACACCAACACCACCACACACACCACACACACACACATGCCACACCACACACACACCACACAACACACACACACACACACACACACACACACACACACACACACACACACACACACACACACACACACACACACACACACACACACACACACACACACACACACACACACAACACACACACACACACACACACACACACACACACACACACACACACACACACACACACACACACACAACATATAATATATATATATAATATATATATAATATATATATATATATATCCTCGGAAAGGAAAAAAAACCGCCAACCGACAACCGTCCAAAGATACGGCGGCAGGACCCCAATGTTGCCAAAGTCTCACATCATTGGCTGGCGTATCAGCCAAGCACTCTCATCTCATCTCATCTCATCTCATCTCTCATCTCTCTCACTCCTCGCTCCACGCCGGGATCGGCTGTAGGAGCCACGCTCGACGTCACAATCTTCTCCAGGTCAATGATTGAGACATCTGTGGGCGACTTCCTGGATCTCCAGACACACAGACGTCAGCGATGTTGTTGAAATAGGGGATGTGCGGTCGTCCCTTTCTTCTCCTCGCCTCAACTTTCCCCTGCAGGACCTTTGACATCAGATCTGTTTTGGTGTTTCTGATCGCATGGCCTATGTATTTCAGGTTACTTTTGTTGATCTCTGTTAGCAGCTGGCGGCTAGACATGCAGTTCCTTTAACACGCTATCGTTTGTTCTTCTGTCTGTCCATTTGACTTTGAGAAGTCGTCTATCATCATCATCATCATCATCATCATCATCATCATCATCACCAGGTGCCTTGCCGAATGGCATTGGCGATTATGGACTTCCATCTGTCTCTATCTCTTGTTTCATCAAGCATCTCCCCCACCCTCCTTGTCCCCAGCCATCTGCAAGTCCGTCTAGCATCTTCTCCCTGAGTCTACCCGGTGCTCTCTTTCCATCCAACTTTCCCGTTGTGACCAGGTGCTCCAATTCCCCTCTTCCATAAAATGGCCTATAAATGTTGCCTGTCTTTTCCTAATCTTCCTTATGAATGATCTACATGTGTCTGCCTCCATCAAGACTGTCTCATATTGTTTTCTTTGCTGTCCATGGAACTCTCAACATCCTTCTCAAAAACCACATCTCGGCAAGTCGTCTATAGAGCCACATTTCTGCCGCATTGATTTTATTTTCTTCGTATGTTCTTGGTATCCAGGCTTCGCTACCATACATTAAAACAGGCCAAATCAACAATTTTTCAGTATTCTTAATTTTAAATCTTTGGGAAGCAGCCAAGCACTGAACACCTAAATAACCAGTGGTGTGTGAATAATCCATCGCTAGCCCAATCCTCCATCACATTGATGAGAAGAGCTGACACCGAAGAACCAAACAGCGACTTCGCTAAGAACGTTTGACTGCCCCAATGATAAGTTAAAACACAACGCGCGCGGCATACACACACACGCGCACGTTCGCACGCACGCACACACACACACACACACGCACACGCACTCACAAGAACATGCATACACGTGCACGCACGCACGCACACACAAACACACACACACACACACTCTCTCACACACACATACACACACACACACAAACACACACGCACAAACACACACACAAACACACACACACACGCACACACACAACACGCACTCAACACACACACACACACACACTCACACACACTCACACACACACTCACTCTCTCTCACTCATGTACACACACACACACACACACACACCTCTCTCTCTCACTCTCTCTCATGCACACACACACACACACACTCCTCTAACTCTCTCTCTCTCCGTCACACACACACACACACACACACACACACACACACACACACACACACACACACACACACACACACACACACACACACACAAGTAGTGGTACGTCAAGGTCGCTGACAGTCCCACGTACAGATGTTACACCTCTTACGTTTCTTCACAAAATAAGACTGGAGTCAAGATCCACAGTGTCTCTTCCTGTCTGCTTCCGCATGACTGTAAGATAAGGTGAAGGGGCTTTTTCAAGATAAATACCGTCCCCACCTTCTAGAAATTCCGTGCTAGAAATGTCCTATTTTCTGCCATTCTTCCATATTTCTCCCTTGCTCTTTTGCTGTCTGTAATGATATCTTACATTCTAGTATTTAGCATGTATGCTTCCCAAAGCTGTACTTTTTTTTTGCTGCAACAAATGTCATGTGTATAGAATAGCAACGGCAAGTTTGAAAAATGGCTTTACCGTTGGAAAAAATGCATCATTGTCATTGTCATTGTCTGCCATTTCGTCCTATCATTTTCTACCTTCTTGGCCCATTTACATGTATGTTTTTCCATAAGGTCTTCCATACTTTCTCTTGAAATTGATGAGTGGGTACATGCAATAACTAAAGGAAATGTGATTTTAGGTCAGTTTTAGTGTGCTTTGTTATGTGTGTATATTGGTGTTCAGGTTGTTTGTTTGTGTTTTTGTGTGTGTTTGTTTGTTTGTTTGCCTGTTTGTTTGCTTGTTTGTTTGTTGTTTGAGTGTATGGTGGATAAGTTGGACGGAGCGATCAACGCCAGGGGCTTATCCTTAGAATATGTACACAAACGTATTGATACGTGTGCCTTGATTTTCTTTTCTAGTCTTTGTCTTTAACCCTTTTGACTCATGCACCCTATCGACCAACTGCAAAAAAATTAACCCTTTGATTCCCTCAAACTTATCCACCAACTTCCTACATGAAGCTGGTGGATAGGATGAGGGAATCAAAGCGTACGTTCGTTCGTTAGTTCGTTCATTCGCTCGTTCGTTCGTTCGTTCGTTCTTCTGTTTGTTCGTCCGTCCGTACGTCCGTCCATCCGTTCGTTCGTTTGTTTGTTTGTTGTTGTGTTGGTCAGTGGTTGCTTCATTTCTTTTCCCCTCTGTTATTTCTTCCTTCGTCCTTCTCTTAGTTTCATTAGTGAGGTGGACAACCTGATGCCATGTTTAATGGCCGCTTTGTAAAAAAACAAAAAACAAAGAAAACATGACCCTTCAAAGTACAACCCTGTAAGAGGGGAGAAGGAGTGGTTTAGTGTACGGGTGAGCGGCGAGGGATAAACGGGTAGATCTACCCAGCCTACCTCTAACCTTCCTTTTGATGTGCTACCCCCATATGGCTTCTGTGGGGTGCACACTTTCCTTCCGGAGTCAAGTTCGAAGTGGAAAAGGTGGGCTGGGTCTTCTCACGCTTAACTGACACGCACGTACTGACAAACACGCCCTCGCGCGTGTTCGTACCTACACAGACACACCCACTCACCACACACACACATTACTCTTAAACAAACACACACAGGACACACAACACACACACCCATGTATGCACGCACGCAAGCATGCGCGCTCGCACACACACACACACACACAACACACACACACAAACACACACACACGCACACACGCACACACCACACACACACACGCAACACACACAGAAACAAACGCTTTCTCTCTCTCTATGTCTCTGTGTTGTGTGTGTGTCTCTCTCTCTCTGTCTCTATCTCTCTCTGTCTCTCTGTCTCTCTCTGTCTTTCTCTCTCTGTCTTTCTCTCTCTGTGTTCTCTCTTCTGTCTGTCTGTCTGTCTGTCTCTCTCTCTCTCTCTCAGACTCTGAGTCTCTATCTCTGTCTTTTTCTGTATATTCTCTCAATTTCTGTCTGTCTCTCTCTCTCTCTCTGCTCCTCTCTCTCTCTCTGCCTGTGTCTCTCTGCCTGCCTGTCTGTCTGTCTGCTGTCTGTGTGTGTGTGTGTCTGTCTGTCTGTCTGTCTCTGTCTGTCTGTTTCTCTCTCTTCTCTCTCTCTCTCTCTCGCTCTCTCTGTTCTCTCTCTCTCTCTCTCTCTCTCTCTCTTCTCCTCTCTCTCTCTCTCTCTCTCTCTTTCATATCCTCTATTCCCAGACATTTTTTCCCTTAGAGTTCACTGTCTTAGTACACTTTAACTCATACCCAACCTGCGGCTTTCGGGTCACTCTTTCTCTCACTTGACTGATTGCTTTTGTTTTCCTTTCTTTTAGCCTAGTTGATTTAACATTTTGGAATGTATACACACACACACACACACACACCACACACACACACACACACACACACACACCACACACACACACACACAGCCACACACACAACACTCACACACACACACTCACACACAAACACACAACACACACATACACACACACACATACACACACACACCACCACACTACACGCACGCAACGCACCACACTACACACACACACACACACACACACACCAGCATATACTACACATCCATACACATATCAGAGTGCACACGCAGTCGTACACAAAAGAATGTCACGAACTCTGATATCATCACACCACATCACACACACACACACACACACACACACACACACACACACACACACACACACACACACACAACACAACACAACACAACACACACACAAACAAACACAAACACAACACAACACAACACAACACAACACAACACACACACACACACACACACACACACACAAACAAACAACACAACACAACACACACAACACACACACACACACATACACACACAAACACAACACAACACAACACAACACAACACAACACAACACACACACACACACACACACACACACACACACTCACACTCACACTCACACACCACAACACACACACACAACACACACACACACACACACACACACACACACACACACACACACACACACACGCATTCACACACACACACACACAACACACACACATTCACACACCACAACACACACAAACCACAAAACACACACACACACACACACACACATACACACACACACACACACACACACACACACACACACACATACATACACACACACACACACCAGCATATACTACACAGCCATACACATGTTAGAGTGCACACAGTCGTACACAAATGAATGTATCACAGACTCTGATCATCCATACACACACACACACACACACACACACACACACACACACACACACACACACACACACACACACTCACACACCACACACACACAACTCACACAACACACACAAAACAACCAACACAACACAAACAACACAAACAACACAACAAACACACACACACACAAACAAACACACACAACACAACACAACACAACAAAAACACACACACAAACACACACACACAAGCACACACACACACACACACACACACACACACAAACACAACGCAACACAACAAAAACACACACACAAACACACACACAAACACACACACACACACACACACACACACATACACACACACAAACACATACATATACACACCAGCATACACTACACGCCCATACACACATTGGAGCGCACACACACTCGTACACAAATGAATGTATGACAGACTTTAACCTCCCATACACATGCACCTATGGGTCATAAACTATACATGCATGAATGATTCCCACCACCACACCACATGAAAAGCAGTAACAATAATAAAAGAAAACAATTATTTAAAAATGGTTCAGGTAGATTATGGAATATAGTCTGGAACCCATCCTACTGTTGACTTTCTTTGTGACCCCATAAAGCTTTTCTGTTCCTGTTTTCTAGTTGTGCAGAATTGTTGGTTAGAATCTAGAATGAAAATATTGTTCTTCCTGATTTCTTTTGAACTTGATGCCATGTGCGGTGTGTGTGTGTGTGTGTGTGTGTGTGTGTGTGTGTGTGTGTGTGTGTGTGTGTGTGTGTGTGTGTGTGTGTGTGGAGAAGGGCGGGTGTACTTAAGCTGGTGAGCGTGCCTACATATTTAAGCTGTACATTTCAATATGGCACGCTCCGGAAAAAATAAAAGTCACTAAATAATAAACAACGTATTAAATACAGAGATCAAGTGAGTGAATAAATGAATAAATATTAGAAACATTTTAGTAAAAAAAAACATTCTGGTATTTTTTGGCACCAGCTGACTACTACCCAGAGTTGGGCGTGCTATGGGCTCGTTGGGAAGACTGGAACCACACGGTCGAGTTTCGTCCACTTCATGGACGTGTCACTAAAGGTCGTGCTCAAATTTCTTGACCAGCACCACAGGTTTTCTCATCTCTCGGGCCTGGTTGATGCCAGGCTATATTATGATAGCGTAGAGTACACTCCCTCCCACACAGTCTCTCAGTCTCCTATGCGGAACTCCATAGCATCCTGATTATCATTCTCATCGGCATTATCATCACATCATTATGAAAAAAGTGTCTGACAATCTGTGGCCACTAACTTGGCGTAGAAAAAGGGAAGATAAAAAAAAATGAAGATAAAGGTGAACACAAATGGAAAACGATGATCTTTAAAAAGATATCAAATAAAGAACGGAAACAAACTCCCGATCGACTAAATTGCTAACACTATCGATGTATCCCAGTCAGTGTCTTCTTTTGAACAGAGAGAGAGACAGAAGACACAGAGAGAGAGACAGACAGACAGACAGACAGACATAACAGACAGACAGAGACACAGAGAGAGAGAGACAGAGTGTGAAAGAGAGAGGGAGACAGACAGAGACAGACAGAGACAAAGAGTGGGAGAGAAGAGACAGAGAGCAGAGAGAGATAGAGAGAGAGACAAACAGACAGACAGACAGAGACAGAAACACAGGGAGAGAGAGAGAGACAGAGAAGACACAGGGATAGACAGAGACAGAGAGAAAGAGGAGAGACAGAGAAGACACAGGGAGAGACAGAGACAGAGAGAAACAGAGAGAGAGAGAGAGAAGAGAAGACACAGGGAGAGACAGAGACAGAGAGAAACAGAGAGAGAGAGACAGAGACATAAGCAAGTAAACTCACCCACGCACACTTACATTCATACACATCACGCAAACACTCACACATCCCTTACACACACACGCACGCAAACGTGCGCAGATGCATTCACACTTGTGAATAGACCATCGAACACACACACACACACACACACACACACACACACACACACACACACACACACACACACACACACACACACACACACACACACACACACACACACACACACACGCTGTTACTCGTTATCACTGGAATTTGTCCAGATATAAAACCGATGACAAACGAGGCTAATGGGAGAATGTTTCCCTCCCTCTTTCCCTCCCTCCCTCCTTCCCTCCATGCCTCTTCCCTCCCTGCCTCTCCCCCTCTCTCTCTCCCCGTCTATCTCTCTCTTTCGCTCGACGTGAGTGAGTGTGTGAGTGAGTGAGTGTGTGTGTGTGTGTGTATGTGTGAGAGAGAGAGAGTGTGTGTGTGTGTGTGTGTGTGTGTTTGTATGTGTGTGTATGTGTGTATGTACGTGTGTGCGTATGTGTGTGTGTGTTTATGTGTGCGTGTGTGTGCGCGTGCATGTGTGTGTGTGTGTGAGTGCGGGCGAGTTAGTATTTCTTTCACATGTCTTTTCACTCTAAATGGTATAAACTAGTTGTTAGGACCTCGCAACGTGTGTGTGTGTGTGTGTGTGTGTGTGTGTGTGTGTGTGTGTGTGTGTGTGTGTGTGTGTGTGTGTGTGTGTGTGTGTGTGTATGTGTGTGTTGTGTGCGTGCGCGTGTATACACGCGTTCCCTTTTGTATGTACATATGGTGTTGATATGTGTTCTCTCTCTCTCTCTCTCTCTCTCTCTCTCTCTCTCTCTCTCTCTCTCTCTCTCTTCTCTCTTCTTCTCTCTCCTTTCTCTCTGTCTGTCTCTCTCTTCCTCTGTCTCTCTGTCTCTGTCTCCTCTCTCTCTCTCTCCTCTCTCTTCTCTCTCTGTCTGTCTCTTTCTCTCAGTGTGTTGTGTGTGTGTGTGTGTGTGTGTGTGTGTGTGTGTGTGTGTGTGTTGTGCGTACGTGTGTGTATGTATGTGCGTGCGCGTGTATACGCGCGTGCCCGTACGTGCGTACATATGTGTTTGCATATGTGCGTTTCTCTCTCTCTCTCTCTCTCTCTTCTCTCTCTCTCTCTCTCGTTGTGTGTGTGTGTGTGTGTGTGTGTGTGTGTGTGTGTGTTGTGTGTGTGTGTGTGTGTGTGTGTGTCCGCGCACGCACGCGCGCGCGCATTTCTCTGTCTGTGACTGTTTATCTCTTTGTCACACATCTGCGTCTGTCTTCTTCTCTGTCTGTCTGTCTGTCTGTTTCTCTCTCTCTCTTCTCTCTCTCTCCCCCCCCCTCTCTCTCTCTCTCTTTCTGCTTTCTGTCCGTAGGTAACCACCATATGTTTCTGCCTGTTGCTGTTAATGTGTCAATCCGTCTGTCCCTCAGTCTCTCTCTGTGTATGTAGAAATGCACGTAGCTAGCATCTACTAGGAAAACGTATATGTGTGTAAAGGGTGCAAGCATGTGTGTTTGTTAGAAGGTAGGTACGTGGGTAGCTAGGTATGTAGGTAAGTATGTCTGTAGCCATGTGTGAATGTCTAGGTGCTTCGAGCATACTACGTCTAGTGTGTGTATGTGTTGATGTGTCAGGGGTGGAGGGTGGGAGAGGAGGACGAAAGGTGGTGGGGGGGAAGATGGGAGGGATAGTAATCGATGTTGACAGAAGCCACGTGCATCACTCAGTTGGTGGTCGCTCACAATGCAGATGTGAGTTCAACCTCGACGAGCCGTAGTGGTGGGTTGTGCTGGTTGGTTGGTTGGCGGTGTGGTGGTTGTGGTGGTGGTGGTTGGTGGTGGTTGGTAGTGGTTGGCTGTTGGTGGTTGTGCTGTTGGCTGAGTGTTGGTGTGGATGTTGGTTGTGGTTGGTTGGTTGTTGTAATTGGGGTTGTTGTTGGTTCTGGACGACTGTTGGTTGTTGGTTGGTGTTGTTGGTTGGTTGGTGTTGGTTGGTTGTGTTGGTTGGTTGGTTGGTTGGCTGGCTGGTTGGTTACTGGTTAGCTGTGGTTGGTTGGTTGGTTGGTTGGTGTGGCTGGTACTGGTTGGTGGTTGGTTGTTGGTGTGGTTGGTTGATTGGTTGGTTGGTTGGCTGGTTGGTCGGTTGGTTGGTGTTGGTTGGTCGGTTGGTTGTTGGTTTGCTTGCTTGCTTTACTTGTTGGTTGATTGGTTGGTTTTCGTTTTGTTGTTTGTTTGTTTATTTTATTTGTTTGTTTCTTTCTTTCTTTGTTGTTTTTTGTGTTTTTTT
>JAPXFY010000016.1:68878627-68893627 GCA_030674185.1 Monoplex corrugatus | reverse complement strand
TATCGCCACCCACCAGGTGTTCGACCTCTTCATCATCCTCACCATCCTGGTCAACTGTGTCTTCCTCGCTATGCCCACGCTCTCCTGGGCTGAAACGGCAGAGTAAGTGGTTTTCGTGTGGGTGTGTGTGGGTGGGGGGGTGGGGGATTGTGTGTGTGTGTGTTTGTTTGTTTGTTTGTTTGTTTATGTGCACGTGTGTGTGTGTGTACTTGTGTGTGTGTGTGTGTGTGTGTGTGTGTGTTGTGTGTGTGTGTGTGCGGCGTGCGCGCGTATGAGTATGCGTGTTTGTATATATGTATGTGTGTGTGAGAGTGTTTGTGTGTGTGCGTGTCTGTGTTGTGTGTATGTGTGTATGTGTGTGTATGCCTGTGCGTGTGTGTGTGTGTGTGTGTGTGTGTGTGTGTGTGTGTGTGTGTGTGTGTGTGTGTGCGCGCGCGCAGGAGGGTGTTTTCTTCGTCGTGTTGTCTTTATATGTTCATACATTCATGAATTTGATATCAATAACTTTCATAAGGCGCCAGATGTTTGATAAAAGAATCACATGAATGCGTGCACTCTCATCATTCACCAAAGCAGTCACCAACGACGACGAAACCTCCAGGGCACAAAGCACACGCAAACCGAGAAGGGGAAGACAGGAGGGGAGTAGGGTGTGTGAGCCGTAACCCAAGCCTTCACCCCCCCCCCCCACACACACACAAGCACACACATACACATACACATAAACATACACACACAGATGCTGAGCTAGCGTACACTCAAAACCTGCTGTTGGGCGAATGACTCTTGACCCAAGTAGTCAAATTCTTTGTCTCTGTCTCTGTCTCTGTCTGTCTGTCTCTCTCTCTCTGTCTCTCTCTGTCTCTCTCTCACCCCCCACCCCCCACCCCCCCACACAGATGCTGAGCTAGGGTACACAACATGGGAGATAATTCCTACGTGACTCTCAAGAGTTATGTCCTTCGGTTGACATTCATACAAAGTTAGGTAATGAAAATTTCAGAACTGATCAATGATACACTCGATTAGTTTGTGACTAAGTACGAAACTATAGTGGACGCTCAGTTTTTACAGTATTCCTGTAGATTATGAATGGAACTGGCTCTAATGCACTGCAAGCCTAGTCTCTCTCTCATAGGGAAAAAATTGTGATATACAAGAAATATGTGCTCTCGTGAACTAACATGCGAGTTAATCATTTTGTCCTCCGTATTTTGGTAGCCAAGTCTGTGAGTTAATGATTTGCCAGGAACAGCTAAAATGTCAACTTCATGCGGTGCCCCCAGGCCATTTGTTAGCGTGTCGCTGTGTGTGTGCGATAAAATGACTCATGGCTCATTTTCTGGTGACCTTTTACCCTGTCTGAGTACAACACTAAGAACACAACACAAAACACGCTCGTATAGAAATGGACGAACGAATGAAAAAAGAAAGAGACAGAGAGTCAAGACTCATACGCCTTCATGATTTTTTTTCTTTTGAACGGTCATCGCACTTGGTCTCATTTGTAGCTCATCTGTCTGTCTGTCTCTGTCTCTGTCTCTGTCTCTCTCTGTCTCTGTCTCTCTCTCTCCCTCTGTCTCTTTCTCTCTCTCTCTGTGTCTCTCTGTCTGTCTGTGTCTGTCTGTTTCTCTCTCTGTCGCTCTCTCTCTGTCTCTGTCTTTCTGTCTCTCTCTCTCTCTCTCTGTCGCTGTCTCTCTCTGTTTCTCTGTTCCTTTCTCTCTGAAAGCCTCATTCTCTCTCACTGTAACCCAAGCCTTCACCCCCCCCCCCCCACACACACACACACAAGCACACACATACACATACACATAAACATACACACACAGATGCTGAGCTAGCGTACACTCTATTTCTCTATATCTCTCTGTCTGCCTGTCTGTGCCTCTCTCTCTCTCTCTCTCACCACTCGTTCTCTCTCTCTCTCTCTCTCACTCTCTCTCTTTCTCTCTCTTTTTGTCTGTCTCTCTCTCTTGTCTGTGCCTCTCTCTCTCTCTCTCTCTCCCTCTCTCTCTCTCTCTCTCTCTCTCTCTCTCTTCTCTTCCCCTTGTAGCGATCATGGTCGACGATCAATCGATCAAATCCATTGGATAACTACCAACCCTAGTAAGGGTTTAATCTGGCTACGGTCCAGTAAGCAAGACCCCCCCCCCACCCACACACACACATTCGGCCCCCTCTCCTGACCATACTCCTTACTGTTTCTTTCGTCCCTTGACCACTACCACCCCTTCCTTCCCCTTGATCCCGGTCTTCCTTCCTCTCTCCATCCACCCACCCCCTCTCACTCACCTCCCAACGATTCAACGACCTCTTTATGATTGAGCGCTAGTGCTGCTCGTTGGAACTGTCCACTTCTCTGTGATGGCCGGCCCCTCCGGCTCTTGGAAACAATGGACAGTGGTCACGAAACGTGGATAGACCCTGGAGGTCATTTTCCTTTCTCACAGACTTGTGTGAGTCTATGCACAAAGAAAAAAAAAAGAAAAAAGAGAGAGAGAGAGACAGAGAGGCAGAGAGAGAGAGAGAAAGACAGAGAGAAAGAAATTGCGGGTGGATCGATGGTATAGTTTGAACTCTGTGTGTGTGGGATGTGTGTGTGTGTGTGTGTGTGTGTGTGTGTGTGTGTGTGTGTGTGTTGTGTGTGTGTGTGTGTGTTGTTGTGTGTGTGTGTGTGTGTGTGTGTGTGTGTGTGTGTGTGTGTGTGTGTGTGTGTGTGTGTGTGTTGTGAGCCATTACCCAGACTTTTTAATACCTGTTATTTTTAAATTCTTTTCAATCAAAATTGGTTTATATGTTTAGTTTAACGTTGACTCAAAAATCAAAACTTCATTAATTCAAATTTACGTGATTTATATTCAAGATCAACAAGTGCACGAAAACTGATTTAAGTCCAACTAAATCACCAAGAACAATTCAATAAATCCGTCTTGTTCTTGCTTCCTTTATTTCTAAATAGTATGTTTTGGAATGGTTTTAGCTCTGATATGGCTGTTCGCAGTCGGCTCGGGACCTTAAAACAAAAATAACAACCAGTCGCCGTGGTGTAGTAGTTAGCGCAACGGACTACTCGACTGGAAGATTGTGGGTTCGAATCGCCATCAGTCCCTTCAAAAATCATTGTAAAGATTTTTCGGCTCTAACCGGTTCCTACCCAGAGTTGGGCGTGGCTATGGGCTCATCGGGAAGACTGGACCACACAAGTCTCATCCGCTTGACAGATGCGTCATTTAGGGCGTTGCTCAAATCTTCTGACCAGTACCGGAGGTGTCTATCTCTTGGGCCTGGTTGACGCCAGTATTTATTATGATAATAAGCGTAGAGTACAGCCCTGTCACGCACTTTCAATCCTAGATGGAACTCCGTAGCATCATGAGTATCATCTTTATGGACACTATCGTCATTGTATTGTACAAATGTGCTAACTTCTATGGCCATTAAGATGGCGTAGAAAATGGAAAAACAAAAGAAAAAGGTGAGCACAAAGGTAACCTCCCTGAGTGCGATGATCCTAAAACAAAAACAAACAAAAAAAATAACAATCTGTAAGTGAGGTATTTTTGCTGTTTACATTCTATCGTAAAAAGGCAGATTATTGATATGGCTTGACCATCAGGGAGACATTTTGTTCTCTACCAGCTACGATCTGTTCGGTTGGTCACGCATCGACTTGTTACAACCAACAGTTTAGCGGAGTTCCAGGCCAGTTAATCGCGCGCAGTTTTCTCCCTTGGTTCTGACCCTCAGGGCTTTACGGCGAAACTGGTTTCAGTGGAGTAGGGCGAAGGCCACGCTGACCATTTCTCCCACCACCCCCCACCCGACATTTTCACTTACAGTGCTACGTCACGTCACTGTCGACTCGTCATTCATTCTGTCTTTTCTTCCTTTCTGTCTTTCTGTTTGTTCCAATCACCTAAGAAAATAATAATATAAAACAAGCTCAGTAAATGAATGAACAAAGATAGAGTTATATAAATGAATAAATAAAGACAATTTCCTTTTTTTTTTTTTTAGATTTCACCCCTTGAAGCGTATTTAATGGTAAAATCAATGTTTATCATTGAGAAAAAGTAAGGACTTGTTTTTATTGCCCGTCTACACGTTCGCATGCCCATACGTGTATAAACAATGTGCATATGCGAGACGTGTGCGTGGATGAATGCGTTATGTGCATGTATGTGTGTGTCTGTTTGTGGTGTGCACGTATGGCGTGGATGAATGTGACTGAAGGAAAAGTCATTAAGTGGTGTTGTGTGTGTATGTGAGTGTGTGTGTGTGTGTGTGTGTGTGTGTGTGTGTGTGTGTGTGTGTGTGTGTGTGTGTGTGTGTGTGTGTGTGTGTGTGTGTGTGTGTGTGAGTGTGTAAGAAACTCTGAGGAGAGCCGGATAACAGAAGGTCCTCAGAGGAGAAACCCCCATCAAGCAAGTGTTACGACCCTTAATTTAACTCCAGACACTCTTAAGGGGGCCGGGCCGCATCCAGGTCATGACTCCTTGATGCCCCTCTGCTGTCGCCATTTTTATTCTAATAAAGATCCCCTTTATGTGTCACAGCAAGTTCAAATTACGCGAACCAGTCGCCGTGGTCAACGCAACGGACTGCTGACTGGAAGGTTGTGGGTTCGAATCCCCATTAGACCCTTCGAAACTATAGCATTGTGGGATTTTTCGGCTCTAACCGGCTCCTACCCAGAGTTGGGCGTGCTATGGGCTCATTGGAAAGACCGAGACCACACAGTCGAGTCTCATCCACTTCACGGATGCGTCATTGAGGGTGTTGCTAAAAAAATCTTCTGACCAGCACCACAGGTGTCTGTATCTCTCGGCCCTGGTTGACGCCAGGATATGATAGTAAGCGTAGAGTACAGCCCTGTCACGCAGTCTCAATCTGAGATGGAACTCCATAGCGCCATGATTATCATCTTCATCGACATCATCATCATTGCATTATAAAAAACTGTTCCAGTTTCTGTGTCCATTAGGGTGGCGTAGAAAATAATGGGACAAAAAAAAAAAAAGTGAGCACAAAAGTTACCTCCCTGAATGCAATGATCCTAATGAAAAAAAAGTTAAAATTACGCAAATGATAGATCACCAGTTAGCATTTCGGTCAGCGGAATTGGGAAGTATCGAAGTAGTCTCTAAAGTATTGTGCGGGTGTCATGGGAAAGCACGTTCAGTTGAGTATATTACATAGTAGACTCCTTGAACCTACGCACAAACCTTATGCGCTGGCAAGGTCTTGAAAGGGGGAGGAGGAAGTGACCTCTGAAACACTGGCACCACCAACGTGATTGGAGCATTAACCCTCTGACTCCCATACTCTGTCCACAGCATCCTGCATTGGCAACCATGCTAGCAAAGCTTAAACCTAACCCTTTGACTCCCTCGCCCTATCCACCAGCTTCCTGCTTTGGCAACCATGCTAGCAAAGCTAGAACTTAACCCTTTGACTCACCCGCCCTATCCGCCAGCATCCTGTATTGTCAAACATGCTAGCAAAGCTAAATCTTAACCCTTTGACTCTCTCACCCTGTCCACCAGCATCTGCTTTGGCAACCATGCTAGCAATGCAAAAACTTAACCTTTGACTCCCTCACCCTATCCACCAGTATCCTGCATTGGCAACCATGCTAGCAAAGCAAAAGCTTAACTCTTTGACTCCCTCACCCTATCCACCAGCTTCCCACTGGAAGCTGGTGGATAGGATGAAGGAACCAAAGGGTTAAGATGAACAGCGAACAAGCCATTATTCATGTGGTGGAGTGGGCCAGAACTCGTGGCATGAGATCTCTTAACGGCTCTAGCACAAGAGGTAGCTGGCCCGCTCAGCTTTCAATAGTAGGACGATATGTACTTGTTCTCGTTTTTATCAAACATCTTTCAAATAGGGGATTAGGGAACCAAAGGGGACAATGCAGGGAAATGGTGGCTGGGGATTAGGGAGTCAAAGGGGAAAATGCAGGGAAATGGTCGCTGGGGATTAAGAGTCAAAGGGAACAATGCAGGGAAATGTGGCTGGGATTAGGAGTCAAGGGAAAATGCAGGGAAATGGTGCTGGGATAGTGAGTCAAAGGGAACAATGCAGGGAAATGATGGTGGGGATTAGGGAATCAAAGGGACAAGAAAGTTGGCTGGATAGGAATCAAGGACAATGAGAAATGATGGTGGGGATTAGGGAATCAAAGGGGACAATGTAGGGAAATGATTGGCTGGGGATTAGGGCATCAAAGGGGACAATGCAGGGAAATGATTGGCTGGGGATTAGGGAATCAAGGGACAATGTAGGGAAATGATGGTGGGGATTAGGGATCAAAGGGACAATGCTGGGAAATATGGTTGGGGATTAGGGAATCAAAGGGGACAATGTAGGGAAATGTTGGTGGGGATTAGGGAATCAAAGGGGACAATGCAGGGAAATGGATGGTGGGGATTAGGGAATCAAAGGGGACAATGCAGGGAAATGATGGTTGGGGATTAGGGAATCAAAGGGGACAATGTAGGGAAATGGTGCTGGGGATTAGGGAATCAAAGGGACAATGCAGGGAAATGGTGGTTGGGGATAGGGAATCAAAGGGGACAATGCAGGGAAATGATGGTTGGGGATTAGGGAATCAAAGGGGACAATGTAGGGAAATGGTGGCTGGGGATTAGTGAGTCAAAGAGGACAATGCAGGGAAATGGTGGTTGGGGATTAGGAGTAAAAGGGGACAATGCAGGGAAATGGTGGTTGGGGATTAGAGAGTCAAAGGGGACAATGCAGGGAAATGGTGGTTGGGGATTAGAGAGTCAAAGGGGACAATGCAGGGAAATGTGGTTGGGGATTAGGAGTCAAAGGGACAATGCAGGGAAATGGTGGTTGGGGATTAGGAGTCAAAGGGACAATGTAGGGAAATGGTGGTTGGGGATTAGAGAATCAAAGGGACAATGCAGGGAAATGGTGGTTGGGGATTAGGAGTCAAAGGGGACAATGCAGGGAAATGGATGGTTGGGGATTAGGGAGTCAAAGGGGACAATGTAGGAAATGGTGGTTGGGGATTAGGGAATCAAAGGGACAATGTAGGGAAATGGTGGTTGGGGATTAGGAATCAAAGGGGACAATGTAGGGAAATGTGGTTGGGGATTAGGAATCAAAGGGACAGTGTAGGGAAATGGTGGTTGGGGATTAGGGAATCAAAGGGGACAATGCAGGGAAATGGGTGGTTGGGGATTAGAGAGTCAAAGGGACATGCAGGGAAATGGTGGTTGGGGATTAGAGAGTCAAAGGGGACAATGCAGGGAAATGGTGGTTGGGGATTAGAGAGTCAAAGGGGACAGTGCAGGGAAATGGTGGTTGGGGATTAGAGAATCAAAGGGGACAATGCAGGGAAATGGTGGTTGGGGATTAGGAGTCAAAGGGACAATGTAGGGAAATGGTGGTTGGGGATTAGGGAATCAAAGGGGACAATGAGGGAAATGGTGGTTGGGGATTAGGAATCAAAGGGACAATGCAGGGAAATGGTGGTTGGGGATTAGGGATCAAAGAGGACAATGTAGGGAAATGGTGGTTGGGGATTAGGGAATCAAAGGGACAATGAGGGAAATGGTGGTTGGGGATTAGGGATCAAAGGGGACAATGCAGGGAAATGATGGTTGGGGATTAGTGAGTCAAAGGGGACAATGCAGGGAAATGGTGGCTGGGATTCAGTGAATCAAAGGGACAATGCAGGGAAATGGTGGTGGGATTAGGAGTCAAAGGGACAATGCAGGGAAATGGTGGTGGGGATTAGGAGTCAAAGGGGACAATGCAGGGAAATGTGGCTGGGGATTAGGGAGTCAAAGGGACAATGCAGGGAAATGATGGTTGGGGATTAGGGAATCAAAGGGGACAATGCAGGGAAATGTGTGGTGGATTATTGAGTCAAAGGGAACAATGCAGGGAAAGGTGCTGGAGATTAGGAGTCAAAGGGAACAATGCAGGGAAATGATGGTTGGGGATTAGGGAATCAAAGGGGACAATGTAGGGAAATGTTGGCTGGGGATTAGGGAGTCAAAGGGGACAATGCAGGGAAATGGTGGTTGGGGATCAGGGAGTCAAAGGGGACAATGCAGGGAAATGATGGTTGGGGATCAGGGAATCAAAGGGGACAATTTTGGAAATGGTCGCTGGGATTAAGGAGTCAAAGGGACAATGCAGGGAAATGGTGGTTGGGGATCAGGGAGTCAAAGGGGACAATGCAGGGAAATGATGGTTGGGGACAATGTAGGGAAATGTTGGCTGGGGATTAGGGAATCAAAGGGGACAATGTAGGGAAATGATGGTTGGGATTAGGGAATCAAAGGGGACAATGTAGGGAAATGATGGTTGGGATTAGGGAATCAAAGGGGACAATGCAGGGAAAGGTGGCTGGAGATTAGTGAGTCAAAGGGACAATGCAGGGAAATGATGGTTGGGGATCAGGAATCAAAGGGACAATGCAGGGAAATGGTGGTTGGGGATTAGAGAGTCAAAGAGGACAGTGTAGGGAAATGGTGGTTGGGGATCAGGGAGTCAAAGGGTCAATGCAGGGAAATGATGGTTGGGGATCAGGGAATCAAAGGTGACAATGCAGGGAAATGATGGGTGGGATTAGGGAATCAAAGGGGACAATGCAGGGAAATGATAGTGGGGATTATTGAGTCAAAGGGAACAATGCAGGGAAAGGTGGCTGGAGATTAGTGAGTCAAAGGGAACAATGCAGGGAAATGATGGTTGGGGATTAGGGAATCAAAGGGGACAATGTAGGGAAATGTTGGCTGGGGATTAGGGAGTCAAAGGGGACAATGCAGGGAAATGGTGGTTGGGGATCAGGGAGTCAAAGGGGACAATGCAGGGAAATGATGGTTGGGGATCAGGGAATCAAAGGGGACAATTTTGGAAATGGTCGCTGTGGATTAAGGAGTCAAAGGGGACAATGCAGGGAAATGGTGGTTGGGGATCAGGGAGTCAAAGGGGACAATGCAGGGAAATGATGGTTGGGGACAATGTAGGGAAATGTTGGCTGGGGATTAGGGAATCAAAGGGGACAATGTAGGGAAATGATGGTTGGGATTAGGGAATCAAAGGGGACAATGTAGGGAAATGATGGTTGGGATTAGGGAATCAAAGGGGACAATGCAGGGAAATGATGGTTGGGATTAGGGAATCAAAGGGGATAATGCAGGGAAATGATGGTTGGGATTAGGGAATCAAAGGGGACAATGCAGGGAAATGATGTTTGGGATTAGGGAATCAAAGGGGACAATGTAGGGAAATGGTGGTTGGGGATTAGGGAGTGGAAAAGGACAATGCAGGGAAATGGTGGTTGGGGATTAGAGAGTCAAAGGGGACATTGCATGGAAATGATGATTGGGGATTAGAGAGTCAAAGGGGACATTGCAGGGAAATGAAAGTTGGGGATTAGGGAGTGAAAGAGGATAATGTAGGGAAATGATGGTTGGGGATTAGAGAGTCAAAGGGGACATTGCAGGGAAATGAAAGTTGGGGATTAGGGAGTGAAAGAGGATAATGTAGGGAAATGGTGGTTGGGGATTAGGGAGTCAAAGAGGACAATGTAGGGAAATGGTGGTTGGGATCAGGGAATCAAAGGGGACAATGTAGGGAAATGATGATTGGGGATCAGGGAATCAAAGGGGACAATGTAGGGAAATGATGGTTGGGGATCAGGGAATCAAAGGGAACAATGCAGGGAAATGATGGTTGGGGATCAGGGAATCAAAGGGGACAATGTAGGGAAATGGTGGTTGGGGATTAGGGAATCAAAGGGGACAATGTAGGGAAATGGTCGCTGGGGATTAAGGAGTCAAAGGGGACAATGCCGGGAAATGATGGTTGGGGATCAGGGAGTCAAAGGGGACAATGCAGGGAAATGGTGGTTGGGGATTAGGGAGTCAAAGGGGACAATGTAGGGAAATGGTGGTTGGGGATCAGGGAGTCAAAGGGGATAATGTAGGGAAATGGTGGCTGGGGATTAGTGAGTCAAAGTGGGCAATGCAGGGAAATGGTGGCTGGGGATTAGTGAGTCAAAGAGGACAATGCAGGGAAATTGGTGCTGAAGATTAGTGAGTCAAGGGGGACAATGTAGGGAAATGGTGGTTGGGGAATAGGGAGTCAAAGGGAACAATGCAGGGAAATGGTGGCTGGGGATTAGTGAGTCAAAGAGGACAATGCAGGGAAATGGTGGCTGGGGATTAGTGAGTCAAAGAGGACAATGCAGGGAAATGGTGGCTGAAGATTAGTGAGTCAAAGGGGACAATGCAGGGAAATGGTCGCGGGGATAGGATCAAAGGAAATGCAGGAAATGGTGGCTGAGATTAGTGAGTCAAAGGGAACAATGCAGGGAAATGATGGTTGGGGATTAGGGAATCAAAGAGGACAACGTAGGGAACTGGTACTTGGAAGTGAGGGAGTCAAAGAGGACAATGCAGGGAAATGGTGGTTTGGGATTAGGGAGCCAAAGGGGTGATAACCTGTTGTTCTGTTCTTTCTCTTGTTACGTCCAAATGTCTTTCTAATACATCGTACTGTTGATTTGTGTTGTTGTTGTTTCAGGTATGTCTTCCTTGCAATCTACGTGTTAGAAATGATCATCAAAATGTTGGCGCGGGGCTTTATCGTCAATCCTTACACATATCTTCGTGATCCTTGGAACTGGTTAGATTTCATCGTTATTGTTTTAGCGTGAGTATTACCTATTTTAAACAAGTTTTTTTTTTCACTCATTTTTTTTTGAATGAGAACCAGAAATACGTGAACATAGAACCAGAACGTGTATTTAATACAACCAGACAAGACAAGACAGGCGCAAATTTCCGGCCAACTGGCCTCTGTCAAGCGTAAACGTACAATCCAAAAAACAAAACAACAACAAATTATTGTATTTATCTCTCACTTGACGATGCAGCGGGAAGTTTTGGTCTTTTTCTGATAATTTTTGTCTGGTTGTATTAAATACGCGTTCTGGTTCTATGTTCATACTTTTATGTTCCCTATTTGCTTGAATGCAGGGGGCCACACTTGTTTTGGGATTTATGAATTAGTTTATAAATGCAAACACGTATTTCTATTCCTATTTTGTGTTTTAAGCAAGATGTTTTTCTCATTCACGAATCAGTCCTAATTCAAAGGCGTATTTAATTATTCGTACATCATTTGAATTGATATGACTAACTTGTCACATATACTAACTTCAAACTTAAAAAGACAGTAACATGAAAGGGAAATTCTTGTAATGTGATTGGAATTAATGAAATTGAAAATAAATGCACAACTCTCGTTTGTGTCTGTGCATGCGTGTACGTGTGTGTGTGTGTGTGTGTGTGTGTGTGTGTGTGTGTGTGTGTGTGTGTGTGTGTGTGTGTGTTTTCAAATTTGGGAGCTGCAAACTGAGACAGAAACAGAGAGAGAGAAGGGAGGGGGGGGGGAGAAAGAGAGAAACTTATTTATTTATTTCGTTTATTTATTTATTTATTTATTTATATTTATTTATTTATTTATTATTTATTATTTATTTATCTGTTTATTTAGTTAGTTATTTGTTTATTTGTTTGTTTATTTATTTGTTCATTCATTTATTTATCATTTATTTATTTATTGATTGACTGATTGATTGGTTTGTTTATTTGTTTGTTTATTTATTTGTTTATTTATTTTGTTTATTTATTTATTTATCTATCCATTTATTTATTTATTTATTTATCCATTTATTTATTTATTTATTCATTTGTCTATCTATATGTATATTTATAGCATTCATATACGAGGTGAATTCATACACTTGCATGGCACACTTACCGTCGCCACCAGACCTACACATGAAAACGTCATGAACACATTAAGCTTTAACAAGCTTCTTCTTCATCTCCTAACATTTTACTAAACTTTATGACTGGTTCGTGTCTGTCTCCTTTTTCACGTAAATACCACTATTAGCATGTGGTCGTCTTCAAATTCAGATTCGTGACCATCATCATTCAACAAGTGGGATCCAGCGTGTCTGTGGGCAACATGCAGGGTCTACGTACTTTCCGTGTTCTGCGGGCCCTCAAAACAGTCTCCATAGTGCCAGGTGAGTGCCATGTGGCCAAGACTGTTTCTATGACGCACTGATACTAGCATGAGACACAAAAGTCATACGCCATATACATGTTACAATGTAGTCTAGATTGTTCCATTGACTGACTGGTACAAATACTCTCTCTCTCTCTCTCTCCTCTCTCTCTCTCTCTCTCTCTCTCTCTCTGTGTGTGTGTGTGTGTCCCTATCTGTCTGTCGGTCTGTCTGTCTGTCTGTCTGTCGGTTTGTCGGTCTGTCTGTCTGTCCCTATCTTTCTTTCTGTCTGTCTGTCTCTCTCTCTCTCTGTTTCTGTCTCTCTCTCTGTTTCTCTCTGTCTCTCTGTCTCTGTCTCTCTCTCTCTCTCTTTCTCTCTCTCTCTCTATCTCTCTCGTCTCTCTCTCTTCTCTCTCTATCTCTCTGGCTGTCTGTCTCTCTCTCCCCCCTCTCTCTCTCTCTTCTGTCTCTGTCTCTCTGTCTTTGTCACTCTCTGTCTCTCTCTCTATCTTCTCTTCTCTTCTGTCTCTGTCTCTGTCTCTATCTCTGTCTGTCTGTATGTCAGTCTGTCAGTTTGTCTGTCTGTCTGTCTGTCTGTCTGTCTCTCTCTCTGGAAAATAAAGTGTTATCATTTTCCCGTTGAAAAATAAAGTATCATTATCAGTTTCAGTATCAGTACTTAATTACTCTCTCCATTGGAAAATAAAGTATCATTATCGGTATCAGTATCACTAGTTCATAGCTTTCCCCATGGGAAAATGAAGTATCATTCTTATTATCAGTATCAGTATCAAAATCAACATCATTAGTTATAACTTTCCTCGTCAGAAAATAAAGTATCATTAGCATTATCAATATCAGTATCATCAGTTAATAACTTTCCTCACTGGAAAATGAGGTATCATTATTATCAGTATCATATCGTTAGTTAATAACTTTTCCCATTGAAAAATAAAGTATCATCATCAGTATCAGTAGTTAATAACTTTCTCGGTTGGAAATTGAAACATCATTATCAGTACATTATCAATATCAGTATCAGTATCATTAGGTAGTAACTTTCCCTGTTGGAAAATAAGTATTATTATCAGTACACTATCAATATCAGTATCATTAGTTAATAACTTTCCTCGTTGGAAAATGAATTATCATTATCAGTATCAGTACCAGTATCATTAGTTAATAACTTTCCCCGTTGGAAAATAAAATGGCATCATCAGTATATTATCAATGTCAATATCAGTATCATTAGGTAACAACTTTCCCCATTGGAAAATAAAATATCAATATCATTTTCAATATCAGTATCGTTAGTTTCATCTTTCCCCGTTGGAAAGTAAAGTATCAGTATCATTATCTGTAACATTAGTTAATAACTTTCCCTGTTAAGAAATAAAGTGTTATTATCAGTATCGGTATCATTAGTTAATAACTTTCCCTGTTGGAAAATAAAGTATCATTATCAGTACATTATCGATATCAGTATCATTAGTTAATAACTTTCCCTGTTAAAAGATAAAGTGTTTATATCAGTGTCAGTATCATTAGTTAATGACTTTCCCCGTTGGAAAATAAAGTATCATTATCAGTACATTATCGATATCAGTATCAGTATCATTAGGTAGTAACTTTCCCCGTCGGAAAATAAGTATCATTATCAGTGCATCATCAATATCAGTATCATTAGTTAATAACTTTCCTCGTTGAAAAATGAAGTATCATTATCAGTATCAGTACCAGTATAATAATAATATAATAATATATTTTATTTATATAGCGCAAAATCTTGACAAAATCAAATCTAAGCGCTGAGCGTATACATGCATACATACCTACATACATATGAGCGCATACATGCATACATACATGCTTACATACTTACATACATAAATCTAAGCTGAGCGTATACATGCATACATACATACATACATCATTAGTTAATAACTTTCTCTGTTGGAAAATAAAATGGCATCATCAGTACATTATCAATATCAGTATCAGTACCATTAGGTAATAACTTTCCCTGTTGGAAAATAAAGTATCATCATAATAACTTTCCCTGTTGGAAAATAAAGTATCATCATAATAACTTTCCCTGTTGGAAAATAAAGTATCATTATCATTATCAATATCAGTATCATTAGTTCATAACTTTCCCTGTTGGAAAATAAAGTATCAGTATCATTATCAATATCAGTATCGTTAGTTCATAACTTTCCCCGTTGGAAAATAAAGTATCATTATCATTATCAGTATCATTAGTTAATAACTTTCCCCGTTGGAAAATAAAGTATCATTATCATTATCAGTATCATTAGTTAATAACTTTCCCTGTTGAAAAATAAAGTGTTATTATCAATAACAGTATCATTAGTTAATAACTTTCCCCATTGGAAAATCAAGTATCATTATAAGTACATTATCAGTATCAATATAATTAATTAATAACTTTCTCCGTTGGAAAAAAGTATCATTATCATTATCAGTATTATTATCAGTATCAGTATTATTATTATTATCAGTATAATTAATTAATAACTTTTTCCGTTGGAAAATAAAGTATCATTAATATTATCATTATCAATATCAATATCATTAATTAACAACTTTCTCTGTTGGAAAAATATCCTTATCATTATCAGTATCATTATCATTATCAAAATCAGTATCATTATTTCATAACTTTCGCCGCTGGAAAATAAAGTATCATTATCAGTATCAGTATGATTATCATTATCAGTATCAGTATCGTTAATTAATAACTTTCTCCGTTGGAAAATAAAGTATCATTATCATCATCAATATCAGTATTATTATCAGTATCAGTATGATAAATACATAACTTTCTCCGTTGGAAAATAAAGTATCATTATCAACATCAATATCAGTATTATTATCAGTATCAGTATCAGTATGATAAATAGATAACTT
>JAPXFY010000016.1:68848627-68873627 GCA_030674185.1 Monoplex corrugatus | reverse complement strand
TCTTCTTTGCTGTCCATGGAACTCTCAACATTCTTCCCAGAAACCACAGCTCGGCTGCCTCAATCATAGGACTTTATGGAAACTCATTTCAGGTGATCCGAACCAACGGACCTTGGAACGTGCTGTTTTTCCTGATTGTCATTTTCTTCGGGGCCTTCTACCTTCTGAACCTGATGCTGGCCGTGGTTGCCATGTCTTACGAAGAGGAGGCCATCAACACAGGCAAAGTTAGTGGCTTGTCTGTTTAAGTATTTCGTGTTGTGGTTTTCGCTGTTTCCTCTCTCTCTCTCCTCTCTCTCTCTCTCTCTCTCTCTCTCTCTCTCTCTCTCTCTCTCTCTCTCTCTCTCTCTCTCTCTCTCTCTTCTCTCTCTCTCTCCTCTCTCTCTCTCTCTCTCTCTCTCTCTCTCTCTCTCTCTCTCTCTCTCTCTCTCTCTTTAGTCTTTGCTTTTTCATGACTTCTTGTTTCTGCTGCTGCGGGCCACTCTTTCATCGTCAGTGTTCGTAAGATTTGTTTGTTTGTTTGTTTGTTGTTTAGTGTGGTTGTTGTTGTTGCTATTGTTATTGTTGTTGTTGTTGTTGTTTGGTTATGGTGGGGGTTGTTGTATTCTTGTTGTTTGTTGTTGTTATTGAAATTGCTGTCGTTGTCACCATCGTTGTCGACATGGTTATCATATTCTCGTTCTTGTTCTCGTTGTCACAGTCGCCGGCATCGTTGTCGACATGGTTATCATATTCTCGTTCTTGTTGTCGTTGTCACAGTCGCCGTCCTCATCATCGTTGTTCTTGCTCTTGTTCTTGTTGCTGCTGTTGCTGTTGTTGTTGTTGTTGTGCTGTCGTTAAATTTTTGCCAACAGCATTGTCATATATTCTTGTTCTTGGTCTTCCTTTTCTTCCCGTCGTTGTCCTTGTTCTTCTTCTTCTCTTTTCTTCTTCTTCTTCTCTTCTTCTTCTCCTTCTTCTTCTCTCTTCTTTTCTCTTCTTCTTTTCTTCTTCTTCTTCTCTTCTCCTTCTTCTTCTTCTTCTTCTTCTTCTTCTTCTTCTCTTCTGTTTCTTCTTCTTCTTCTTCTTCTTCTTCTTCTTCTTCTTCTTCTTCTTTTCTTCTTCTTCTTCTTCTTCTTTCTTCATTCTTCTTCTTCTTCTTCTTCTTCTTTTCTTCTTCTTCTTCTTCTTCTTCTTCTTCTTCTCTTTCTCTTCTTCTTCTTCTTCTTCTTCTTTTCTTCTTCTTCTTCTTCTTCTTCTTCTCCTTCTTCTTCTTCTTCTTCTGTTCTTTTTCTTCTTCTTCTTGTCATCTTCATCCCATTTCTTCTCTTCTTCATGCACGGCTGTTGCAGTAGCTCCATTTTCCATCTTTTAGTTTGTCGGCCAGCCTGGCACCAGATGCCAGATATCAGATGTCCGCCCTTACCCCGTAGCAATGTGTTTCCGCATTCCTTACTATTATTAGCCCTCGGCCACACTACGAGCGGCGCTTTGGGTCGGGCTGCGGTGTAGTGGTAGGCGCTCACCCAGTGCCCACCCTCCCCTCCCTGCAAATACTACTACGCGAGCCGCTGAATCTGTTTTGCTTATTGCGGCAGTTCCATAAACATCCGGTCAGGGCCTGGGAAAACCACTGACAGAAACACCGCTCGAGCTGTGAGCGACGATAAATACCCGAGACATTTCCGCCGCTCGCCGCTAGCACATCTGCGCTGTTATCGCTCATGGCGTGACCGCCTGAACAGTAATCAGTGCCATTGTTCTCGTCGCACAGCTACAGCACAGCTCACAGCGCAGCTCATAGCTCGTATGTGACCTCACCCTTAGTCTAGTGGCAGGGGAAGCAGAAGGTTAATACTGCACTGTACAGCGATTAAGCCATTCTATCACCAACTTTGGCGTTGTGTAGAACGAAATTCTGCATCATTTTGTCAATTCATTTTTTTGAATCCTTGTATATTTATCATTTAACCGAGTGCGGCTATAAATTATTTGTTTAGTTGTGTAGTTTGAGTTTGTGCTTCGCTTGTAGAGAGTAAGTGAGTGTCATCATTTTTCACTTATGATCGGAAGTCACAACAGTTGGTATAGTTTCTGTATGTGTGTGTCTGTGTATACGGTCTATTTTTTGCTGTATTTCTTCTACCTTTTTATACTGGATTTATTTCATGTGAAAGAGGAGACAGTACGTGAGTGAAAATATTTTTAAGTTGTTGTTTTTGCTGTTGTTGTCTCTTTTGTTTTTGTTGCTGTTTTGTTTCGTTTCTTTTGTTACTTTTGTTTTTGTTGTGGTTTTGTTTTGTTTTTCGTTTTTTGTTGTTTTTTTGTTTTGTTTTTGTGTATGTATGTATGTATGTATGTGTGTGTGTGTGTGTGTGTGTGTGTGTGTGTGTGTGTGTGTGTGTGTGTGTGTGTGTGTGTGTGTGACTCGTCGTTTCATTTAGATTTTTAATACTTTTTTTTCTGTTATTCTTTGTTGTTGTTGTTGTTGTTGTAATTAGTGTGTGTGTCGTATTTCAGTAGTTGTGCGTGTGTATCTGTGACGGAAGTGGTAATAAGAACTGGCAAATGGATGTCTGCTGGTTCTGTATTAAAAGACAATTAGTGTTGAGGCTACGTAAGCCTGTAAGATCAGCCTCTGCATTGTGTGAAAGAAGGCTGCTGCCTTAGTACTGTGAGAGAAATCTGTGCCATATCAAAGTGATGGGGTACTTACAAAACAAGCTGATAACGATCCTTGCGGACAACTAAACACTTATTCCATATGTTTGGTGTTGTCCACACACATGCAGTGAACATCTCTGAAAATATGAATGTTGTAAAAATGCAGGCGCATGAACAGTTTGTCATTTAAATTGGATTTTTTATTTAACATATGTGGTTTTCTTCTGTCAGTCATCTGATCTTTGCAAGCAGAACAGCTGTTATATCTCATTCATTTCTGCATGCTTGTTATCAGTTTCTACATGATTCATTTCTGCGTTTGGTTATATTGTTCATATTTCTCTTGGTAAAACTCATACTTTGTAATTTAATGTATGGCAACTTTACAAAAAGTTAACTGGCCTTGCTATCACAGACACCTGCGGTTCCCTCTCGACAGCTCAGCACGTTGCACTCACACACTGCTCTGTGCAGAGCGCTCAACTAGCTAGCTGCCTCTTGAAAGTCCACATCTGGTTATCGTTTATCTCTCCCCTCCCATCCCCCTCCCTTCTGCCGCTTCTGCCCGTCAGAGCTCAGACCCTTTCTCAAACTAAAATCTTGCTCGGGAACAGCCATGCATGTTTTTTCACCTCTTCTTTCTCCTCATCGCTATTGTCAACATTGTCTTCGTCAGCGATGTTCTCCTCCATTTTCCTCTTTCTCCATCCTTTTCTTAGTTACACACATAGGAAAAAATGACACCCAAGTATCTCTTCCTCTTTATTATCCCCCTTTGTTGTTGCTGTTGTTGTTGTTGTTGTTGTTGCTGTTGTTGCTCTTCTTCTTCTTCTTCTTCTTCTTGACGTTATTGCCGTTGTTATTATTGTTCTTGGCGTTATTGTCGTTGTTATTGTTGTTGTTATTGTTGTAATTGTTGTCATTGTTGATGGTGGTGGTGGTGATAGTGTTGTTTGTTGTTGTTGTTGACATTATTGTTGTTGTTGTTCTTGTTGTTACCGTTGTTGTAATTGTTATTATTGTTGATGGTGGCAGTGGTGATGCAGTTGTTGTTACTGTGGGTGGTGTTCTTTTTGTTGTTGTTTTTGTTAATGTTGTTGCTGCTACTACTGTTGTTGATTATTGTTCTTATGTTACTCTTGTTGATGTTGATGTTGTTGGTGAGGTTGTCATTGTTGCTTTTGACGTTGTTATTGCTGTTGTTGTTGCTGTTGCTGTTGCGGTTGCTATTGTTGTTGATGTTGTTATTCTGTCCCCTGCTGCTGTTCATGTTATTGTTATTGTTCATTATGTTGTTTTTTGTTGCTCTGTTGTTGTTTTTGCTGTTGGTGCTGTCGTTGTTGTTATTGTTATTGTTCTTATTGCTTTTGTTGTTGTTGCTGCTGATGTTGGTGTAGTAGTTTTTGCTGTTTTTCTTGTTGTTTTTGTTTGGTTTGTTGTTTTGTTGTTGTTGATGCTGTTATCACTTTTGTTGTCGCTGCCATTGCTATTGTCGTTGCTATTACTGTTGTTGTTGTTGTCATCATCGTCATTGTCTTCATTGTTGTCAGTGTTTTGTTGTTGTTGTTGCTGTTTTTTATTTGCTGTTTCAACCACCTAGATTTATTTTGACAATTATTAAGGGCATATGCTTGAGGCAGGAAGAGAAAAAAGATCCATCTGGTAGGATCAGCGACCATGTTGTGTGCATAAGCATATGAAATATGTTACAATTGTTGCGGCTGTTGTTGCCTTGTCGATGTCACAAAGCTTGTGGACCATCCGAAGGCACTTTGGCCGTCTTGAGCAAACTGAATTTTTCATCCTCCTAGATTAGGATGTTTTGCAGAATTTTGACTGTTGTTGGAGTCAGTGAACAAGAGCAATAATACATGTTTACTCTCGCCTTCATACATACTGTGTTTTTATGTGTTTGTCATATGTCAGTATTACATTTAGCACAATGCTTTTTCTACTTGCACGATTTGAAATGGTATTCTTTTTTTTAATCGCATATTAAACCACAGATTTTTGTTTCTATATTTCACATCACTTCTTGCATCACTTTAGACGTATCGTTTCTTACATCATATGTTTATGTTCACAATATTGTAAAGTTTCTTTCAATTATACAATACCCTTTTTGTATATACGTTCATATCTTCAAGTTATGATAAATGTGTGTTGAATGCACGCTGTGATAAGATTGGATTGATGTTGATGCACACATTTCTTAGCTTGTACTACCATACAGAATTTCTGTGTTTCATAATATGATACGTATTTCAGTAACTCGTTCACAAAATACTTTTCACTTGTGTGTTGTGAGACAGTGTTTCATAGCTACATGTTGTGATACGACATTTGAGCTGGTTACATCATTCTGATACATTCTTTTCAATAAAAGAACCGATAAAACCCTTCTTGATAATGTTTATGTCATATAATTTTTACTATATATTATTTAATTTTTTTTTGCACTTTGGTGAAATCATTAAGCATATCTTCTGGAATAACAAGCACCAAACCAATACCAGCATCGAGCTATTGAAATGTCTTTTATAATTATATTATGTATGATAGAGATGTTTTTTAGTTTCGTACACGTGTTATGAATTTTTTTAGTTCCGAAGTCGTGTTATGAAATTTGCTTGTCATATTATGCACGTTACAAATTTCATCTTTACCACAGTATTTTGATGCAAGATTGTCTTCAGCTCGTACAATCGAGAACCTTCTTTTGTCATCAGTTTTGTGTTAGACGGTTCTTAGATTGTGTTGGTATCCATTCTGCTTTTTGCTGTAAGACTGTTTTCTGCTTTATGTCATTGCTGTTGAATGTTATTTTTTTTCTCTCTGCTTATCATCCTGCCTTCTTAAAACAAAATCAATCAGTTTTGTTTTGTATTGTATGTGTATGTGGGACATTGTAATTGTAGTATTTATATAATTCTTAAGAATAGAAAAGTATTATAGCCGCTGATTTTATTTTCATAAACAACGTGATGAGTTCTCCTTAAGCTGAGAGAGAAAAACCAAGGTTTTGACAAAGACAAAAGTACTCAAAACAAACCAAAACAATAACAACAAGTATGTGTATATACCAGCATACATCACATGGTCTCCCGCTACAGCACCATAAACAATTCCATTACACCGGTGTAGTCTGCGTGTGCTTATTCTATCTTAGAGCATTGATCAGTTCGATAGATTATGTATCATTTACAACTGTCCATTGATTTACTTGTAAGATATCAAATGTGCATGTTTCGTGATTCTTTGCTCAGGAAGGTTAAAAAAACAGTATTGCTATGTATAGCAAACCCAGAGTTGTAGCTTGGCACTCCATCCATTAGGAAGTATACTATTGCAGGTTAAGATCCAAGTATAAACCAGTTGGCGCTAGTATAACCATTTTAAAGACCTATGCGTAAGTTTAGTAGTTAACATAGTAAAGTTTATACCTCAGACTTCCTCCTCTCAAAAAAATAAATAAATAAAAAATGAAATAAAATAGACAGTTGTCAACGATGATATTATTGTGAAAGTTGATAGGCTGCTTCTGGAACTAATTTCTGCTATGTACTATCATTCTAATGATTGAATGAAGTAAATAGTGTTTGAAAAAAATCTTAAAAATGAAGAATATTTTTGACTGATGGTTTCTGCGCAAGCAAAATATTTTTGAACAATCAGACATTTCGCTATGATTTTGTGTTGGGCATTTAAAACAATCTGAATACGATTTCGGCAGTTTCACTATATTATCGTTGATCTGTCTTTATCATGAAATACCGAAAATTGCTGGAAATAGTTTACATTGTATTGATAAACTGTAACACATGGAAAGACCGAAAATAATTTGAATGCGCTCAAAACCGTTCGTCTCATTTTATGGATATACTCTGGATTTCCCAGTTAACTTACAAAGTGGTTGGAATTGTTTTTCAGTGTGTGGATTGCAGTTTTTAGACAAAAAGTGGTTTAACATTTGTTTGGAAACGTAACATCACTCGTGTTTGAGGGAGCACAACATTTGATGCAAGTGTTTATTAATATTTTGGTATTAATCTGTAACAAGCTGTCTAACTCATAACATTGAAAACATGACACAGACGTTTGTGGTGTCATTGCCATTAGTTTCACAAATGTTTTGTTTCCAAAACTAAGTGAGTTATGTGATGGTATGGATGGATGCTATGCACAAAGAAAAAGCAGTCTGCTTTGTTTTCCTTTCAAAGTGTCGTATGTATGTGCACATGCTATTTTAGCAGCCATTAATTTTGTTGAGGATGACCTTCTGTCTTTTGATCTTGTAAAAATCAATATCTGTGTGTCAACCTTTGACTCCCACACCCTATCCACCAACCGCAAAAACTGAACTCCTTGACACCCTTACCGTCTCCATCAGCTTTCTGCAGGAAGCTGGTGGACAGGGTGAGGGAGTAAAAGGATTACGTTTTTGCTTTGTTGACATGGTTGACAATGCAGGACGTTGGTGGACAGGGGGAGGGGGTCAAAGGATTGAAATTTTAAGATCACGTGGTAGTAGTATGAACACACATGACAAATGAAAAAGGATACGTACATTGTAAATTAAAAGTTGTGTGTGTGTGTGTGTGTTCAAATGGAAGCAATGCCAACCACTTTGCTGTGTTCACAAACGGCCTGTGTTCGGACACCAGCTCATCTCTGTTGTGCTGAGTTTGGATATTCCAGTAAGACCAGGCTCAGATTCAAACTCAGATTCTCTTTTTTTTTTATTGTCATAAAAGCCACAAAACAAATTATAGACGATACAGGTAGATGGAACAAAAAGAAGGAAAGAAATGAAAGCAAACTGGGGGTATAGAATATGTACGTTTATGAGCCACGTAGTTTAAAACATTCATATACACATCTGACTAATTCGACCTGAGTCTAGCATGAATGTATAAGGGAACTTGGTTTACACGACAAGATATACTCGCTAATGGCAGCTGGTGAACGGATTAATGGCTGAAACAAACCATTTTTTTTTATTAACAGTCAAAATGAGACGTGATCTCACGCTGTTGTATGCAAAAGAATCGTCAAGAAAGTGTTTGTCCATCCTGTATAACTCCACAGGCTCTGCAATGCCGGTCCTGTTTTAGACATGTTATAATAACGATCTTTCTCAATTTCAGGCTCATGAATACTAAATCTTAGTCAGTAATGCTATTCTGTGCTGTGTTTAGCATTTGTACATAATCATATAAGCTGTAGGCGATATTGTTTCACGACTATGTTGTAGAAGAAAAGCATGAAGGGTTAATGCGTATCATATTATTACAATACCATACAATATTTTATTTATATAGCGCAAAATCTTGATAAAATCAAATCTAAGCGCTGAAACAGACACACACGCACGCACGCACACACACGCACGCACGGACGCACGCACGCACGCACGCACGCACGCACACACAACACACACACACACACACACACACACACACACACACACACACACACACGGCTATAAATGGGGAGAAAGAATAAAAGCAATGGAAAATTATAGAGAGCATATTATATACAATTATATATTACAATGTGATTCCCCTCCGAGTGGAGACAGGCTGCAGAGGGGATTGAGTGAGGTCAAGATTTTATGCAGAGGAGAAAAGGTGAGTTTTGAGAGCGGACTTGAAGGAGACAAAAGTAGGTTGCTGACGGACTGAGAGAGGAAGTTTGTTCCAGGAGAGTGGACCAGAAACAGAGAAGGCTCGTGGACCATAGGTATTGAGCTTAGTGCGTGGAAAGCGAAAAGTCAGAGGATCGGAGGCAGAGCGGAGGGTACGTGAGGGAAGATAGATCTCAAGTAGGCTTGACAGGTAATCGGGGCTGCGTTATTGAGGCTTTTGTAGCACATGGTGTCTAGTTTGTACTGTATGCGCTTTGATACAGGGAGCCAGTGAAGTTGTGCCAGGAGAGGAGATATGCGGTCAGCTTTTTTCTTTTTGAGTACAAGGCGTGCAGCATTGTTTTGAATGCGCTGTAGGATGTGAATGGTGGAGGCAGGAAGACCAGACAGGAGTGAATTGCAATAGTCAATGCGAGACATTGTGAAGGAGAGAACGAGTTTTGCAGTTGTTTCGACAGAGAGATACTTCCTGATCAGGCTTATACGATGGAGGTGATAGTAGCAAGATCTTGCAGTTTGAGAAACAAAGTTGTGTATGGAGAGGGTAGAGTCAATGCAGACACTAAGGTTTTTTAGCTGAATCAGAAATTGGGACTGATGTGTTACATAATGGGAGAGAAAGAGGAGGCAGCTGAGAAAGTTTCTGATGGGTGCCAATGAGGATAGCTTCTGTCTTGTCGTCATTAAGCTGAAGTTTATTGTATGTCATCCAGTTCTTAATGTCCGAGTAACACTCAGTGGTGCGAGTCAAGAGGCGCTGTATATTGTCAGGTGAGTCACTGTCTTGAAGTTGGGTGTCATCAGCATAGAAGTGGTGTTTTATAGAGTGGGAGTTGATGATGGTGGACAGGGGGGAGGTGTAAAGAGTGAAAAGAACAGGGCCAAGGACAGATCCTTGTGGAACACCACAGGTCAGGTATGCAGGTTGAGAGTAAGTGCCATTAATGAGAACAGTTTGTTTTCTGTTTGATAGATATGAAGTGAACCAGGAGAGAGCAATGTCAGAGATGCCAAAAGTATGATGAAGTCTAGAAAGGAGAATACCATGATCAATGGTATCAAAGGCTGCAGACAGATCAAGGAGTGTGAGGAGAGAGACTTTGCCAGTATCATTTGCAAGGAGGAGATTGTTGAGAATATGTAGCAGGGCAGTTTCAGTGCTATGGCACTGGTGGTAGGCTGACTGGAAAGGATTGAGGAGATTGTTGGCAGACAGGTGAGAGTTCAGCTAGTTGAGGACAACTTTTTCGATGAGTTTTGACAAGAAAGAGAGATTAGAGATAGGCCATTAATTTTTCAGTTCATTTGGGTCTAAATTGTATTTCTTGAGGAGAGGGTGAACAATAGCAGACTTGAAAGAATCTGGGACAGTTCCAGTTTGAAGAGAAGTGTTGATGATGTCAGTGATGAATGGGAGGAGAGTAGGGAGACAGTCAGAGTAGAGAGAACCTGGAAGAGGATCCAGTTCGCAGGTTTTGAACGACATGGATCTGATTGTGTTGAGAATTTCTTCTTGTGAGACTGGGGTAAAAGTAGTAAGAGGTGTGCCAGAGAAGGAAGGGTCAGGTGGGCATGGTTGACAGGGTGTCCTGTCAAGCCTGTCACGAAGAGTTTGTATTTTGGTGGTGAAATACTTGGAGAATACAGATGGGAGTTCTTCATTTGTGTGTTTTCTTGGGAGAGGTAAATCTTTTCGTGTGCCAAGGAGATGATTCATGGTTGTAAAGAGTTCTTTTGAAGAAGACATTCGTATTATTCAAAAACACACACACACACACACACACACACACACACACACACACACACACACACACACACACACACACACACACACACACACACACACACACACACACACACACACACACACACACACACACACACACTCAAAACTGAAGATACCTTTCTTGTTGTTTACTTGTTATAGAATATTCAACATGCTTAAGACTGAAAATATCGATGAGGATCTCTCGTTTTATTCAGAATGTTCCAGCAATATTAACAGCGGTGTAGTTTCCTTTTTTAAATTTTTATTGTATTACCGTTGGCAGACTGCCCCAAGATATGGTATTGTCTCTATCAGTCTGTCTTTTGTAGAATAGTACGGTATTGTCTCTGTTGGTCTCTCTTTTGTAGAATAGTATGGTATTGTGTCTGTCGGTCTCTCTTTTGTAGAATAGTACGGGATTGTCTCTGTCGGTCTCTCTTTTGTAGAATAGTATGGTATTGTCTCTGTTGGTCTCTCTTTTGTAGAATAGTACGGTATTGTCTCTGTCAGTCTGTCTTTTGTAGTCGGTCTCTCACTGCTGTTGCAGTAGCTCCCTTTTCCATCTTTTAGTTGGTCGGCCAGCCTGGCACCAGATGCCAGATATCAGATGTCCACCCTTAACCCCTAAGCATGTGTTTCCGCATTCCTTAGTCTAGTGGCAAGGGAAACAGAGGATTAATCCTGCACTGTACAATGATTAAGCTATTTTATCATCAACTTTGACGTCGTGTAGAACAAAATTCTGCATCATCTGTCAATTCATTTTTTGGAATCCTTGTTGTTGTTTTATCATTTGACCGATATTTGTTTAGTTGTGTAGTTTGAGTTTGTGCTTCACTTATAGAGAGTAAGTGAGTGTCATCATTTCTCACTTATGATCAGAAGTCACAACAGTTGGTATAGTTTCTGTATGTGTGTGTCTGTGTATGCGGTCTATTTTTTGCTGTATTTCATCTACCTTTTTATACTGGACTTATTTCATGTGAAAGAGGAGACAGTACGTGAGTGAATTTTTTTCTTTAATTTCTGTTTTTGTTACTCTTTTGTTTCATTTCTTTTGTTACTTTTGTTTTTGTTGTGGTTGTTTTGTTTTTCATTTTTTGCTTATATATATATAATTATATATATATATATATATATGTGTGTGTGTGTGTGTGTGTGTTTGTGTGTGTGTGTGTGTGTTTGTGTGTGTGTGTGTTATGTGTGTGCATGCGTATAAGTGTGTGTGTGTGTGTGTGTGTGTGAGAGAGAGAGAGAGAGAGAGAGAGAGAGAGAGAGAGAGAGAGACTGTTTTGTCGTTTTATTTAGATTTTCAATACTTAAACTTTTTTTCTTTCTGTTAATGGTTGTTGTTGTTCTTGTTGTTGTTGTTAGTGTGTGTTTGTCGTATTTTAGTAGTTGTGCGTGTGTATTTGTGACGGAAGTGGTAATAAGAACTGGCAAATGGATGTCTGCTGGTTCTGTATTAAAATACAATTAGTGTTGAGGCTACGTAAGCCTGTATGGTCAGCCTGCTGCCTTGTATTGTGAGAGAAATCTGTGCCACATCAAAGTGATGGGGTACTTACTAAACCAGCTGACAACGATCCTTTCGGACGACTAAACACTTATTCCATGCGTTTGGTTTTGTCCACACACATGCAGCTAGTATCTCTGAAAATATGAAAGTTGTGAAAATACAGACGCATGAACAGTTTGTCATGTAAATTGGATTTTTTATTGAACGTATGTGGTTATCTTCTGTCAGTCATCTGATCTTTGCAAGCAAAACAGCTGTTATATCTCATTCATTTATGCATGCCTGTTATCAGTTTCTACATGAGTCATTCTTGCGTTTGGTTATATTGTTCATATTTCTCTTGGTGAAATTCAGACTTTGTAATTTAATGTTTTTTGCAACCTACGGTTTTACCTCTGTTGGTCTCTCATTCGTAGAATAGCATATGTTCTATGCTGTTCAAATGTGATTGTATCCTTCATGCACTGCTATCCCCAGCTTTCTCTGTTCGTAGCAAATGTCTTTCCAGTATGTGGAATTGATGCCACAGCTGATGAGGTTGATCTTCGGCATGTCCTTATATCGCTTTAGTGGTCTTCCTTGGCCGCACTGTCCTTGCCCCAGTTCTCCGTACAAGAGCTCTTTTAAATGATATAGTCTGTACGACAACGTGTCATGTCCGATGAAGGTGGCATTTGATGAGTGAACACTCCTTTACACCAAGGTCACAACGTACAAACATACAGTAGGAGATGTAGAGAATATCATTATTTCCTCTGTTGGAGTTTAGTTCTCTAAAACACACAGGGTTTGTTCAGTTTTATCATTCGTGCATGTAGTGTTTTAAGACAGTTGTTGTTTGGTGATCAACGCACTGAGCTACCGTTTGAATTAACATGCAGATCATTTTGTAAATGGTGGTAAATTGATAGCACTCAGCTACCTTTTGAATTAACATGCAGGTCATTTTGTAAATGGTAGTAAAATTTCAGCACTGAACTCCCTTTTGAATTAACATGCAGGTCATGTTGTAAACGGTAGTAAAATGATACCACTGAGCTATCTTTTGAATGAACACTTAGGTCATTTTGTAAAAAGTAATGGTGGTAAAATGATAGCACTGAGCTCCCTTTTGAATTAACACGTAGGTCGTTTTGTGAATGATAGTAAAATGATGGTGCTGAGCTACAGTTTGAATTAACATGTAGGTCATTTTGTAAATGGTAGGAAAATGATGTGTAGCTTGTGTCGAGCATAACGTTGGTTAAATTAGCAAAGGAATTTTTAATACGTCAAGATTTATTATAAGCTGCACTAAAACGGGTTGTTGTTTTTGTTTTTGTTTTTTGTTTGTTTTTTGTTTGTTTTTTGTTGTTTTTTTTATAGTCGTTAACTTGTAAGATTTATGAGAACTGAGTTTCTCGCTTGATCTTTGCTTAATATAGATTATGGCAAGTATCTATGCGAACAGCTTGATGGCATTTCTTTGTTTGTTTCTTTCGTTTTCTCTTTCTTTCCGTTTGTCTGGTTTTATGTCTACCTTTTGCTTTCCTCGGTTTCTGTTCTCTTTCTAATGCTTTAAAGCTGTTAAATTATGATTCTCTGCAACCGTTGAATTTTCTTATGCTCTAACGCCGTGTATTGCTGTGTGTGTTTTTTCTCTAATAATTTGTCTGTTCAGGTCAATACGTTACTTCAAATTCCATCATGAACCTTAACACCTTCATCAAAAATACATGAACATTTGCAGTTTGGAATTTTACGTAGGAGAGTTTTATCGCTCTCAGATATGCCCATATGTGCTTCATCCAGATTTTCCAGCAATGATGCAGTAATGCGGTTAAGTGCGCTAGCAGCTGTCAGAGAGGTGGTATTTTTATGATAATGCTGCTACCCAAGAATTTGGGTAATGGCATTAATTGCTTCTGTCATAAAGCCATGCTCTGGCGACTTGGCAGGAAAAGGAACGTGAACGGATAGCCGAGGGCAAGAAGCAAAAGCAGCTCGACATCTACGACGTTGCTGCGCTGTCAGTGAAGAGTAAACACTTACACGAGCACATCAAAGAGGTCGTGGAAGAAAAACACCGTTTGGGGAACAGCAGCATACCATCCACAGAAAGCGCGACCAAGATGGGAAACCCCCAGAAACGTCCGCAGAGCCACAGAATCCTGGTGTCTCCAGCCAAAGATTCCACAGCAGAAGTGGAGAAATCACTGGTCAAAGCCCCCAGCCTGGACAGCGGCTACTCTTCCCAAAGTCAGCGGTCCAACAACAAGCCACCACGGGACAGAAAGATCCACAGAGCAGCAGTTGTGACGTTCCCAAGCCTGAAGATGCTGATGCCCCCAGTGAAGGAAGCGCCGTGGACGTGGTGAAGAGTGGTGGCCCGGGCACAAGTGGTAGCCTCGCTGACCAGGAGTCCAAGACAGACAAATCGGATGAACAGGCTGATAGCGCAGGAAGGGTGAGGCTTCTTTGTTCGCTCTACTCTAGTCAGAATCATTCCTTACAGAAAGTGCCTATTGTGTCCCATAATATGTGCAGCTTATTTCTTTTTGTTCATGTACAAATTGGGAAAGACTAACCGTTTCTCCATAAAGAAAAACCGTTTTCCTGTGCGTGTGTGTATGTGTGAGTGTGTGTGTGTGTGTGTGTGTGTGTGTGTGTGTGTGTGTGTGTGTGTGTGTGTGTGTGTGTGTGTGTGTGTGTGTGTGTCTGTGTGTGTCTGTGTGTGTGAAGAGAGTAATGCTTTTTGAGGTTTTGTTTGGTTTGGATAAACGATTCTATTTGAAAAAAAAAAATTCTTACTCGTCAAACTGTCCAAGAAAACACAAAAAATCTCCGTAATCCAAATTTGGTGGATATTATGGTCTACTAATTTGTCTCAAGCTCTTCTTTCTTTTGCTTAGTTAATTTGCTTTCTGGTGAGGGTGATTTTTTGTCTTTAATTTGTGAAATGACTATCAGAGTCTTTCTTGTGACTCTTATACAACATAACTAGGTCATATTGATTTAGAAAGTTGCAGGTTTTCAGCATAAGTTGCAGGTTTTCAGTATATGTATCCTCATTACTTTAAATTAATGGCTAAGTTTTTTTTGTGTTCAGGTCACTTCAGCTCTCACTGTAAGTATAGAATCATCTGTCTTGTATCTGTCTCTACTGTTACCCCCATCCCACTCTCTGTACGAATATCGCGTGACTTCTTGTCTTAACTCTGCCCTGGCCAACCTAAGTGTTTCATGTACTAAAGAAGAAGTGATATGACTGTGTTTGAAGTAACTTGTTGTGCTAAAATAGTTTGTAGTGATGTTTGGAGTAATATTTTACAACTGTTGTTGTTTTGCATAGTATCTACACAGCTAACATTTCTTTATTTCCCTTTTTAAGCCAATAACAGGTTCCTTCCAGTTATGCTGTGAGAAATAACACAACTGTACGACAATAACTCAAACCACGTAAATTTCGATTAATCAAAACACGTAGGCCTACATGTCATTTATTTTTTATTTCAGTTATTTGTTTCTGTATTCATGCATTTGTTTGAAGGAGGGTTTTTCAAATGAAATTAGGACAACAGCTTTAAGAAATTCCATCCTCTGACATAGCATTGTAGTCATGTTGAAATTGTATGTTTCAAAGAAAACAACCAGCTTACAAAAAAAAACCTGTAAGAAGACCCAAAGAAGTTTGGAGACAAACAAAATATGCCATTAATGTTCACAGCTCACAATCAAGGATTGTTTTAATAACACATACCCATAATTCAAGCATAATAACCAATTCCAGATTATGTATATACTTCTGTTGCCAGAAAAAGATACTTTGGTTGGGGGTGGGGGGTGGGGGAAGGAAGGGGGAGATAAAATGTGTGCGCTGAATTTAGTTCACCTTTTAGTGTCTTGAAAATTAATGCTTTTTTCCAAAATTATTCATACGCTTTATATACAGTTCTAATTTTTGTCTAGGGCTACTTTTGATGAAGATATGAGTTCATGAATCAGTGTATTCACTTTCTTTCTTAGTCAACTCTAATCTGACATTGAATACAATGTTGCAAAACTTCTAGACGCTGGAAAGATCGTTTATTGAATTTAGACACTAGGGCACATAGAAGAACATGACGTGGTACTGTATATACAACACGCATCGTTTGTTTTTTCAACAGACTTGTCTTTAACATGCACTGTGTAAACGTTTGGATGTGCACACATTCTTACGATCATTATTGCTGTGACTTATAAGGAATTAATTCTGACTGAAAACAATTCCTGTCTGAGAAATGTACCTCAAGTATGAATGAACACATATGCTAGCGACCAAAATATTATTCTAAACGCTGTTTTGATGTTGTTTTTGTGAACTTCTGTACTTGCCAACCACTGTTAAAGACAGTTGATTGAAAACGGTTGTTTCGACTGTTTTTAGTAGACAAGATTAATTTGAGAGGGAGGGATTTAGAAAAAAAAAACCGCTTATATTGTTAAATGTCATAGATTGTCCACAGTGCTGACTAAGGGAACTAACCCTAAGCATACAGGAAAAGTTGGATAGACGTTAAACAAGACAATTCAAAGCACATTACTTTCATTGTTTGTGTCTCTTTACAAATTACAAATAAAAACAAAAAAAACAAACAAACAAACAAAAAGCTGAAATAGATAAGATCTAGACAATCATCTCGGACAAGCGTACATTTTACGTTGCTTTGTTTGTTTGTTTGTTTGTTTGTTTGTTTGTTTTGTTTGTTTGTTTGTTTGTTTGTTCTATTGTTTTGTTTGTTTTGCTTGTTTCTTTGTTTCCGTGTTCGTTTCTTTCTTTGTTTCCTTGTTTGTTTCTTTGTTTCGTTGTCTGTTTCTTTGTTTCTTTGTTTGTTTGCATTATGTTTATTAGCTTTTTGTTTTCACTAGTTTCGTCTGTCTTCTTTACGCCTGTCCACCTCAATGAAGTTCCATATGTTAATCATCAGTGTAGACTTCTTACTTTTATTACTCTCTAAAAGAAACATAAGCTGCTTGCACTACAAGCTGGCTGGCTAAAAATGTTTTAAAAAATCTTGGAATGTTCATCTTGGCTGGTAATAATCATAGTGTTCTTTACGTTGTTGTGCCAAACCGCAAACCAAGATTTTTCTATGAATGTTGTAGAGAAGGTTCCAAACAATGACAAAAAATCCAATACGATGATCACTGATTTGTGAAATGGAGATTTCCATCTTTGGGTATTAGTGTCTGTACCGATGTTCCGGTTCTGCTCCTTAGATGAAATAACGGTTTGATAGATGTTAATATGTATGGACTATTATTTCATTATCTCTTTTTAGTGTGTGTATGTCTTTTTTTTTAACTATTCACTTATTCTTTCATTCATTTGTCTGTTGATTGATCAATTGATTCATTCGTTCTTTCGTTTATTTATTTGTTCATATTTCTTGATGTTATTGTCATATTCAAACAAAGTTCTTAAAACTAAGAGGAAACAAGAGAATTTTGACACATCTCAACCGTTGTGTGAAATGTATATTGATGCAATGTTAATCTCTCTTTGGGTGAATGATGGTAACACACGGTTACTCAGAAAGCGTGCATGTTTAGTCAGATTTCTTTAACTGTATGCAGTGCACATATTATGGAATCATTCTGCATGCTTTTGACGCTTCAAGCCTTATGGTTGCATGCTGACTTACAGAGGATCGTAATCGTGTTTTCACAGGCTTTTTAAGTTTGTTGGAATGCTAGCTTAAGGAAGCATGCTTAATACGCACTTGTAACCCAGCACGACATGTCTAAATTCAGTAATTAGACAATTACACGCAGTGCATTGGTGTGTGCAAGCATCGACGTCAAGATTTACTTCGTTAAATGATTATGCATGGTTTGTTGTTTTGTTTACGTGTACAACCGGTTGGCTTTGTTTATACACGTGTGATAGGTACGTGTATCCCGCCAGTCTGGAAATTGCTCGTCTGAACAAGTGTTATCTTGTTGACTGAACAAGTGTTATCTTGTTGTCTGAACAAGTGTTATCTTGTTGTCTGAACAAGTGTTATCTTGTTGACTGAGCAAGTGTTATCTTGTCTGAACAAGTGTTATCTTGTTTGACTGAACAAGTATTATCTTGTTGACTGAACAAATGTTATCTTGTTGTCTGAACAAGTGTTGTCTTGTTGACTGAGCAAGTGTTATCTTGTTGTCTGAGCAAGTGTTGTCTTGTTTCTGAACAAGTGCTATCTTGTTGTCTGAACAAGTGTTATATTGTTGTCTGAACAAGTGTTATCTTTTTTGACTGAACAAATATTATCTTGTTGACTGAACAAGTGTTATCTTGTTGTCTGAACAAGTGTTGTCTTGTTGACTGAGCAAGTGTTATCTTGTTGACTGAGCAAGTGTTGTCTTGTTTCTGAACAAGTGTTATCTTGTTGTCTGAACAAGTGTTATCTTGTTGACTGAGCAAGTGATATCTTGTTGTCTGAACAAGTGTTATCTTGTTGACTGAACAAGTGTTATCTTGTTTGACTGAGCAAGTGTTATCTTGTTTGACTGAGCAAGTGTTATCTTGTTGTCTGAACAAATGTTATCTTGTTGTCTGAACAAGTGTTATCTTGTTTGACTGAACAAGTGTTATCTTGTCTGAACAAGTGTTATCTTGTTGACTGAGCAAGTGTTATCTTGTTGTCTGAACAAGTGTTATCTTGTTTGACTGAGCAAGTGTTATCTTGTTTGACTGAACAAGTGTTATCTTGTTATCTGAACAAATGTTATCTTGTTGACTGAGCAAGTGTTATCTTGTTGTCTGAGCAAGTGTTGTCTTGTTTCTGACAAGTGTTATCTTGTTTGACTGAACAAGTGTTATCTTGTTTGACTGAGCAAGTGTTATCTTGTTTGACTGAGCAAGTGTTATCTGTTGACTGAACAAGTGTTATCTTGTTGTTTGAACAAGTGTTATCTTGTTGACTGAGCAAGTGTTATCTTGTTGTCTGAACAAGTGTTATCTTGTTGACTGAGCAAGTGTTATCTTGTTGACTGAACAAGTGTTATCTTGTTTGACTGAACGTGTTATCTTATTGACTGAACAAGTGTTATCTTGTTTGACTGAGCAAGTGTTATTGTTGTCTGAACAAGTGTTATCTTGTTGAACTTGAAGAATATTCGGTAACCTGTTTTGTGCAGGTATGCACGTCAGTTATTGTGTTTCTGTTGGTTGGTTGATTAGTCTGGGGTTTGTTTGTTTGCTTGTTTGTTTGTCTGTTTGTCTGATTGTTTGTTTTCGTTTGTCTTTTTTTGTTTGTATGCTTGTTTGTGTTTTTGTTTGTTGATGTTTTTCCCATCAGGCGAATACTGCCCCCTTGAAATACAAAGGCCTTGTTGTCTGTGGTACAGCAAGTTATGCTTAGCTCCTCATATTCGCAGTTGCCATTACAGGTGTGGAAACAAGGTAATTCTTTAATGATGCAGTCAGCTCTTCGATTTAAGCACGTGTCGTGGATCTGTGTTCAGGTGTGCTCATTGACACAAAAATTACCTGACTGCAGAGTGAAGGAAACTCAAGACTCAGAAAAAATTGTCTATCCATAACAAACAAAACAAAACAACAAAATAAAAATCCTGGAATTCACCCTACAGGCAGTCATTGCTCAAAACAATACACGCCTGTTCATGTAGTGCTGTGAGCTTAGGTGTGTCTGCGTAACAGTTCGACTGTTCTGTTCAGGTGTGTCTGTGTAACAGTTGACACCTGTTCAGGTGTGTGTGTAACATTTACCACCCTGTTCAGGTGTGCCTGTGTAACAGTTTGACTACCCTTTCAGTGTGTCTGGTAACATTTGACACCCTGTTCAGGTGTGCCTGTGTAACAGTTTGACTACCCTGTTCAGGTGTGCCTGTGTAACATTTGACCACCCTGTTCAGGTGTGCCTGTGTAACAGTTTGACTACCCTGTTCAGGTGTGTCTGTGTAACATTTGACCACCCTGTTCAGGTGTGTCTGTGTAACAGTTTGACTACCCTGTTCAGGTGTGTCTGTGTAACAATTTGACTACCCTGTTCAGGTGTGTCTGTGTAACATTTGACTACCCTGTTCAGGTGTGTCTGTGTAACAATTTGACTACCCTGTTCAGGTGTGTCTGTGTAACAGTTTGACTACCCTGTTCAGGTGTGTCTGTGTAACAATTTGACTACCCTGTTCAGGTGTGTCTGTGTAACATTTGACCACCCTGTTCAGGTGTGTCTGTGTACAATTGACACCGTTCAGGTTGTCTGTGTAACATTTACACCCTTTCAGGTGTGTCTGTGTAACAGTTTGACTACCCTGTTCAGGTGTGTCTGTGTAACAGTTTGACTACCCTGTTCAGGTGTGTCTGTGTAACAATTTGACTACCCTGTTCAGGTGTGTCTGTGTAACAATTTGACTACCCTGTTCAGGTGTGTCTGTGTAACAATTTGACTACCCTGTTCAGGTGTGTCTGTGTAACAATTTGACTACCCTGTTCAGGTGTGTCTGTGTAACAATTTGACTACCCTGTTCAGGTGTGTCTGTGTAGCAATTTGACCACCCTGTTCAGGTGTGTCTGTGTAACAAGTTTGACCACCCTGTTCAGGTGTGTCTGTGTAACAGATTTGACCACCCTGTTCAGGTGTGTCTGTGTAACAGTATTGACTACCCTGTTCAGGTGTGTCTGTGTAACAGTTTGACTACCCTGTCTTCAGGTGTGTCTGTGTAACAATTTGACTACCCTGTCCAGTGTGTCTGTGTAACAATTTGACTACACTGTTCAGGTGTCTGTGTAACAATTTGACTATCTCGTTCAGAATGCAGCTATGTATTTGTGCAGGAGTTGCTGACTTTAGGCGTTGTTCCTTTAGCATTTCTGTCCGAAGAGGTAGTACTAATATAATAAAGACTGCAACTACCTATTTGCATTAGTGTGTGAGCAACGAGGAATATCCGTTCAAAAAGCAAATGACTCGTTCGTATGTCGTTTGGGGTTATGTCTTATTTATAAACGCATCTAGTCCACCCGTCTGTACATGTTTCGTTAACTGTAGTTATCTCTCGTCAAAAAAAAAAAAAAAAAAAAAAGCTGTAGGTATACATTGTCGACGTTAACTACATTTCGTACAGTTAACCCTCTGACTCCGTCACCCTATCTGCCAACATCCCGCATTGACATGTTAGGGCAGCAAAGCAAAAAGTTAACACTTTTACTCCCTCACCTTATCCACCACCTCCCTGCAGGAAGCTGGTGGATAGGGTGAGAGAGTGAAAGGGTTAAGTTTTTGTAGCAAGCAGAGGGAGTCAAAGGGTTAAGTTTTTGCAGCTGGCGGATAGGTTGCGGTAGTGACGGGGTTAAATCACACGTCTTTGTAAAGGTCTATCGCCTTCGTAAAACAAAATGTTACCATGTGATGTGTTGTTGGTGGGGGTGGGGGTGAGGAGAGGAAGGGGTTTTCGCTGAGGTAGCGCGGTACAGCGAAGCAAGCAAGCAAGCAAGCAATCAAGCAAGCAAACAAAACGACAAAGACTCAAATAGCTAGTTGTGTGTGCAGGTATCAGCGTCGGGTGTGTTCATAGAAAAAGACGGCCCCTCGGACAGAGGTGATGATGACGAATTTTGCTCCACTAGGGGCAGAGAGGAGGAGTTTGTCATCGTCACAGGTAAACATGATCACCAGGTCACTCTCGTTCTTTTTCTCCTTCTTCTCTTTTTGCTTCTTCTTCTCTTCCACTACACCACCCCTCCCCTCTCTAGTCTTCGTTCTTCTTCTCCTTGTTCTTTTTCTTCTCTTCTTCTCTTCTACTTCTCTTCTTCTTCTTTCATTTTCATCTTCTTTTACTGCTTAGTCATCATCATCATCATCTTTTCTTCTTCTTCTTCTTCTTTTTTTTTTCTTCTTCTTCTTCTTCTTTCATTTCTTTCTTTTCTCTCTTCTTTTCTTTCTTTTTCTTCTTTCTTTCTTTCTTTCTTCGTCTCTCTTCTTCTTTTTCTCCTTCTTCTTCTTTTTTCTTTCTTCTTCTCTTCTCCTTCTTTTCTTCTTCTCCTTCTCTCTTCTTCTTCTTTCTTCTTCTTCTTCTTCTTTCTTCTTTCTTCTTCTTCTTTTCTTCTTCTTCTTCTTCTTCTTTTTCTCCTTCTTCTTCTTTTTCTCCTTCTTCTTCTTCTTCTCCTTCGTCTTCTTCTTCTTCTCCTTCTTCTTCTTCTTCTTCTCCTTTCTTCTTCTTCTTCTTCTTCTTCTTCTTCTTCTTCTTCTTCTTCTTCTTCTTCTTCTTCTTCTTCTTCTTCTTCTTCTTCTTCTTCTTCTTCTTCTTCTTCTTCTTCTTCTTCTTCTTTCTTTCTTCTTCTTCTTCTTCTCCTTAGCGAATTCGTCATCATCATTTTTTTCTTGTTCTTCTTGTTCTTCTTGTTCTTCTTCTTCTTCTTCTTTTCTTCCTCCTCCTCCTCCTGCTTCTCCGTCTTCTCTTTCGTCGTCTTTTACTTTCTTTTTATCTTTTGTTTCCTTCTTCGTCGTCTTCTTTAATGATGCAATAGCCTCATGGTTAAGTAGTCTGCGCTGTAATAGCGTAACCAAGCAATCAGCATAGAAGGCCGCAATTGACTAGCCAAAAGCTGTGAAGAATAGCCCATTGGTGTTGTGCCCAATGTGGCGTTTAGCGGGCAGCCATTTGCTTGCAACAAACTTATAATCATGTAATTATGGCCCTGAGAAATAGGCTTTATATGGCAGGAACACACATGACGCTGATCTAAATAGACTGCCAGGAACAGTTACTTCTCCCCCCCCCACCCCCCACCCCCACCCCCATCTCTCTCTGTCTCTATGTCTCCAACCCCCCCCCCCCTGTCTCTGTCTCTATGTCTCTGTCTCTCTCTCTCTTTGTCTCTTTCTGTCTTACTCACTTTCTCTCTCACCCCCTCTGTCTCATTCTGTCTCTCCCTCTCTCTGTCTCTCTCTCTCGTCTCTCTCTCTCCTTCTCTCTCTCTCTCTTCTCTCTCTCTCTCTTTCTCTTCTCTCTCCTCTCCTTTTCCTCCTCTTTCTCTCTCTCCTTCCCTTTTCTCTCTCTCTCTTTCTCTCTCTCTCATCTCTCTCCCTCTCTCTTCTCTTTTCCTCTCTTCTCTCTCTCTCTCTCCTCTCTCTCTCTCCTCTCTCTCTCTCTCTCTCTCTCTCTCTCTCAGTATGATTAACATCGGGGTAGGGGCGGGGAGGGGATGGAGGGGGGAGAAGGTGGCGTAATGCTTACAGTGCTCGCCAAAAGGAAAGGTGACGGGTTTACCTTACTTTGAACACACTAAGCCAGTCTACCCAGCTTTAAACAGTATCTGTCACTCTTTAGGAACGGGAACTTGCTGACATCAATAGAGGTGAGGTCTCTAACATTTGGCCCTCCCAACAATCTCTCAGGTTACAGATTTGTGTGTGTATGTGTGTGTGTGTGTGTGTGTGTGTGTGTGTGTGTGTGTGTGTGTGTGTGTGTGTGTGTGTTGGGTGGTGTGTGTTTGGGTGTGTGTGGGTGTGTGGTGTTACAACCCCTCCAAGCTATGCAAACTGAATAAAACCATTTTTACAACTCCCCAAACTATACAAACTGAATAAACCAATGTTACAACCCCCCCCCCCCCCAACCACACAAACTGTATAAACCAATGTTACAATCCCCCCCCCAAACCACACAAACTGAATAAACCAATGTTACACAACCCCCCCCCCCCCAACCACACAAACTGAATAAACCAATGTTACAACCCCCCAAACTATACAAACTGAATAAACCAATGTCACAACCCCCCAAACCACACAAACTGAATAAACCAATGTTACAACCCCCCCCCCCCCAAACTATACAAACTGAATAAACCAATGTTACAACCCCCCCCCCAAACTATACAAACTGAATAAACCAATGTTACAACCCCCCCCCCCCAAACTATACAAACTGAATAAACCAATGCTACAACCCCCCCAAACTATACAAACTGAATAAACCAATGTTACAACCCCCGCCCCCCCCCCCCAAACTATACAAACTGAATAAACCAATGTTACAACCCCCCAACTTATACAGACTGAATAAACCAATGTTACAACCCCCCAACTTATACAGACTGAATAAACCAATGTTACAACCCCCCAACTTATACAGACTGAATAAACCAATGTTACAACCCCCCAACTTATACAGACTGAATAAACCAATGTTACAACCCCCCCCAACTTATACAGACTGAATAAGCCAATGTTACAACCCCCCAACTTATACAGACTGAATAAACCAATGTTACAACCTCCCAACTTATACAGACTGAATAAACCAATGTTACAACCCCCCAACTTATACAGACTGAATAAGCCAATGTTACAACCCCCCAACTTATACAGACTGAATAAACCAATGTTACAACCCCCCAAACTATACAAACTGAATAAACCAATGTTACAACCCCCAAACTGCACAGACTGGATAAACCAATGTTACAACCCCCAAACTGTACAGACTGGATAAATCAATGTTACAACCCCCCAAACTATACAAACTGAATAAACCAATGTTACAACCCCCCCCCCCCCCCCAAACCACACAAACTGAATAAACCAATGTTACAAACCCCCCCCCCCTAACCACACAACTGAATAAACCAATGTTACAACCCCCCAAACTATACAAACTGTATAAAACTAATGTTACACACACACCACCCCCCCCCAAACCACACAAACTGAATAAACCAATGTTACAACTCCCCCCCCCCCCCCAAACCATGCAGACTGGGTAAAACTATCATCATCATCATCATGTGACCTGACTCATGGCGTTGGCGATCATGGCCCTCCATACGAATCTGTCCTTTGTCGCTACAAGTATATCTCCCACCCTCTCTGTTCTCAACCATCCTGCATGTCCCCAAATTATACAAACTGAGCGAAAACAACGGTACAACCAAAACAAGTGTTACTGCCCACGTTCAAGCAAACAGGAACCAGAAAAAAAACAACCGAAAAAGGAATCGGAACGCGTATTTAATACAACCAAACAAGACAGGTGCAAATTTTCGGCCATCTGGCCTTTGTCAAGCGTAGACGTAAGGTCATAAACGAACAAACAGCAAATACAAAAATTAGGAGAAAAAGACTGAAATTTCCCAGCTGCTCTGATCAGTAGGAGAAAAGGACCAAAAATGACCCAAAGTTTAAAAAACTGAATGAAAACAAAACTGCATAAAAACAAGTGTTACAACTTGCCAAACTACAGAAACTAAACGAAACCAATTGTTGCAGCGAAGAGCCTGGAGGACCCTGACGAGGAATTTCAAGGCAAGCTGGTGGACAGGAACTGCGGTCGCTGCCGACGTTGTTGCCTGTGTTTCGTGCCCTGGCTGCGTCTGGAGAACTTTCTCTACAGGATCGTGTCGGACCCTCTGTTCGACCTGTTCATCACCTTCTGTATCGTCCTCAAC
>JAPXFY010000016.1:68841127-68843627 GCA_030674185.1 Monoplex corrugatus | reverse complement strand
ATCATGAAATCCTGTTGGTCAGAAATGTATACCTACCTACCTTTCCATTGAACTGATCATGAAATCATGTTGGTCAGAAACGTATACCTACCTACCTTACCATTTAAGTAATTACGAAACCCTGTTGGAACAGTTGCGAGTGGTCAAGCTGGCGCAGTCTTGGGCGACGATGCGAATCTTGTTGACCATCATCATCAACACTCTGGGAGCGATGAGTTACCTCACCATCATCCTCTTCCTCATCATCTACATCTTCGCCGTCATGGGATTGCAGCTTTTCCGTGAAAAGTATGAGAACTTCAACTTCGGGGACACCGAAGCCGCCAGGTTTGATTTTCAGCTTTTTGATAAAAGAAAAGAAAGAGAGAATAACCAGTACAGTACAGTTCACCCCTTTGGCGCCTGTATCCTGTCCACCAACATCTTTGCATTGTCAACCATGCTAGCAAAGCCAAAACTGACCCCTTTGACTCCCTCGTCCTATCCACCAGCTTCCTGCAGGATGCTGGTGGGTAGGGTGAGGAAGTCAAAGTGGTCAGTTTTTGCAGTTGGTGGATAGGCTGTGGGAGTCAAAGGGTTAATCTAACAATCGTTTATAATCAGGTTTACGTACATTGTTGTACTGACTAAATACTGTAGTACTGAATTAACGTGTGTTTTACTGAATATGAATATGAATCATTGATTATTTTAGCCAATGTTCCCTTGTTTAAGGAGTCTTGCATGTGCATACAAATAAGAAAAGAAAAAGAGAAAAGGAGGGAGGGAGGGAGGTAGAGGAAGAACGAGAGAGGGAGGGAGAGGGACGGAGAGATTTCTCAATGATCAACACTAAAATGTGTCAATGGATGACAACAACGTAAAATAACTCAAAGAGAAAGAGAGACAGGGACAGACACAGACACAGACAAGCAGACAGACAGACAGACATAGATTAACTGGTTCAATAACAAACTGGATGAACAAACCTTACCTGAAAGAAACGTAACTTCAAAGCATCATATTACTCAAAGATAGTACGTGTAACAGAAGGTCTCAATGAACCTAATAGTAAGTCCCTGCTGTTTCAGTTTTACGCATACTGTATACGCATACAAACACACAAGCGAAATGTATTAGAACTCATCATCATCATCATCAAGTGCCTTGCCACATGGCGTTGGCGATCATGGCCTTCCATCTGTTTTGATCCCTTGTTGCCTCAAGTACCTCCTCCACCCTCTTTGTCTTCAGCCAATCTGCAAGTTCGTCCATTATCTTCTCCCTGGGTCTACCTACTGGTACTCTCTGTCCCTCCATCTTTCCTATTGTGACCAGGTGCTCCAATTCCCCTTTCCTCATAAAATAGCCTATGAATGTTGCCTGTCTTTTCCTAAATTTCCTTAGGAATTATCATCTTGTGTCTGCCTCCATCAAGACTGTCTCGTTTATTTTCTTTGCTGTCCATGGAACTCTCAATATTATTCTTAGAAACCACATCTCGGCTGCCTCAATCTTGTTTTGGCTTTGCTTGTCGACTGTCCACGCCTCACAACCGTATAACAGTATTGGTTTAATATAGCATTCAAGAATTCTCTTCCTGGTGTTAATTGATAGGCATTTGTTGGTAAGAATGCTTTTCATCTTCCTGAATGCTGTTTTGGCTTGGCCGATTCTGCTGGCTATTTCTGGTGTGCATCTGCCGTCTGGTGAAATGATCGTTCTCGTTCCCAGGTATTTAAACTTATCAACCTGTCTCAAGGTTGTGCCATGTGCTCTTATTTTGCATGGGGGATTTCATGTTTTTACTGATCACCATGACTTCAGTCTTCCTGCTGTTTAGTTCCACCCCCTTACCGTTGCTTTCTATTTCTAGTATATTCACAAAGTTTTGTAGGTCCCTTTCATTTTCTGCAGTTTGCACGGTGTCATCTGCGTATCGAATGTTGTTTATCATTTTTCCTCCAACCTTTAATCCAGGGTCTTCCTCTAGATTTCTCATGATGTTTTCGCTATAAAGTGAAAACAGATCTGGTGACAAAACAACCTTGTCTGACTCCTCTTTTGATGGTTTTGGAAAGAGCTTACATCGTTTTTTATTCTCATTGCAGCTGTTTGTTCCTAATACACATTTCTGATTATTCGTAGATCTTTTCCATCAGTATTGAGTCTTTCTAGTTGGTTGATCAATTCTTCATGTCTTACCCGATCGAAAGCCTTGGTATAGTCAACAAAGCATAAATACAAATCCTTATTCATCTCGACCTTTCTATGATAGTTCTTAGGATGTATATGGCTATAAAAGTTCCTTTCCCTTCCACAAATCCACACTGTTCTTCTGCTATTTCTCTTTTGATTCTATTCCTTGTCCTCATCATGATTATTTTTAACAGGATTTTTGTTACATCACTCATCAAACTGATTGTGCGATAGAGTTCGCATTATATCGCCCCTGTCTTCTTTGGAAGTGAAATAAAAATTGAGTTTGACATATCTTTGGGGATTTTTCCAGTGTCATAAA
>JAPXFY010000016.1:68828627-68833627 GCA_030674185.1 Monoplex corrugatus | reverse complement strand
GCTTTTCCAAGACTAAGGACACTCTGCCCTCTTTTGACGGCAAGGTCACGAACCAGGACGAGGCCACCAAGATCACGGACGGGGCCGAGGTCATAGACGAGGCCGAGGTCAAGGACGAGGCCAAGGTCAAGGACAACGCGGACGCTGCGCAGGAGTCTACCGCCAATGACAAGGAGGGCCTGAAGAAGAAAGAGGAGGAGTTGGAGGAGGTGGCGTTGGACGAAGGGGTGGAGGATGATCTGAAGCTGGGGGATACGGCCATGGAGCTGAAGAAGAGAGGGGGACGGAAGACGAAGAACGCGGAGGGGAAGGAGGAGGAGAAAAAGAAGGAGGAGGAGGAGGACGAGGAGGAGAAGCCGTCTACGGAGCCGGACAGCTGTTTCCCTGACTGGTACAAGAAAAGGTGAGTGTCGTAAACGGCGTGTGTGTGTGTGTGTGTGTGTGTGTGTGTGTGTGTGTGTGTGTGTGTGTGTGTGTGTGTGTGTGTGTGTGTGTGTGTGTGTGTGTGTGTGTTCGTTCGTTCGTTGCTTGATTTACCGTCTTTTCACTAAAAGTGATATTAGACAGTGCGTGTGTGTGTGTGTGTGTGTGTGTGTGTGTGTGTGTGTGTGTGTGTGTGTGTGTGTGTGTGTGTGTGTGGCGCGCGTGTGTGTGTGTGTGGCGCGCGAGTGTGTGTGTGTGTGTGTGTGTGGTGCGCGCGCGCGCGCGCGGGCGAGCGTGTTTGTGTGTGTGTGTGTGTGTGTGTCTCTGTGTGTGTGCATGTGTCTGTGTGTGTGTGTGTCTCTGTGTGCGTGCGTGTTTGGGGGGGGGGGTGTCTAGTTTCAACGCCACCTTAATGGTTTTGCACTGCATTGTATTGTATGTATTGCATTGCATTGCATTGTACTGTACTGCACTGTACTGTACTATACTGTACTGTACTGCGCTGTACTGTACTGTACTATACTATACTATACTGTACTATACTGTACTGTACTGTACTGTACTGTACTGTACTGCGCTGTACTGTACTGTACTATACTATACTGTACTGTACTGTGTTAAACTGGAAACCACAGCCCAGTGTTTGCCTATGATGTACAGGGTGAAGTGGATCGACTCGTACAATGTCTCACCAGCGGGACAGTGCTGGAACAAGTGCCGCACCTTCATGCTGAGAATTGTGGACCACAGAGTCTTTGAATGGATTGTCCTCTTCGTCATTTTCGCCAGCAGCGTTACCCTGGTGAGTTATCAGTGAAGGAACGAGGTAGTGGTTGGTGGGATGGGGTGGGGGGGGGGGGTAGAGGGGGGATGAGAGGGATGGAGTGAGGGAGAAGGGACAGGGAGAGTGAGAGGGTGCTCCTCGTCATTCTTTGCCCATCACTGTCACCCTGGTCAGTCTTGGGAGATGACCGGCTGCATAATTCCTGTTCACAATTTTACAACTGGGTGAGTGGGTGAGTGAGTGAGTGATCGAGCAAGCGAGTGAGTGAGTGAGTAATTGAGTCAATAGATGACTGGATGAGTGAGTGAGTGAGTGAGTGAGTGAATAGATAATTGGATGAGTGAGTGAATGAGTGAGTGAATGCATGAGTGAGTGAGTTAGTAAGTGTGGGTGGATGGGTTGAGTGAGTGAGTGAGCGAGCGAGTGAGTGAATGGGTGAATGAGTGTGCGAGTGAGTGAGTGAGTGATTACGGCAAGTAAGCCAGTAAGTGAATAAGAAACGACAGAACAACTGATTGGTTACCTCATACATCTGTCTTCTTATCCATCCATCCTTTCGTCCATCTACTGAGTCCTTTCATCCATCCTTCCATCCATCCATCCATCCACCCATCCATCCATCCGTCCATCCATCCATCCTTCCATCCATCCATCCATCCATCCATCCATCCACCCATCCATGAATCCGTCCATCCATCCATCCATCCATCCATCCATCCATCTATCCATCCTCCTTCCATCATCTATCCATCCGTTCATTCATTCTTCCATCCACAGAGTCCTTTTTCATCCATTCATCCATTCATCCATCCATCCATCCATCCTTCCATCCATCCACCCATCCATCTACCCATCCATCCATCCATCCACCCATCCATGCATCCATCCATGCATCCATCCATGCAGCCATCCATCTATCCATGCATCCATCCATGCAGCCATCCATCTATCCATGCATCCATCCATGCAGCCATCCATCCATCCATCTATCCATCCATGCATTCATGCATCCATCCATCCATGCATCCATGCATGCACCCATCCATCCATCCATGCAGCCAGCCAGCCAGCCATCCATCCATCTATCCATCCATCCATCCATCCGTCCATCCATCCATGCAGCTTCCATGCATGCATCCATCCATGCAGCCATCCACCCATCCATCCATCCATCCATCCATGCATCCATGCATGCACTCATCCATCCATGCAGCCATCCAGCCAGCCAGCCAGCCAGCCAGCCATGCAGCCATCCATGCATCCATGCAGCCAGCCATATCCATCCATCCATCCATCCATCCATCCATTTATTCATGAAATGTACTGTCTTCAGGCTTTCGAGGACGTCTATCTGTACCAGAAGCCACAGCTAGAGGACGCCCTGTACTACCTCAACATCATCTTCTGCGTGCTGTTCGCCATTGAGATGGTGATGAAATGGGTGGCCTATGGCTTTACCAAGTATTTCACCACCTTCTGGACCATCCTCGACTTCTGTATCGTGGTGGTAAGTTCACAAGTTCCTGGATGCTCGACTTCTCTATGGTGGTGGTAAGTTCACAGTTCCTGCATGCTCGACTTCTGTATCGTGGTGGTAAGTTCACAGTTCCTAGCCCGCAACGTTATAAAACCTTTGACCCGTTCGATGCCCATCTGAATGTTTCCATTATTCTGGTGGTGTCAGCTTTAGTGTTTCTGAAAGCTCCTTTCTCCTACATCCTCGCTTCAAGACCATGCCAGTGCATAGAGTTTTGCGCAGGCTCTAGGCGTATGCCAGATAATTGCTGGCACGTTTGGGTGGAGTGCGTATCGAATTGTCCGAGTGCGATGAATCCCTCTTGAGCAAACTCCAAATTTCAGATTCCACGCTGCTGGTGAGTGGGTTTTGCGTGGAGGATGGTGTGGTGGTGAGGGGATATGCTGTCTGTCTGTCTGTCTGTCTGTCTATTGTCGGTCTGCCTACCTGTCCGTCAGTCTTTTTTGTTTTATGTGTGTGTGTGTGTGTGTGTGTGTGTGTTGTGTGTGTGTGTGTGTGTTGTATGTATGTGTGTGTGTGTTGTGTGTGTGGTGTGTGTGTATGTGTGTGTTGTGTGTGTGTGTGTGTGGTGTGTGTGTGTGTGTGTGTGTGTGTGTGTGGTGTGTGTGTGTGTGTGTGTGTGTGTGTGTGTTTCCTTCGCATCTTAATGAAAAATGACAATTTCGGAAAAGCAGAACAGAAATGAACAGTAATCAGGTTTTCAGTTTAGTGTGTAATATCTATCTATCTGTCTATCTATGTATCTATGTATCTATCTATGTATCTATCTATCTATCTATCTATCTGTCTGTCTATCTATCTGTCTGTCTGTCTGTCTATCCGTCTGTCTGTCTGTCTATCTATCTATCTATCTATCTGTCTATGTATCTATCTATCTGTCTATTTATCTATTTATCTATCTGTCTATCTATCTCTATATCATTATCTTATCTATCTATCTATCTATTCATCTGTATTATCTATCTATCTATCTATCTATTCTATCTATCTGTTATCTATCTTGTTATCTATCTTCTTCTCTTCTACTCTCTCTATCTATCTATCTATCTATCTATCTGTATATCTAGATAGATAGATATGTATACATAAGTTATGTTAAGCAATGGTTTTGTTGTTGTTGTTGTTGTTTTTTGTTGTTGCTGCTGCTGTGTGCAATGCAATGTACGTTTTTAACCAAACCATACGGCACGAAATGAATTGTCAGACATTTTCATCACTGCTACCCATATTTTAATGTAGATTCTCTGAAAAAAAAAAAAAGAATTTGTAACGCTTTATTTATTTCATGTTTTTGTGTGCAGATCTCTGTGGCCAGTCTGATAGGGGACTCTGTGGGAGTGTCCAACATCACTGCCTTCCGGTCCTTGCGTACCCTCCGTGCTCTCCGACCTTTGAGAGCGATCAGTCGGTGGGAAGGCATGAGAGTGAGTTCCCTTGATCACATGTATCGTCTTCTAGGAGCTTTGCATTAATACTGGGAGTCGCGACCAAGCCATGTGTGTTTCAGTACCTTCTGTCAGTGACAGCCACTAGATTAACTTGGTTTGTAAGCTAGTTACAGGGGGAGGGAGGGGGACGAGAGAGAGCTAGCCTGGTTTGGTTGGTAGGTTGGTTAGGGATAAGGGGAGATAGCTGGCCTGGCTTGGTTGGTAGGTTGGTTAGGGGGGGGGGGGAAGAGGGGGATAACTAGCATGGTTTGGTTGGTTGATAGGCTGGTTAGGGGGAAGGGGGAGATAGCTGGTCTGGTTTGGTTGGTAGGCTTGTTAGAGAGAGGGGGGGGGATAACTAACTTGGTTTGATTGGTGGGCTGGTTTGGGGAAAGAGGGGGATAACTAGCATGGTTTGGTTGGTTGGTAGGCTGGTTAGGAAGAAGTGGGAGATAGCTGGCCTGGCTTGGTTGGTAGGTTGGTTAGGGGAAAAGGGGGGGGCCTGGTTTCGGGGAAAGGGGGAGATAGCTAGCATGGTTTGGTTGGTAGGTTGGTTAGGGGAAAAGGGGGGGGGGCGATAACTAACTGGGTTTGGTTGGTGGGCTGGTTCGGGGGAAGGGGAGATAGCTGGCCTGGCTTGGTTGGTAGGTTGGTTAGGGGGGGGGGGAAGAGGGGGATAACTAGCATGGCTTGGTTGGTTGATAGGCTGGTTAGGGGGAAGGGGAGATAGCTGGCCTGGCTTGGTTGGTAGGTTGGTTAGGGGAAAAGGGGGGGTGATAACTAACTTGGTTTGGTTGGTAGGCTGGTTAGGGAGTAGGGGAGATAGCTG
>JAPXFY010000016.1:68783627-68823627 GCA_030674185.1 Monoplex corrugatus | reverse complement strand
ATCTGGAAGAACAGAGAGATCGGCTTTCCATCGAAGATGAATCTGTACAAGTCCCTGGTGCTCCCCATCCTGCTGTATGGATGCGAGAGCTGGACCATGACAGCAGAGACCACCAAGAGAATCCAGACGTTTGAAACTAAATGCTTCAGGCGCTTGCTCGGGATCTCTTGGCAAGATCGGAAGACAAACGACTTTGTGTGGAGCCAAATAACAACACTCGCAGGCCCACAAGAACCCCTCCTGGCAACAGTCAAGAACAGGAAGCTGTCGTGGTTCGGGCATGTCACACGCCACAACTCACTGCCCAAAACGGTCCTCCAGGGTACACTGGGAGGCGGCAGACGAAGGGGACGACAAGCCAAATGCTGGATGGACAACATCAAAGAATGGACCAGGTTGGATGGCCCACGCTGGTGCGACAGGCGGAGGACAGGACCGGTTGGCGACGGCTGGCTTCAAGAGTGTCTCTCATCTCTCCTCTACGCCCATCACGGGCAGGAGAATGATGATGATGATGATGATCTATCTATCTACCTACCTGCCTATCTATCTGTCTATCTATCTGTGTATCCATCTATCTGTCTATTTATCTGTCTATCCATCCATCTATCTATCTATCTATCTATCTATCTATCTATCTGTCTGTCTGTCTATCCATTTTTCTATCTATTGTATGTATATCTATCTATACATCTATCTATCTGTCTATGCATCTATCTATCTGTCTGTCTATCTTTCTATATCCATCAATCCATCTACCTATCTATCTATTTGTCTATCTATCTATCTATCTATCTATCTATCTATCTATCTATCTGTCTATCTATATCCATCTATCCATCTACTTATCTGTATCTATCTATCTATCTATCCATACATCTATCTATCTGTCTGCCTATCTATCTATCTATCTATCTGCCTATCTATTTATCTACCTATCTATCTATATGTCTATCTATTCATTTATCTATCTATCTATCTATCTATCTGCCTCTCTATCTATCTAGCTATCTAGCTATCTATCTATCTGCCTATATATCTATCTATCTATCTGTGTACAGGTCGGTTCTACAAATGTGTGAGCGCCACCTCCGGGGAACTGTTACCAGCCAGCTCGTACCCCAACAAGACCTTCTGCGAGAGTGCTGGAGAGAGATGGCTGAATTCCAAAATACACTTTGATAACTCTATAGCTGGCTTCCTGGCCCTCTTTCAAGTGGTCAGTGTCTGACGTTGGTTGATTGATTGGTTGGTTGGTTGGTCGGTCGGTTGGTTGGTTGGTTGGTTGGTTGGTTGGTTGGTTGGTTGGTTGGTTGGTTAGTTGGTTGGTTGATTGGTTGGTTGGTTGATTGGTTGGTTGGTTGGTTGGTTGGTTGATTGGTTGGTTGGCTGATTGGTTGGTTGGTTGGTTGGTTGGTTGCTTGGGTAGGTGGGTGAGTGAGTGGTTGTTTGGTTGGTTGGTTGATGTGTGCATGCATGAGAGAGAAAGAGAGAGAGTGGGTGTGTCTGTCTGTCTGTCTGTCTATGTATGTCTGTCTCTCTGTCTGCCAGATTGTCTGACTGTCTGCCTGTAGGTCTGTCTGTCTGTCTGTTGATCTGTAGGTCTGTCTGTCTGTTGATCAGTAGGTCAGTCTGTCTGTTGATGTCTGAGACAAACATGTGTTAGGAAGATTCTCTCAGCTGTTTCTGGGTGGTTCCGAACCACATTTTTTTGTCAAACATATGAGCCATTGAAGAGTCACGAATACGTAAGTTTGAAAATCAAGGCGCCAAAGTCAAGGTTACACGGATCAAAAAAAAAAGTTAGTGCCTAAAGTCGGCACCTTATGAGCAATGTGTCTGAACATCACTATCTCAAGAACTTCTGGCAATGTTTGCTTTCTGTTTTCACTGGGGGGTTTTGACAGTCTACCATTGTCCTCGTATCACGTCAAGTTTTATTTCATCTGATGCTTTCCCAGTGGGGATGCCGAAAGCTCTTTCAGTATAAATAGTATCCCCACTTCTGGAAATTCTGTGCTAGAAATGCCCTCTTTTCTGTCACTCTCTTTATTTCTTCCTTCTTCCTTTGCTTTGCATCGTTTCTTCCTATCATTGTCTGCCTTCCTGGTCCAGTCACGTGCATGTGTTCGATAAAGTCTTACGTACTTTTTCTTAGGATTGATAATTAGGTATGTACATGTACATGTATATTAAGTGCCTTTTGGCTCTAAGGAAGTGACGTATGCGGAAGCAATTTTAGGTAATTTAGGCCCGTGTTTAGATGTTTTGGTGTCCTTAGTTATGTTTAAATTTGGATTCAGGTATGTTTTTAAATCCTCTGTTTGATAAATTGGATGGAGTGGTCAACGCCAGGGGCATCTCCTTAGGTTATGTGCGCGAAAGCATTGATATATGTTGTTAATTTTCTGTTCTTTTTTCCTGTTCAAGTACTGTGTGTGTATTGAAACGGTTATAGCCCTGATATGGCTCTACGCAGTCGGCTGGGCTTTGAACAACAATAACACTAACAATCTCATACCTTTTCTAGGTCGCGGTGACTTTGAGATGTACAGAAAATTAACGTATTTTGTATAAAAAGAGAATTTGTCAGAATCGCTTTTGAGTTTTGTCTTGTTTTGTATTGTTTCGGTTTATTTGATTTGGTTTGGTTTGGTTTGTTTGTTTGTTTGTTGTTGTTGTTTTTGTTGTTGTTGTTTATTTGTTTGTTGTTTTTTGTTTTCTTTTAATTTGTTTGGTTTGGTTTTGTACCAGGAAGATTGTTGAAGTCTAATGTTAGGTTTTGCTTACCGATTAACTTATTATGAAAATCAGGTTTCGATCGGACATAGGGTAAGTGCTGTAATTCTGACTCTACCTAAGATCTAAGTCAGGTTCCTAAGGCCTAGCCAATGTCAGTCCATTGACTTCATTCCGTTTTGCTTGTTTGTTTGTTTTTGTTTGGGTTTTTTGTTTGTTTGTTTGTTTTGTTCCTTTGTTTTGTTTGTTTTTTTTTCAGTTAGAAGGACGCGTGCTCTTAGCAAAGTACAACTTTACCATTATTATTTATGTCAGTGTTGAAATAATAACCATAACCATGACTGATTGTTGCATTTTCTGTGGGTGCCAGGCGACCTTTGAGGGTTGGATGGAGGTGATGGTTGATGCTGCGGATGTCACGGAGGTTTGTCAGTGTTTTTTTTTCACTCGCGCGTGCACGTGTCTATGGTGTGTGTGTGTGTGTGTGGTGTGTGTTGTGTGTGTGTTGTTTGTGTGTGTGTGTGTCTGTGTTGTGTGTATGTATGTAGTGTGTATGTATGTATGTATGTATGTATGTATGTATGTATGTATGTAGTATGTAAATATCAATGTATATGTATGCATGCATGCATACATGTATCATCATCATCATCAGGTGCCCTGTCGCATGGCGTTGGCGATCATGGACTTCCATCTGTCTCTATCTTTTGTTGCCCCTAGCATCTCCCCCACCCTCCTCGTCCCCAGCCACCCCGCAAGCCCGTTCAGCACTCTCTCCCTGGGTCTACCCGGTGTTCTCTTTCCCTCCAGCTTTCCCGTTGTGACCAGGTGTTCCAAATCCCCCTTCCTCATAAAATGGCCTATAAATGTTGCCTGTCTTTTCGTAATCTTCCTTATGAGTGATCTACTTGTGTCTGCCTCCATCAAGACTGTCTCGTTTGTTTTCCTTGCTGTCCATGGAACTCTCAACATTCTTCTTAGAAACCACATCTCGGCTGCCTCAATCTTGTTCTGGCTTTGTTTGGCATACATGTATGCATGCATGTAAACATGTATGTATATATGTATGCATGCATGCATGTATGTATGTATATATGTATGCATGCATGTATGTATGTATGTATGTATGTATGTATGTTGTATGTATGTGTGCGTGATTGCGTGTACGCATGTGTATGTGTATGCATGTGTGTGTGTGTGTGCGCGCGCGCGTGTGTGTATGCATGTGTGAGAAGGAAAGGAGATGGAGGGGAAAAGCGACAGGAAGGTAGACAATATAGGTAAATGCATCTTCACGATCGATTGATTTGACAAATGTGACCTCCCAGCACAAAATCAGTCTTAACTAGAATTTTGGGTGTTTTGAGGTAAACATATCACTGGAAATTGCACATTCTGCTGATCATTTTGGTACTTGAATAAAGCTTGTACTCCAAAAAATGTAGAAGTTATGTATGTTTAAAGTCATAAAGTTGTACGACGGCCATTATGAGAAAACGGCTCTTAAGTTTTTGTGTGCTCTCCTACACATTTTTCTTAATTTTCTTTATTTGGTGGCTTTGACCCGGTTTCTTCCTAATTTTAGCTGTCATTATCTGAAAAGTGCACCAAAGAGCTTTCTGTCAGTTATCACATGTGGGGGTCTTGTACATGTTAGGGTTCACAATATGAGACAAAAGTAGGTACTTTTGGTAAGAAATTGCATTCTTTCTACTACGATCAGAGCATTAAAATGCCTTTTTTAATTGATTAATGATATTTTTTCAAGAAAAAAAATTTCTGTGGGGGGATAGATTATAATCCACAGAAATCAATTTTGAGAAAAAGTCAAAACACCCCAGATAGATCCTCAGTCACCTTTCCAGCTCCTAGTGCTTCGACTGACTGCGAGTTAAGACTGAATTGGTGGTGGAAGGTCACAAATACTTATTTCACCAAAATGAATTGACATATACTCCTATAATGAATCAAAAGACAGCTGCCTTTTTCGAAAAATCTAGCAAGATATTGAACTGGAAGCGGGGGGTGGGGGTGGGGCGGGAAGGGGTTGCAGTGGGAGGAGAAATGAACTTCTGAAACATTAAGCTGACACCTCCAGGATGATTGGAGCATCAACAGGACAAGTGCCATGTTGCGGGCTGGGACATACACCAGATCTTGAGCCCACAAGTTCTTACTGGGCCAGGCAACTCATCAGAGAGTTAGGGATGGAGGGAGGAAGGAAGACTGACAAAAAGACAAAGAGACAGAGATTGAGACACAAACAGATAAAGACTGAGAAAAACAGGAAGGGGGGGGGGGGGTGGTTGTTTGTTTGTTTGTTTGTTTGTTTGTTTGTTTGTTTGTTTGTTTGTTAAAGGTTTTCAAGGTTTGATTTATTAATACAGGCAGTAGAGGCTAACAGAATGAGATTATTACGTGAACTTGATGTCGGAGTGATACATCTCACAAGTTTAAAGGACAACAACCATCGTTTGACGTGACGGATGGCAAAGGAAGAAAAACGAAAGACATTTAAACTCCAAGCATTACTTAAAAATCAGATTTAACCCCTTGACTACCTCACCCTGTTCACCAGCATCCTGCACTGTCAGTTATGCTAGAAAAGCAAACTATTAACCCTTGGATTCCCTCACTCGATCTACTAGCTTCCTGCAGGAAGGTGGTGGATAGGGTGATTGAGTCAAAGGGTTAAGTTTTTGCAGTTTGTGGACAGGCTGCGGTAGTTAAAAGATTAAGGTGTTTTTTTGTTTTTTTTTGCAGTTTCTGGAAAAGGTGCGGGAGTCAAAAAGGTTAAGTTCTCGTAGTTTGTGGATAGGGTGCTGGAGTCAAAGGATTAAGTTTTTGTAGTTTGTTGATGAGGTGCGGAAGTTAGAGGGTTAAGTTTTTGCCGTTTGTGGATAGGGTCCGGGAGTCAAGGGTTTTAAGTTTTTGCAGTTTGTGGATAGGGTACGAGAGATCAAAGGGTTAAGTTTTTGCAGTCTGTGGATAGGGTGCAGAAGTCATAGGGTTAAGGTTTTGCAGTTTGTGGATAGGATGCGAGAGTCAAAGGGTTAAATGTTTGCAGTTTGTGGATAAGGTGAGGGAGTCAAAGGATTCTTTTTTTTTTCAGTTTGTGAATAGGGTGCAGGAATCAAAGGGTTAATTTTTTTGCAGTTTGTGGATAGGGTGAGGGAGTTAAAGGATTCTTTTTTTTTTTTTTTTTTTTTTTTTTTTTTCAGTTTGTGGATAGAGTGCGGGAATCGGAGGGTTAATTTTCTTTTTGCAGTTTGTGGATAGGGTGCGGTAGTCAAAGGATGAACTCCCAACGTTACTTTTTTTCAACCAGGTGGACCTACAGCCAGAATTTGAGGCCAACCTCTACGCTTACCTCTACTTCGTCATTTTCATAATTTTCGGCGCTTTCTTCACCCTCAACCTCTTCATCTCTGTCATCATCGATAACTTCAACGAGTTGAAGAAGAAGGTGAGAATCTTTTCATTGTCGTTTTTCTTTAAAGAGTGTGGCCCAGTGATGTCTGTCTGGGTTGTGAACTGTTCTTTTGTGAACCTCTTTGTGTTGTATGCTATAGCATCTCTTTGCAGAGTTCTGTGTCTGTCTCTTTCTGTCTGGCGCTCTCTGTCTCTCTGTCTCTCTCTCTCTGTCTCTCTCTGTCTCTCTGTCTGTCTGTATGTCTCTCTCTTTCTCTCTGTCTGTCTGTATGTCTGTCTGTATGTCTCTCTCTCTGTCTCTGTCTCTCTGTCTGTCTGTCTCTCTCCTCTCTCTCTCTCCCCATGGACATGCTTGGGGCTCTTTCTGTATAAACAGTTTTCCTTTGCGAACCTCTTTGTATGCTGTGTACTATAGTACTATAGCATCTCTTTGTAGTCTCCTCTCTCTCTCTCTCTCTCTCTCTCTCTCTCTCTCTCTCTCTCCTCTCTCTCTTTCCCTGTATCTTTCTCATGTGTATAGAATAGCAACGGCATGTTTGAAAAATGGCTTCTAGCCAATAACTTTTACCGTTGGAAAATAATGCAACATTGTCATTGTCATTCTCTCTCTCTCTCTCTCTGTCTCTGTGTGTCTCTCTCTCTGTCTGTCTGTCTCTCTCTCTCTCTCTGTCTCTCTGTCTGTCTGTCTGTCTGTCTGTCTGTCTGTCTGTCTCTCTCTCTCTGTCCCCCTGTCCCCCCTCTCTCTCTCGCTCTCTCTGTCTGTCTGTCTGTCTGTCTGTCTGTCTCTCTCTCTCTCTCTCGTTTTCGCTCTCCTTCGATTGCTCTGTCTCTCTCTTTCTCTCCACTTTCGTTTCCATCTATTTAGTTCATTTGTATGAATACAGAAGTTCTGTGTATTACAGTATTGTAGCCCTTCTGTGGCGTGAGCTACATGTAAACAAACCTTTATGTGCTTATGTGCCATTATTGATGATTTTTTTTAAATGTGTTCGTACGTATGTATGTATGTATGTATATACGTATGTATGTATGTATGTATGTATGTATGTATGTATGTATGTATGTATGTATGGGTGTATGTATGTATGGGTGTATGTATGTATGTACGTATGTATGTATGTATGGGTGTATGTATGTATGTACGTATGTATGGGTGTATGGGTGTATGTATGTGTGTATACATATATGTGTGTATGTATGTATGCATGTTATGTATGTAGGTAGGTAGGTAGGAATGTGTGTATGTGTATACATATACATGTATGTGTGTATGCATGTATGTATGTATGTATGTATGTATGTAAATATGTACGTATGTATGTATGTATGTATGGGTGTGTGTATGTATACATATATATGTGTATGTATATATGCATGTGTGTATGTATGTAGGTAGGTAGGTAGGAATGTGTGTATGTATCAAGCATGTTTTTGTTTGTGTGTTAGCCCTTCTGTGCTATACACACATGCTTTATGCGTGTGCTTTTAAACATGCTCTGTTCCTGTAACTTCAGAGTGATTTTGAACAATTCTGTGGCGAAGCGGTAAGTAAGAATTCTCTTCCTGGGATGGCTATCTGACTGACTTCTGTTTCACTCCGAATGTAAACAACGTTCTTTGTTCTCAAACAAATTAACAATTCAGTGTTGATTCTCAAGCTGCATTTACTGAAAGAATATGTTTCAATATGCGTAGGAAGATAATGGACTCAAGCAAACACACAAATCAACTAAGTTAAAGAAATTATGAAACAAATCAAATCAAAGTTAATCAAAAATGTAGAAACAAGAAATAGGACTTTTCCTTGTTTCGTCTTTTTTTTTTTTTTTTTTTTTTTTGCTGCTTCAACTTAACTTCAGCTTTTATTATTACTGGTCCTTCAGAGTTCTTTCTAATGATGTGTTCCTCTGTTCTGTGTGTTCCTTCGTTCTGTCATTGTCTTCGATATACTCTTTCCATCTACCGAATATTTTTGTCTTTTTACAAATAATCGTACAATCTTTTGATTGTAAGCTTCTAGTTGATGTGCATGTCTTTTTCTTATGAGCAATTCTTCAGTATTTCTGTACGGTAACTCAGGATCTGTTTCGTGTGGGTCTTCTATTTCTATGGTCTGTGTTTATAGCCAAGCTTCCTTAGCTTCATTACAATAATTCCTGACTTCCTTACCTATCTTTTTTGTATTCTTCCTCTTTTCCCTTTGCCTATTTGCCTTTCTACGTCCATCCGTCATTTCTTTCGTCATCCAATTCTTCTTTGCATTGCCTTCAACTTTAGGTATTTCTTAACAAGCTCTATTCACTGAACTATTCAATTTTTTCCATTGTTCGTCACTGTCCCCGATATTTTCCAGCGCATTGAATTGGTTTTGAACAGATACGCTAAATTGTGTACGAGTTGATTCATCTGTCTTTAAAAGTCTAAGATTTAGTTTGATGTTATTTCTGTTGGGTTATTTTTTCTGTTCAGCTTCAGTTTGAGTTTTCCCAATACGGGATTATGGTCACTGTTGTAACCTGCGCCTGGCAATGTTTCTGCTGTCAGTAAAGAATTTCTAAATCTCTTATTTATCAGGATGTAATCAATTCGATTTCTTGTGCTGTCTCCTGGATTTATCCACATCTACTTTCTACTGTTAAATTGCTCAAAACCAAGTGTTTCCTATTATGAACTCGTTTACTTGTGCCCACTCAAAGAATGCCTCTCCTTTTTTATTTTGCGTGCCAAGGCCAGGAGGTCCAACTACTGTATGTCATTTGCCTTTTCTTTTCCCATTTCAGAATTACTATCTCCCATTATGATTACCAAAGAGATAAGAGGGAAGCAGGGAAAATTTTTATGATAAAATTATTATTTTGAGGAGTGTTTTGAGCTTACGGTTTTTGTGCTGTGTATCCGCTTCTATGCTAGCTGAATGGGTAGCGCAAACTGTGTTGGGTTTGAGAAGTTCTGCAATGTGGGAGATAATTCCTAATGATTCTCAATGGTTATGTTCTTTGATTAATCCCATTATGATTGTAGTATCCAGTGATTTACCTTGAACCTCGGCTGTCTCTAATTCTACATAGAACTTATCAGTTTCCTCCTCAGTACTTGCGGATGTTGGTGCATAGACTTGGACGATGTTGATATCAAATGGCTTGACCTCAAATCTAACTAGTAAAATGCAGTCTGATAATTATGGCCCATTGTCCTTTGATAGACGTTGATTTCACATTGTGTATTATGATACTTAACCCTCTTTCGTGTGTGTCACCTCCAGAATGTATGATTGTATGTTTGCCCGACGTTATATGTTTGCTCCCTTCTATCTCACCTCTCCTAGTCCTAAAATATTGATGTACAGTTTTTCTATTACTATCTTGGCATTTTCTACTTTTTCCTTCTGGAGCTTTGTTCTAAAATTGAGTGTAGCAATTCTGATATCTTTTAACTTAACAGCAGTAGTTTGATTGCGGTCTGGTGTCTCCTGCTTAACACGATTTCTCCTACCAGGCAAAGATGCTCCAGTGGAGCCCCTATTCACGTCATTCACTTTTGTTCTGTTCGTACTTTGGGTCATGACATTCTTGGGAGAATCTGATAATGCTATCCTGTTGCCTTCCATCGGTTTTTGTACGGACTCTCCGCTGACCTTTATCGTTATCACGACTACCCACAAGTACAAGGGACTGTACGCAGTTTTATGGCGCTTCTATTCGTCGAGACGATCCCTTCTTCGAGCGTGAGGCATATAGCGACACATCCTTAGCACCGGATGTACTTCTCGCTCTCCACGATCACCACCATTTGAATGGCGACTGCTAAGCAGCTCTCCCTCCCCCCCCCCCCCATATCTGGACGTCCTTCTCCTATCCACCGCTGGTGGTCACTATAGTAATAGTGTTGGTTACCATACCCAACCCAGCTCGTCCCTAGAAGGTGGATACAAATAAATAAATAAACAAATGAATAAATAAATGAATAAATAAATAAATATATATGTATATATATGCATATGTATGTGTGTGTATAGATAGCTAGCTAGATAAATAGGTAGATAGATAGCTAGATAGATAGATAGATAGATAGATAGATAGATAGATAGAGAGAGAGAGAGAGAGAGAGAGACGAGACAGACAGACAGACAGATAGATAGATAGATAGATAGATCGACTTTGATCATTGAAATGGCGTAGAAAATGGGACAGTAAGAGAAAAAAGGAGAAGGAAAAAAAAACCACACCCATATTCACACAGCAGAAATAACACAAATATCGAAAATCAAGAAGATATGGTCTTGTAGTGATGACATCTATTCACTTTCTGTTTTGGAACAAACAAGAATTCACTCCCCCACCACCACCCCCATTACAATAGCAGGAACGATAAATCAATACTTTCATTGTGGGTGGTCCTTCAACGTTCTTTCTTATAATATATTCTTCGTTTCTGTCATCGTCATAAACTGCTTTAATGTACTCTCCCCATCTATCTAATATTTTGTCTCTTCCATAATAATCGTACCATCTTTAAATTTTAAGCAACCGGTTGATGTGCGCCTTTTTTCCCTGTGGGCAATTTCTTCAATATTTCTGTGCATAAACTTAGAATCTGTTTTGTGTCTGTCTTCTGTTTCTTTGCACTTTGCTTCTAGCCAAGCTTTCTTATCTTCATTGCACCTGTTCCTAATTTCCCTGTGTATCAAATCAACACTGAATACAGTAAAGAATGACTGTAGAGGTCTACCCGAGCAGAAAAGAAATAATCAACATAGCCAAAGAAATCGTCCCCCATTACAGTAACAAGATCGATAAACCAACACTTGAGTACGATAAAGGCTATCAAAATATGTCTACCCCTACTGCCATCCCAAGCTGCCCAGAATAAAAAAAATTCTGTTGCCTCGAAGACTGAAAATTTGTAGTTTCCTCCATCTCAATGGAAAACGAAATTCTAAACGGCTATAACGTATATTGCGGCTGAAACAACAGAGTCTGTGATGTATTCCGTCTGCCACGAATATTCAAAACATCGATCTATATTTTTGAAACTTTTTCGTTCCCTCAGTTTGGCTGCCAGTTCTGTGCAGGAAGCTAGTGGATAGTTGGAAGGAATGAAAGAGTTGACCGAATCTCAATGACGAGTTTTCATAATGGTATCCGTCCACCCACCCACCCCCACCCCCTTTCAATGACAGCCGAAGGGCAAAACTATTACTGTTGTCTGTTAGATTTTCATCAGTAAACTAACCAGTTCTTTTATATTCCTTAAAAACGATTTCCCTCTTGTTGTTGAAATTTTGTATGGTTTTTGTTTTGTTTCGTTTTGTTTTGTTTTTGTTTTTTGTTTGTTTTCTTGTTAACTTGTTATATCCCGTTCTATGTTCTGTTCTGTTTTGTTCAATTGGTTTTATCTAGTTGCATCACGACGTTGTGCCCGGATTATTTTTTTTTCTAATTAGGCTGTTTGTTTGTGTTTGTTTGTTTGTTTGTTTGTTTGTTTGTTTGTTGTTTGTGTGTTTGTTTGTTTGTTTGCAAAGAGGAGGACATGAAACTTCTAACCTTTTCGCTTATTGTCTGTCCGCACCAACATCTCTCTCTCTCTCTCTCTCTCTCTCTCTCTCTCTCTCTCTCTCTTCTTGTGTCTCTCTCTCTGTCTCTCTCTCTTTCTCTCTGTCTCTCTCTGTCTATCTCACTGTCTCTCTCTGTCTGTCTGTCTGTCTGTCTGTCTGTCTCTCTGCCTCCCTCTCTCTCTCTCTCTCTCTCTCTCTCTCTCTCTCTCTCTCTCTCTCTCTCTCCCTGTGTGCTACCTGGTGTTGGATATGAAGCTATAACCTTCTCGCTTTCACCTAAATCTCCCCTCCTTTCAGTCTCTCTTTCTCTCTCTCTCTCTCGTCTCTCTCTCTCTCTGTCTCTCTCTCTCTCTCTCTCTCTCTCTCTCTCTCTCTCTCCTCTCCTCCTCTCTCTCTCTCGGTCTCTGTCTTTCGCTCTCTGTCTCTGTCTCTGTCTCTCTCTCTCTCTCTCTCTCTCTCTCTCTCCTCGCTCGCTCGTCTCTGTCTTTCGCTCTCTCTCTCTTGCTCTCTCTCTCTCCCTCTCTCTCTCTTGCTCTCTCTTTCTCTCTCTCTCTCTCTCTCTCTCTCCTCTCTCTCTCTCTTGCTGTCTCTTTCTCTCTCTCTCTCTCTTTGTGGCTACATGTAATCTGTAGGCTAAAAAAAGTAAAGAAGAAAAGAAAAGAAAAGAAAAGAAAGAGGCCCACAATGTGTTTCTGCTGGAGTGACATTTCCGATATTGGGGGCACAGATTCCACCCTGGTTTATCTCACGGAGTTCTTAAATGATGATTGGTGTTCGTTCAACACGAAGTCATCACGCTCGCTCAGTTGTATATGCGCTCCACCCAAATCTGGCCAATTCCTTGAGTCAGCGTAAAACTCTCATTTGATAACTCCCAAGTGCCACAGGTCCAATAATAATGACAATGATAATCATTTGATAACTCCCAAGTGCCCCAGGTCCAATAATAATGACAATGATAATCATTTGATAACTCCCAAGTGCCCCTCCCAAAAAGGGTCCAATAATAATGGTAATGATAATCATTTGATAACTCCCAAGTGCCACAGGTCCAATAATAATGACAATGATAATCATTTGATAACTCCCAAGTGCCACAGGTCCAATAATAATGATAATGATAATCATTTGATAACTCCCAAGTGCCACAGATCCAATAATAATGGTAACGATAATCATTTGATAACTCCCAAGTGCCACAGATCCAATAATAATGATAATGATAATCATTTGATAACTCCCAAGTGCCACAGATCCAATATTAATGGTAACGATAATCATTTGATAACTCCCAAGTGCCACAGATCCAATAATAATGGTAACGATAATCATTTGATAACTTACAAGTGCCACAAGTCAAGTAATATGATAAAGATATTAAAAAGATGGAGCCCAATGATAACTTTGATAACTCCTAATGCCATGGGTACATTGATAGTGATGATGATATTAACGATATAGACCTTGATGAAAGACCATTTGGCAACTCTCAAGTGCCACAGGTATAGTAAAATAATGGTAATGACATTAATGAGATGGAACCTGATGATAAATCGCTTGATAACTCCCCAGTGCCACAGGTCTAATAAAAAAATGATAATGACATTAATGAGGCACCAAAACCTTGATATAAAGTACCAAAGAAATAAGAGGGAAGCAGGAGATTTTTTTATAATATATGTTCTGAGCTTACGGTTTTTGTGCTTTGTATCTGCTTCTATGTTAGCTGAATGGGTAGCGCAAACTGTGTCGGATTTGAGAAGTTCTACAGAAAGGGAGATAATCCTACGTGACTCTCAAGAATTATGTGCTTTGATTAATATCTTGATACAAAAATAAAATCAAAGCCGGCACTCTATCATTCACAAATCCATTCACTCACAATGACCAAAAATAAAAAAAATTAAAAACAAAACAAAAAACAAGGATGTAAAGCACACACAAACCGGAAGAGCAAGGATGGGGGGGGGGGGGTGCAGGAGAGTGGGGATCAGACGAAAGGGTGGACACGTCTGAGTCTGAATAATATACACTTCTGTTAAAAGGGGGTGGGGGCATTTGATATAGAGAGAGACAAAGACTTAATAAGAGATCAAGAGAACTGTTTAAGGACAGATTTTAGTCAGATATTTACATAGTGATTATATTTCAGCTTAACAAACAACATGTTTATAAATGCGGCAGGTTATGGAAAGAGTTTGGTTAAACATTTACATAATATCATAGTTTTAGCTTAACAAATAACACGCTTGTAAATGCGACAGTTTATGGACAGATTTTAGTTAAACATTTGCAGATTGGTCAAACTTTAGCTTAACAAACAACACTTTGTAAATGTGGCAGCTTATGGATAGATTTTAGTTAAACAGTTACATACTGGTCATATTTCAGCTGAACAAACACCATGCTTGTAAGTATGCATGGACCTAGTCTTCGATGTCACAAGGAATGATCAATATCAAAATGGTGTGGGTATATTGTTCTGATCAGCTATGTATATTTGTGAGGCAATATGATTTTTGAGTCATCTATGTTATGGCGGCCGGTGTTTGGTTTGTAGTAAAATATGGTTTGATTATTTGGTCATCATTTTGTCATCACTGCAAGTGACAGAGCCCAGGGTATTGAGAGAGTTTGGTTGATGTGGTTGTGGATGTTGGTTGGTTGGTTGTTGGTTGGTTGGTTGGTTGGTGGGTTGGGATGGTTGGGTTGGTGATACTTTGTTTATTTGTTTGTTTGTGCAGAAACCGACTTTCATCAGTAAACAAAAATATGACCCGTTCTGACAATAGGTACAATAAGTCGGGGAAGGCCTTTTGCTGCTGTGGGCTGAAAACTCTGAACAGAGGCACATTTGTCAATTTCGAGTTTTCTGCATTTTCATGCCCTATAACCACTTTTACACCATGTCCTAACACAATAAAGTCAAATTCAATGGATAAGTATCATTTTTTGTGTGTTTTAATGTATGGTGAGTGCTGCTATCTCCTTTCAAAATATTCACAAGTTCCGTAACATTTTGGTGATTAAAGTACGCTTTTCTTAAATTTATTTTTTCTTTTTGTTGTTTTGGATGGATGGACAATTAAGTAAACAAGGGAAGTATGAAATTTCAGCTGATTTGGTTGATATTTAATGCTTGTTGCTAAGGAGTTTCTGACCATACCCTTTCAATTCAGACCTATTCTCTTCAACACTGTTTTTCTCAAAATGGCCGACTTGACCCCTCTCATCTTTGAAAGCCCATAACTCTTTTGTTTTGGTAGCCTGAAACTCAACTTTAGTACCATTTGAAAGCTGAGATTCTAAACTTTATAGTGATACCAAAACCTAAAGATGCCTAAACTGAGACTTATTGTGCCTTTTGTGAGAATGGGTCACATATACATATAGACAAAAATGATACGTGGCGCTTTTATTGCACGACACGCTTTTCCCGGGTAGAGCAACCCGAGTTTCGAGCGGTAAATCCTCTGTGAAAAACGGAAAGAAATCTCAATCACAGTAACTACCAGCGTTCAAGCACAGAGGAGCCAGGAGCACACACACACACACACAAATACAATCAGGCGCGTATTTGTAATGTATCAAACCAAGACAACCGCAGTGTTATTATTTTCGGCCAACTGGCCTTTGTCAAGCGTATCCAGAAAGCAACAAAGAAGAAAATGTGCAAAATTCGGTGGAAATGAAAGCAGTAGACGACTTTGCCGACGTCGCGTTGAGTAGAAGAAAATGGCATATAACTAACCTCTCCCTCCCCCCCCCCCCCCCCCGTCCAAAAAAAACAAAACAAACAAAAAACAAAGAAAGGAAAAGAAAGAAAGTAAAAAAATGAAAGAAAGACGAATTTCGAAATGAAATGATCATGTCGTTGTTTTCTGTATGAGAATAATCTGAACATTATATGTGTGTGTATGTGTGTGTGTGTGTGTGTGTGTGTGTGTGTGTGTGTGTGTGTGTGTGTGTGTGTGTGTGTGTGTGTGTGTGTGTGTGTTGTGTCTCTGTGTGTGTGTGTGTTTCTGTATGTGTGTGTGTGTGTGTGTGTGCGCGCGCGCGCGCGCGTGTATGTGTGTACGTGATGGTGATTTTTTTCAAGGATGTAAAGTAGTCTCAGTATCATTGATTATGATATGTTTAATTAATATTGTGTCACAGTAACGTTTGAATGTGTACCGTATTGGCAGTTGCGTGTATTTTTGGACGCAGTAGATTTCATGACCTTCTCTATCATGAAAACGTTGTGTTTATATTGTGTATCATTAAAGTGTAAACATGTGTCTAACAGGCAGATATGTTTGTTTTTTTGACGCAGTAAGTTGTTTGATCTCTCTACAACGATGAGGACGTTGTGTGTTGATTTTATGTTACATGAAGATGTAAATATGTTACTTTACTGGTAGTTGCGGTTTTTTGTTTTGTTGTTGTTTTTTTTTGACGTAGTATCTTCTATGATCTTCTTCTACATCATGATGTTGAGTTTATTTTGTGGCGCAGTATGAGGGCGGTTACCTGGATGCCTTTCTGACGGAAAGTCAACGTAACTACTACAACACGCTGAAGAAACTGGGCAACAAGAAACCTCAAAAAACCATCAAGCAGCCCAAGGTATCTGTCTGTCTGTCTGTCTGTCTGTCTGTCTGTCTGTCTATCTGTAAGTCCTGTCACTGTCCCTGTCTGTCTGTCTGTCTATCTGTCTGCCTGTCTTTCTTTCTCTCTATCTCTCTCTTTCTCTGTCTGTCTGTCTGTCTCTCTCTCTCTCTCTGTTTCTGTCTCTGTTTCTCTTTCTCTCTCTCTCTCTCTCTCTCCCTCTCTCTCTCTCTGTCTCTATCTGTCTCTCTGTGTCTGTCTGTCTGTCTCTCTGTCTCTGTCTGTTTCTCTCTCTCTCTCTCTTTCTCTCTGTCTCTCTCTCTCTTTGTCTGTCTCTCTGTCTATCTCTGTATCTCTCTGTGTTTCTGTCTCTCTCTCTCTCTCTCTCTCTCTCTCTCTCTCTCTCCTCTCTCTCTCTCTCTTGTGTGGTCTCACTCTCTGTGTGTCTCACTCTCTGTCTTTGAACTTCGGAAGATTAGCTCTGTCCGCCACCTCCTGTCTGCTGACGCTACTAAAACTCTAGTCTGTGCTTTCATCTTCTCTAAACTTGACTATTGCAACTCTCTTTTGGTTGGACTTCCTAAACATCTCTTACATAGACTTCAACGAATACAGAATAATGCCGCCCGTCTGGTTTGTAGGTCCTCTAAATTTGAACATGTCTCTCCTTTGCTTCACTCACTTCACTGGCTTCCCATCTCAGACAGGATAGATTACAAAATTTCTTCACTGACCTACCATGCTGTCTCTGGCACTGGCCCTGAATACCTCTCTGAACTTGTTCACATTTACACTCCTTCTCGCTCTCTCCGCTCTTCATCTGACACTAGACTTCTCCGCATTCCCTCTGTGAGGACAAAAACTTATGGCCAACGATCTTTCTCTTACCAGGCTCCCACTATGTGGAATACCCTACCAACTCCTCTCAGGCACGCAGAGTCTATTACCTCTTTCAAAACCTCACTCAAAACACATCTGTTCTCGTGCTGACTTCTCCTCTGCGTGGTGCTTCTTCTTTATGCTTATGATATTGACAACCTGCGATCGTGTATGTTGTGTGTGTGTGTGTTTGTGTGTGTGTGTGTGCGTGCGCGCGCGCGTGCGTGCGTGTGTGTGTGTGTGTGTGTGTGTGTGTGTGTGTGTGTGTGTGTGTGTGTGTGTGTGTGTGTGTACTTGTAAAGCGCCAGAAGCAATTTTTTGGACTGTGCGCTATATAAATGCTCATTATATTATTATTATTATTATTATTATTACGAAAGGTCTGTTGTTGTTTCATTGCGTAAGTCAGTGTTTGAACTTGAATATTCTGTGGTTTTTGATGTATCTTCTTACTTGTGTAGCTTTGATGGTGGTTGTTTTCTCATTGTATACGTAGTTGTGAACATTTTTTGTTTTGCGAAATGTAAAGCGCTGGTGAGCATGTTTGCATGGAATATGCGCTATATAAATAAACATTATTATTATTATTATTATTATTATATGTCTGTGTCTCTTTTCTCTCTCTCTCTCTCTCTCTCTCTCTCTCTCTCTCTCTCTCTCTCTCTCTCTCTCTCTCTCTCTCTCTCTCTCCCTCTCTCTCTCTAGAAACGTTCTATCTAAATGTGAAGCATACATCGAACTTAAAAATAGACTTCTGCCTTAGTTTGGAATTCAAATCATTATTGGGACTATAGCATCTCAATTTTTTTTTTGTAACAATGAATGTAATGATCAGCATGTAAAATTGTTGACATTGATCTTGTTAGCCTTTAGAATATCTAAGGTGCTGCAATAGAACGTGCAAAATGATAATTTTCATTCATGTGTGCATGTACGTACGCTTTCATGATTTACACAGTGCATGTGATAAATAGGCCTGTAACAGCGCTTGGTGCATGTCACTGGATGCGCTTGTAACGTCTGTGCATATGCATAATGTCTGAATGTGTATGTATGTGGGGCATACGTACGTACGTGCGTGTGTGTATATGTGTTTTGAGGAATGAGACTGTTGACCATTTTGATGTATTATTATAAAAGAGTTTTTAAAATGTGTAAAAATGACTTATGTGCAATTAAGCAACTACATTTTTTAATTTTTTTTAAACTTATGCGTTGCTGTTCTATATCCGCAATGGTTTAGAAGAGAAAACAAGATAATCCGTTTCTGATCGTTACTATAGAGAATCCCTTCCTCAAGTTTAAGGAGATGATTTATTTCTAATCGCTCTAAACAGAACACCTTCCTCACGTTTAGTGAGATTATCTATTTCTAATCGCTCCTATACATGTACACAACGCCTTCCTCAAGTCTAATAAGATTATCCATTTCTAATCGCTCCTATACAGAACACCTTCATCAAGTTTGATAAGATTATCTATTTCTAATCGTTCCTATACAGAACACCATCATCAAGTTTGATAAGATTATCTATTTCTAATCGCTCCTATACAGAACACCTTCATCAAGTTTGATAAGATTATCTATTTCTAATCGCTCCTATACAGAGCACCTTCCTCAAGTCTAATAAGATTATACATTTCTAATCGCTCCTATACAGAACACCTTCATCAAGTTTGATAAGATTATCTATTTCTAATCGCTCCTATACAGAACACCGTCCTCAAGTTTAATAATAAGAGTATTTATTTCTAATCGCTCCGAAACAGAACATCTTCCACAAGTTCTTTTACGCCAGAAAGTAAGATGGTCTGTTTCTAATCCTCCAAACAGAACATCTTCTTTAAGTTCTTTTATGCCAGAAAGTACCATAATCCATTTTCTTGTCGCTCCCAAAAAGAACACCTTCCTCAAGTTTTTCTACACCAGAAACTAAGATGGTCTATTTCTAATCGCCCCAAACAGAACAGCTTCTTTAAGTTCTTTCACGCCAGAAAGTAAAATGGTATATTTCTAATAGTTCCAACAGAACATCTTGTTCAAGTTTATCTACACCAGAAAGTGAGATAATCTATTTTCTGATCGCTCCCAAACAGATTGCCTTCTTTAAGTTCTTTCACACCAGAAAGTAAAATAATCTATTTTCTGATCGCTTCCAACAGAACACCTTCTTCAAGTTTATCTACACCAGAAAGTAAGATAATCTATTCTCTAATCGCTTCCAATCAGAGTGCCTTCTTCAAGTTCTTCTACACTAGGAAGTAAGATAATCTATTTCTAACTGGTCCAAACGGACATCTTTCTTTAAGTTCTTTTACGCCAGAAGGGAAGATGGTCTATTTTCTAATCGCTCCCAAACAGAACACCTTCTTGAAGTTCTTCTACACCAGAAAGTAAGATAATTCATTTTCTGGTCGCTCCCGAACAGAACGCCTTCCTCAAGTTCTTCTACACCAGAAAGTAGGATTATCTGTTTTCTAATTGCTCCCGAAAAGAACACCTTCCTCGAGTTTTTCTACACCAGAAAGTAAGATAATCTATTTTGTAATCGCTCCCAAACAGAACACATTCTTCAAGTTTCTCTACACCAGAAAGTAAGATAATCTATTCTCCAATCGCTCCAAACAGAACACCTTCTTTAAGTTCTTTTACACCAGAAAGCAAAACGGTCTATTTGTAATCGCTCCAAACAGAACATGTTTAAGTTCTTTTACACCAGAAAGTACCATAATCTATTTTCTGATCGCTCCAAACAAACACTTTCCTCAAGTTTTCTGCACCAGAAAGTAAGATAATCTGTTTTATAATCGTTCCCAAACAGAACACCTTCTTTAAATTCTTTTACACCAGACAGTAAGACGGTTTATTTCTAACAGCTCCAACCAGAACACCTTGTTCCAGTTTTTCAACACCAGAATTTAAGATGGTCTGTTTTCTAATCGCTTCCAAACAGACCACCCTCTTTAAGTTTTTTCTACACCAGAAAGTAAGATAATCCATTTTCTAATAGCTCCCAAACAGCACACCTTCTTTACGTTCTTTGACACCGGAAAGTAAGATAATCCATTTTCTAATCGCTCCCATACACAGCACCTTCTCTAGGTTCTTTCACACAAGAAAGTAAGATGATCTATTTTCTAATCGCTCCCGAACAGAACGCCTTCCTCAAGTTCTTCTACACCATTTCCATGAGCACGCGCTTCGAGCTGGCCGTGGTGCTCCTGATCGCTCTCAACATGGTCGTGATGGCCATAGAGCACTATAACCAGTCTGAGGACATTAAACAGTCCCTCAAGATCCTCAACATCATCTTCACCAGTGTCTTCGTACTGGAGGCCATTGTCAAGCTGATGGGTCTCCGTTACCATTACTTCCGTGTGCCTTGGAACATCTTCGACTTTCTGGTCGTCGTCCTTTCCATTGTTGGTGAGTTACTGTTATTGTTGTTGCTGGTGGTGGTGGTGGTGGTGGTGGTGGTGGTGGTGTTTGTTGTTGTTTGGTGTTGTCGTTGTTTTTGTTATTGATGTTGATGGTAATGATAATGTTGTTGTTGTTGTTGTCGTTGTTGTCGTTATCGCCGTCGTTGTTGTTTTTAATGTTGTTGTCGTTACTGTTGCTGTTGCTGTTTGTTGTTGTTGATGACGATGACCATGACTATGACGACGATGATGATGATGTCGTTGTTGGTGTTGCGTCTGTTGTTGTTGTTGTTGTTGTTGTTCATGTTTTTGTTGCCGTTGTTTTTGTTATTGTTGTTGTTGTTGTTGTTAAAGCGTTACGTGTGAAATTGAATGCTAATGTAAAAGTTTTGACTCGGTATTTGCATATCTACGTCTGTTTGCGTACCTGCGGGAGTCAAAGAGTTAAGTTTTTGCTTTGCTAGCATGGTTGACGATACATGATGCTGATTTACAGAGTGCGGGAGTCAAAGGGTTAAGTTTTTGTTTTGCTAGTATGGTTGACTATGCAAGATGCTGGTAGACAGGGTGCTGGAGTCAAAGGGTTAAGTTTTTGCTTCGCTAGCATGGCTGGCGATGCAGGATGCTGGTGGACAGGGTGCTGGGGTCAATGTGAAGTGTATGGCTCAGTGGTCAAATCACCAGCCTAGGACTCTAGAAACCTGAATTCGAATCACAGATCTGACAGAGATTTTTCTCCCTTCTCCCCTCCCCCTAAACTTTTACTAAGTCCTATTCTTATTGTTGCATAAAGCCCAGCCGACTGTGTAGAGCCATGTCAAGGCCATTCACTGGGTCTTAAGGGATGGACTAGGAGTCAGTTTTTCGGATGAGACGATAAACCGAAGCGCTATGTGCAACACGCACTCTGCGCACGGTAAAGATCCCACGGCAATAGAGGACTCATCCTTGGCAAAATTCTTTAGCAAAATCCTCTTTCACCCATAAACATAAATAGGCGTATACAGAAAAATGAAATTTTAAAAAGAAGCGGCGCTCCACTTCTGTGACGCGCTCTCCTGAGATAAAGTAACCCGAATTTGACATGTTAAAGCCACTGTGACAACAACAACAACAACAACGACATAAAGTCATTGTGACAACAGCAACAACAGCATAAAGCCATTGTGACATCAACAACAATAACATAAAGTCATTGTGACAACAACAACAACATAAAGCCATTGTGACAACAGCAACAACAACAACATAAAGCCATCGTGACAACAACAACAACATAAAGTCATTGTGACAACAAAATAGCTTGCTTCGCTAGCATGGCTGGCGATGCAGGATGCTGGTGGACAGGGTGCTGGGGTCAATGTGAAGTGTATGGCTTATGTTGTTGTTGTTGTTGCTGTTGTCACAATGGCTTTATGTTGTTGTTGTTGTCACAATGACTTTATGTTATTGTTGTTGTTGTCACAATGGCTTTATGCTGTTGTTGCTGTTTTCACAATGGCTCTACACAGTCGGCTGGGCTTTATGCAACAATAAGAATAGGACTTAGTAAAAGTTTAGGGGGAGGGGAGAAGGGAGAAAAATCTCTGTCAGATCTGTGATTCGAATTCAGGTTTCTAGAGTCAAAATAGCTTGAAAAATTATCGCCCTGTCTCAAATTTGTCATTTTTGTCAAAACTGCTTGAAAGGATCGTGCTGTCGCAACTCTTGGCCCATCTAGAAAGAAATAGTTTACTTAATGCCCATCAGTCAGCTTATAGGCATGGTCATAGTTGTGAAACGGCCCTTGTCCGGATTGTAAATGATCTCCTTTCTGGACTGGATGATGATAAAATATCTGTTCTTGCTCTCTTAGACTTATCAGCTGCTTTTGATACTATCGACCACTCTATCCTCTTGAGCAGACTTGAAATTTCTTTTGGTATTCGTGGCACTGCACTTGCATGGATCGCTTCTTATCTGACTGACCGTACATTGAGAGTTTGTGTGAATGGTGTTTATTCTGACTTGTCACCCCTGAAGTACGGTGTACCGCAGGGTTCTGTGCTAGGCCCAGTCCTCTTTGTGCTGTATGCCTCTCCTGTGTCCGATGTCATCATTGGTCACGCCATGTTACACGAAAGCTTTGCCGATGACACTCAACTTCATCAGTCAGCCTCCATTGCTGAAATTGACTCGTTGATGGTACGGACGCAGGAGTGCATTGCAGACCTAAAGACCTGGATGACTCTTAATAAGCTTCAACTAAATGACGACAAGACCGAGCTCATGTTAGTCTATCCGAAAAAACTTCAACACTCTGATCTTCCTGATTCTATGCTGATCAATGACATCCCTGTTCCTTTCTCTTCAGCAGTTCGAAGTCTCGGTGTGACCCTTGACCAGTCTCTTTGCTTCCAACAACATATCTCTAATGTCTGTAAGGCTGCCTATTTGGAACTGCGCAGGATTAGTTCAATTCGTCAGTACCTCTCCAGTGAGGCAACGAAAACACTTGTATGTGCTTTTGTTCTGTCTAGGATAGACTACTGTAATTCACTCCTGGCAGGGATTCCAAAATATTTGTTAGACCGACTCCAGCGAATCCAAAACAATGCTGCTAGGCTCGTCTGTAAAGCTTCTAGATCTGAACATATCACTCCTCTTCTTCGCTCTCTCCATTGGCTTCCTGTACCTGATCGTATATCGTACAAAGTATCTACTTTGACCTTTTCTGCTGTTTGTGGTTCTGGCCCAGAATATCTTTCTGAACTACTCCCAGTGTATACTCCATCCCGCCAACTGCGTTCCTCTTCTGACACTCGACTTCTCACGATACCATCTGCAAGAACTAAGACTTATGGTGAAAGGTCCTTCTCTTTCCAAGGTCCCAAAATATGGAACAAACTCCCTGGCAGCCTTCGTCACTCTGACTCCCTCGTCTCTTTCAAATCTGGTCTAAAGTCACATCTCTTCTCGAAGAGCTCGGATACGACTTAACAGAAGACATGTCTGTGAGTCACTATCACATGTGCATAAGCGAGTGTGTGCATGCATGTCAGTGTGTATGTGGGGGGGAGGAGGGGGGATAAATGTAGCTGTGTGCACGTGCGTGTATATTGTGTGAGTGGAAAACTTGGACATTGCTTAGTCTGTTAGTGACCGTACTTAGAATGTGTGTAAGTAAGTGGGAATGTATTTTATGTGCTTGTGTGTATAGGATGCTGACGTATGTGCGCATGTTAAACACGGTATTTTGTATCGGTTTGTTACCCTCTGTTGTCTAATGACTAGAGTGTTTGTGTCGATTTTGTTATGCAATACTATTTTGTATGTTATTGCTCATGTCATGTTTCTTTTTGTCTACAATGCCATGTCTATGTCCACGTAATGTGCTACAATTGTGTATAGATCTAGCATCGATTTGTGAAGCACCTTGAGCAGTTTGTCTGGATAGTGTGCTCAAAAAGTACCCATTATTATTATTATTAACAACAACAGCATAAAGCCATGTGATAACAACAACAACATAAAGTCATTGTGACAACAACAACAACATAAAGTCATTGTGACAAACAACAACAACACATAAAGCATTGTGAACAACAACAACATAAAGTCATTGTGACAACAACAACATAATCATTGTGACAACAAAACAACATAAAGCCATTGTGACAACAACAACAACATAAAGCCATTGTGACAACAACAACATAAAGCATTGTGACAACAACAACAACATAAAGCCATTGTGACAACAACAACAACAACATAAAGCCATTGTGACAACAACAACAACATAAAACCATTGTGCAACAACACAACATAAAGCCATTGTGAACAACAACAACAACATAAAGTCATTGTGACAACAACAACACAACAAAGCATTGTGACAACTAACAACATAAGTCCATTGTTCAACAACAACAACATAAAGTCATTGTGACAACAACAACATAAAAGTCCATTGTGACAACAACAACAACAAAAAGCCATTGTGACAAAACAACAACATAAAGCCATTGTGACAACAAAAAACTAAATCATTGTGACAACACAACATAAAGCCATTGTGCACAACAACAACAAAAGCCATTGTGACAACAACAACAACATAAAGCATTGTGACAACAACAACAACATAAAGCCATTGTGACAACAATACAACATAAAGCCATTGTGACAACAACTACAACATAAACCATTGTGACAACAACAACATAAAGCCATTGTGACAACAACAACAACATAAAGCCATTGTGACAACAACAACAACATAAAGCCATTGTGACAACAACAAACAACATAAAGCCATCGTGACAATACAAACATAAAGCCATTGTGAACAAAAAACATAAGCCATTGTGACAACACAACAACATAAAGCCATTGTGACAAAACAACAACATAAAGCCATGTGACAACAACAACAACATAAAGCACTTGTGACAACAACACAACATAAAGTCATTGTGACAACAACAACAACTAAAACCATTGTGACAACAACCAACAAAACCATTGTGACAACAACAACAACATAAAGCATTGTGACAACAAACAACAACATAAAACCATTGTGATAAACAACATAAAGCCATTGTGACAACAACAACAACATTAAAGCCATCGTGACAAACAACACATAAAGCCATTGTGACAAAAACATGAAGCCATTGTGACAACAGCAACAACATAAGCCATTATGACAAAAAAACAACATAAAGTCGTTGTGACAACAACAACAACATAAAGCCATTGTGACAACAACACAACTAAACATTGTGACAACAACACAACATAAAGCATTGTGACAACAACAACAACATAAAGCCATCGTGACAACAACAACAACATAAAGCCATTGTGACAAAAAACATGAAGCCATTGTGACAACAGCAACAACATAAAGCCATTGTGACAAAACAACAACATAAAGCCATTGTGACAACAACAACACATAAAGCGATTGTGACAACAACTAACAACATAAAATCATTGTGACAACAACAACAACATAAAACCATTGTGACAACAACAACAACATAAAACCATTGTGACAACAACAACAACATAAAGTCATTGTGACAACAGCAACAACAACAAAAACCATAGTGATAACAACATAAAGCCATTGTGACAACAACAACAACATAAAGCCATTGTGACAACAACACAACATAAAGCCATTGTGACAACAACACAACATAAAGCCATTGTGACAAACAACAACATAAAACCATTGTGACAACAACAACAACATAAAGCCATTGTGACAACAACACAACTAAAACCATTGTGAAACAACAACAACATAAAACCATTGTGACAACAACAACAAAAAACCATTGTGACAACAACAACAAATAAGCCATTGTGACAACAAAAACATAAAGCCATTGTGACAAAACAACAAATAAAGCCATTGTGACAACAACAACAACATAAAGCCATTGTGACAACAACTAACAACACATAAATCATTGTGACAACAACAACAACATAAACCATTGTGACAAACAACATACAACAACATAAACCATTGTGACAACAACAACAACATAAAGTCATTGTGACAACAACAACAACAAAACCATTGTTTCAACAACAACAAATAAAGTCATTGTGACAACAACAACATAAAGCATTGTACAACAACAACAACATAAAGCCATGTGACAACAACAACAAAGCCAGTGACAACACATAGTCATTGTGACAACAGCAACATAACCATTGTAAACAACATAAAGCATTGTGACAACAACACAACATAAAGCCATTGTGACAACAACAACAACATAAAGCCATTGTGACAACAAAACAACATAAAGCCATTGTGACAACAACAACAACATAAACCATTGTGACAACAACAACATAAAGCATTGTGACAACAACAACAACATAAAGCCATTGTACAACAACAACAACATAAACCATTGTGACAACAAAACAACATAAGCATGTGACAACAACAACATAAAGCCATTGTGACAAAACAACATAAAGCCATTGTGACAACAACAACAACATAAAGCCATTGTGACAACAACACAACATAAAACCATTGTGACAACAACAACAACATAAAAGCATTGTGACAACAACAACAACATAAATCATTGTGACAACAAACATAAACCATTGTGACAACAACAACAACATAAACCATTGTGACAACAACAACAACATAAAGTCATTGTGACAACAAACAACAACATAAAACCATTGTGATAACAACAACATAAAGCCATTGTGACAACAACAACAACATAAAGCCATTGTGACAAAAACAACATAAAGCCATTGTGACAACACAACAACATAAAGCCATTGTGACAACAAACAACATAAAGCCATTGTGACAAAACAACAACATAAAGTCATTGTGACAAACAACAACAACATAAAGCCATTGTGACAACAACACAACATAAACCATTGTGACAACAACAACATAAAGCCATTGTGACAACAACAACATAAAGCCATTGTGACAACAACAACAACATAAAGCCATTGTGACAAAAACACAATAAAGCCATTGTGACAACAACAACATAAAGCCATTGTGACAACAACAACAACATAAAGCCATTGTGACAACAACAACAACATAAAGCCATTGTGCACAACAACAACATAAAGTCATTGTGACAACAACAACAACATAAACCATTGTGACAACAACAACAACATAAAACCATTGTGACAACAACAAAACATAAAGCCATTGTGACAACAACAACAACATAAAACCATTGTGAAACACAACAACATAAAGCCATTGTGACAACAACAACAACATAAAGCCATTGTGACAACAACAACAACTAAAGCCATTGTGACAAACAAAACATAAAGCATGTGACAACAACAACAATAAAGCCATTGTGACAACAACAACAACAACATAAAGCCATTGTGACAACAACACAACATAAAGCCATTGTGACAACAACAACAACATAAAGCATTGTGACAACAACAACATAAAACCATTGTGACAACAACAACAACAAAAGCCATTGTGACAACACAACAACATAAAGCCATTGTGACAACAACAACACATAAAGCCATTGTGACAACAACAACATAAAAACATTGTGACAACAACTAAACACAACAACATAAAGCCATTGTGACAACAACACAACATAAAGCCATTGTGACAACACAACAACAACATAAAACCATTGTGACAACAACAACATAAAGCCATTGTGACAACAACAACAACATAAAGCCATTGTGACAACAACACACATAAAGCCATTGTGACAACAACAACAACATAAAGCCATTGTGACAACAACAACAACTAAAGCCATTGTGACAACAAAAACAACAAAATAAAGCCATTGTGACACAACACACATAAAAGCCATTGTGACAACACACATAAAACCATTGTGACAACAACAACAACATAAAGCCATTGTGACAAACAACAACATAAAGCCATTGTGACAACAACAACAACATAAAGCCATTGTGACAACAACAACAAAAGCCATTGTGACAACAACAACAAAACCATTGTGAAACAACAACATAAAGCATTGTGACAACAACAACAACATAAAGCCATTGTGACAACAACAACATAAAGCATTGTGACAACAAACAACAACAACATAAAAGCCATTGTGACAACACAACAACAACATAAAGCCATTGTGACAACAACAACATAATCCATTGTGACCAACACAACAACAACATAAAACCATTGTGACAACAACAACAACTAAAGCCATTGTGACAACAACAACAACCATAAAGCCATTGTGACAACAACAACATAAAGCATTGTGACAACAACAACACATAAAGCCATTGTGACAACAACAACAATAAAGCCATTGTGACCAACAAACAACAACATAAAGCCATTGTGACAAACAACAACATAAAGCCATTGTGACACACAACATAACATTGTGACAAACACATAAAGCATTGTGACAACCAACAACTAAAGCCATTGTGACAACACACAACATAAAGCCATGTGTGACACAACAACAACATAAAGCCATTGTGAACAACAACAACAAAGTCATTGTGACAACAACAACATAAAGCCATTGTGACAACAACAACAACGTAAAATCATTGTGACAACAACAACATAAAGTCATTGTGACAACAACAACGTAAAGTCATTGTAACAACAACAACATAAAGCCACTGTGTCAACAACAACAACAACATAAAGCCATTGTGTCAACAACAACAACATAAAGCCATTGTGTCAACAACAACATAAAGCCATTGTATCAACAACAACAACAACAACATAAAGCCATTGTGTCGACAACAACAACAACATAAAGCCATTGTGTCAACAACAACAACAACAACATAAAGCCATTTGTGACAACAGCAACAACATAAAGCCATTGTGTCAACAACAACAACAACAACATAAAGCCATTGTGACAACAACAACAACATAAAGCCATTGTGACAACAGCAACAACAGTAATCTAAACAATAACAACTTGCGTCTGTCTTGTCCGGTGGTATTGAATGAGCGTTCCTATTCTTTTTGTGTGTGTGTGGTTTTTTGTTTTGTTTTTCTGGTTTCTGTTTGCTTGAACGCGGGCAGTCACCCTTATTTTGACTTACAACTTTGTCACGACTATCATCATTATTATCCTCCATCTGTCATCAGACATCGTCCTGGGTGACCTGTTGAACAGCGTGGTGATCAAGCCCACCTTGCTGCGCGTCGTGCGCGTGTTCCGCATTGGGCGAGTACTACGCCTCATCAAGGCCGCCAAGGGCATTCGCAAACTACTCTTCGCTCTCATTATCTCCCTTCCCGCCATCTTCAACATCGGCGCTCTCCTCTTCCTCATCATGTACATATACGCCATCATCGGTATGTCCTCGTTCGGTGACGTGAAGGAGAACGGGGCCATCGACGACCTCACCAACTTCCAGACGTTCGGCAACAGTTTCCTGCTGTTGATTCGTCTGGCCACCTCGGCAGGCTGGAACGACGTTCTGGCCGCTTTGATGATCGAGGAGCCGGATTGTAACTCCACCCACAAGACTTTGCCGGACGGGAATTTCGAGAGTTCTTCCTTCGGGGACTGCGGCATTCGCTGGCTGGCCATACCCTTCATGGCGTCTTACATCATTGTGGTCTTCCTCATCGTCATCAACATGTACATCGCCGTCATCCTGGAGAACTTCAATCAGGTCAGTGGCTGGTGGATTCCCTTTGTTGCTTTGGTTGCTTAGTTTCGTTCGCTCGTTCGTTTGGAACGTTTATTTGAGTGTTTGTTTTTTCGTCCGTCCGTTCGTCTGTTCGTTTGTTCAGTCGTTCATTCGTTCTTTCAGTGATTGGTTACTTGATTGGTGATAATTTTTTTTATCAACATTTTTATTTATCGTATACATACATGTATATATATTTATATATATATGCATGTATATATACTCCTAATCATAATTTAAGGGCCACTTCTTCCTTCCTCTCTAATTTTAAGTTGAAATAATTGACAATGTTTAGAATTGATTCTATGTTTTATTTCATCATTTCCACACCTGTTTTGGAAAAAGAAATTAGCACAATGACCCATTAGTGAACAGCACATGCATTTAAAGGAACATCCCCCCGTTTTCAAAAAACAGAAAGTGTCAGATTTGGCCAATCTGTTTTCAATATCGCGTGTGTCCGCCCCGAGCCTGGATGCATGCTTCACAGCGCCGATGCATCGACCCCACAAGGGTACGGAGTGTGTCCTGAGGGATGGCCGCCCACTCGATCTGCAGGATGTCGACCAGCCTGGCCAGGGTGCCCGGTGGGGGGTGGTTGTCCCTGATGCGCCTCCCGAGCACATCCCAGAGGTGTTCAATTGGGTTCAGGTCAGGTGAGCACGCTGGCCAGGCCATACGGACGACTTCATGCTGCTCCAGGAAGTTGGTCACAAGGCGTGCTCGATGCGCAGGTGCATTGTCGTCCTGGAAGATGGCGCCTTGACCAAGGTCCACAAGCGCAGGCAGTGCCACGGCCGCCAGAACCTCGTCCCGGTACCGGACCCCGTTCAGGATGCCGTCAATGGGGAGCAGGGGGGTCCGGGTACCACGGCTCATGCCACCCCACACCATCACCGACCCGCCGCCGTACCGGTTATGCTCTTGGACAGTGGCGTCAGCGAACCTCTCCCCTTGACGTCGCCACACCCGAGCCCGGCCATCGTTAAAGGTCAGGGTGAACCTGGACTCATCCGAAAACAAGACCCGGGCCCACTGTTGCCTTGTCCAGGTCACGTGCTCCCTGGCCCAGGTCATGCGGCGCACTCTGTTGACTGGTGACAGCACGGGTCGGACGGCCGGTCTCCGTGACCTCAAGTTTGCCTCATGTAGCCGTCTTCTCACCGTGCTGCAGCTGATGTTAGCACCTGTTGCGTCCCTCAGCTGACCCCTCAAGGTCACCGCAGTGGATGCCCTTTCCCTCAGGACGGAGAGGGCAAGGTAGCGGTCTTGCTGTCTTGTCGTTACTCTGGGTCGACCCGTGTGACGCCTTTCCTGGACTGCTCCAGTCTCATTGAAGCGCTCCAGCAGTCTCTGGATTGTGGAATGCGACACTTCAAGTCGTCTAGCAACTTCCCGCTGCGCTAGGCCTTCATCAAGCAGAGCGAGGGCTCTCCCCCGCTGCTCATCCGTCATCCGTCGTCTTGCAAGCATGGTTAAAACGAACCAAGAACGGGTCCTTTTTATCCTCGTCTGCGGGCAACTTTGGCTGGAGTAGTGTTCAAAAAGGGCTTGCCTTGCACGTGCAAAGCGAATTTTGTCGCTACCTTGCCTGCGTCGTCAGAGAGACCCTGCTGAAGATTCGACAATTTCGTGTGGAAATTGTCTTCCTTGGGCCGCCCATTGCAAATCGGCAAATCCCCAAACACGTGCCAAAAGGAAACTGCAATGTTGTCTGAGCTCTTATCCATTCAGTTACGGCAACGAATTGGAGAAAAGAGTAAGAGAAAATAGGTTATTTCTCCTTTCAAAAATTGACTCAAAAACGTTCCTGGCCCTTCAATAATGACGTGTAGTATATATATGTATGTATGTATACATGTACAAAGACATAAACAAATACAAACTACAAACTCTATTATTTCAGTCCATGGAGATAAGCATACACATTTTATTCAATTTACTCATTCATTTATATTCAATGTTTTAATTGGTGATTGCTTTTATTGTCAATGTTTGGAAGGAAGATCACTGAAGTGTATGTCGGTTCTTTCTTGTGTGTCACAAATTATAAATTGGTTATTGTTTTTATTATTGTTCGGAAGGAATTTCACAAAGGGGTGTGGCGGTTCTTTCTCGTGTGTCACAAACTTTATCGTGTGCTGAGGAAAGAAAATGTCACAGCAGACAGTCGAAGGTGTTAACAGTGTTGGAAGAAAAGCCAGTGTCGTTTTTTTTTTATGTTCCTGCTCCATATTCCGCACCATTCTTGTGTCACTATCCCCACGTTGCTTATATCTGTTCTCCAGCATGCATCCATAGCCACAGAAACTTAAATCGCCACCTTGCGTGCATGCATGGTATGAAGGGACAATTGCCCCCCCCCCCCCCCCCCCCCCCCCGTGGGGACACTGGGGGCTCTTTCAGTATAAATAACATCCCCACCTTCTGGAAATTCTGTGCTAGAAATTTCCTCTTTTCTGTCTGTCTTTGTTCCTGGCCTTCCTCCTTTGCTTTCTGTCATTTCTTCCTGTCGTTTTCTGCCTTGCTGGTCCATTCACCTGTATGTCGATGGCTTAGAGCAACAACACTATATCTAAAAAATATTGCATTTTTCAAATTTTTTATATGTGGTAGATATTACTCTAAAATTCATGATAACAAAGAGCCAAAGAAGTTGTTTATCAAATTTGAAAGTTATACTATAAAAACTGTTGTTGCACAAAACGAGCTTACAGGCTTTTCACGGGCAAGAATGGATCACTGTAAAATACCGCCTTCTACCCCCACACTTCAGTACCAACAGGGAAGGAATAGTTTCTGCAACAACAGACTACTAAAACTGTAAACTAGTGTGGCCTGGAAGATTGACAACTGAGTGATAACGAGCCCTATGGGTAATCCAGGTCCGACACAGTAGTTTTGTTTGTTGTCATTTATGTGTATGCAGTTTTACACATCATGATATGGTACAACGGGCCAGTGAGTAAATATAGGGTTGTTGCCTAAATTTGTGTCTGTATTCTTGGAGTCTCTTTTCATGCAGAACTGGAACATCTCACAGTAGTCCTTTGTTGCTCAAAACTTATGCCTTCTTTCTGAAACAAAGTTTAAGCAACAATGGACTGCCGATTTCAAAATGATTTATAATCCATGTGCAATTCATAAGTGGCAACCATTTTGAGATGTACAAGTGTACACAGCATCTTTTACTTTCTCACAAAATTGTGAAAGTTTTGCTTGACAATCTGATTTGTTATGAGCTTCCAAACATTTCAAGTGAGTGTAGTTCTGAACTTTTCAAAATGGTGGCCTTCGAGATATAGCGTTGTTGCTCTAAGGCATCGATGTGTTCGATAAAATCTTACGTACTTTCACTTAAGATTGGTGATTGGATACATTACTAGGTGCATTTTGGCTCATGGACATGCAGTATGCGAAAGCAATTTTAGTTCAATCAGGCCCGAGAGATACGGACACATGCAGTATTGGTCAGGAAACTTTCAGTGACATCCTTGGTGATGCACACCGTAAAATGAATGAAAAACGACTGTGTGGTTGTGCAGTCTTCCCACTCAACCCATTGTCCGCTCAACCCGAGGCAGGAGCCAGCTGCTCGGGGCCTAAAAATCCTACAATATCTTTTTTGGATTGATGGGAATTCAAACCTATGACCTTGTGGCCCGTTGCACTAACCACTTTGCCACGTGGTGTCGCTGTTTGTTTGTTGTGTTTTCTTCTTGATATTCTTCACTTTTGTTCCTCAAACCTTTTATTTATGGATTATTGTTCATGCATTTATACAGATTTCATTAACCCTTACACTCCCGCACCCTGTTCACTAGCATCCTGCATTGTCAACCATGCTAGCAAAGGAAAAACTTAACCCTTTGCTTTTCTCACCCTATCCTCCAACTTCCTGCAGGAAGCTGATGGATAGGGTGAGGGAATCAAAGGTTTAAATTTTTGCTGTCGGTGGACAGGGTGCGGAAGTCGAAGTGTTGATCACTGCTGTATATGCGTGGTCAGCGTGGTTTTATTAGTTGCTCACGATTATATTTCATGATCATACATGTCCATGAGCCAAAATACACCTAATAATGTATCCAATCACCAATCTTAAGTGAAAGTACGTAAGATTTTATCGAACACATACAGGCGAATGGACCAACATGGCCAAGCCAAAACAGCATTCGGGAAGATGACAGGCATTCTTACCAACAAATGCCTATCAGTTAACATCAGGAAGAGAGTTCTTGAATGTTATATAGAACCAATACTGTTGTACGGATGTGAGGCGTGGACAGTCAACAAACAAAGCCAGAACAAGATTGAGGCAGCCGAGATGTGGTTTCTAAGAAGAATGTTGAGAGTTCCGTGGACAGCAAACAAAACAAATGAGACAGTCTTGATGGAGGCAGACACAAGCAGATCACTCATAAGGAAGAATAGGAAAAGACAGGCAACATTTATAGGCCCTTTTTTGAGGAAGGGGGATTTGGAGCTCTTGGTCACAACGGGAAAACTGGAGGGAAAGAGAGCACCGGGTAGACCCAGGGAGAAAATGCTGGACGGACTTGCAGAGTGGCTGGGGACGAGGGGGTGGGGTGGGGAGGGGGTGGGAGAGATGCTAGGGGCAACGAGAGATAGAGACAGATGGAAGTCCATGATCGCCAACGCCATGCGGCAGGGCACCTGATGATGATGATGATGATGATCATAGTTGTTGTTCCTACTTGTATTTGCACAGTCTATTTATATCTTAGTCTGCATGTAAGTAATTTTTTACTGTATCAGTTGTTAAGTCATTGATATGTTTTGTTCATGTTTGTATTTCTTTTTCGTTTCAACCCCCCTCCCCACCCCCGCCCCGCCCCCCTTGTTTGATTTCGTTGATCGTATTCATGTGTTACTTGTTACTACATTGTTTGTTCCTTCTTCTGTGTTTCACGTACGCCGTTTTGTTTTTTCGTACATGTACATGGAATTAGACTCTCAGGGCTTAAAACGTTCCGCGTCTGGGCGGAATTCCGCGATTTCGGTTTGTCAAAAAAAAAAAAAAAAAAAAAAAATGAAAGGAGCAAGGCATCCGTGATCAGCTTGCAAGCGTTCATAGCAACGGCGCGCAAGTTATGGCCCCTGATTTGCCTCCGGACCCCCTAGTTTCAGTGTGTTTTTTCTCCTCCTGTTTTAAGCCTTGATTAATATTATTGCTAACTTGATTTTCTAGTGATATTAGTGTTTGTTCCTGATACTGATGTTTGTCGGTGTTACAATGGGTTACAGGCTCACCAGCAGGAGGAGGTGGGAATCACAGAGGACGACTTTGACATGTTCTACGTGGTGTGGGAGAAATACGACCCTCACGCCACTCAGTTCATCCGCTATGATCAGATATCCAGCTTCGTGGCGGACCTGGACGAACCGCTCAAAATCCCCAAGCCGAACGAGATCACGCTGGTGTCCTTCAACCTGTCCATCATGGAGGGCGACAAGATCCACTGCCTGGACATCCTGATGGCCCTGGTCAAGAACCACCTGTCCGACGTGGAGGAGACGGAGGAGCTGTCGAAGCTGAGGGAACAGATGCAGAACAAGTTCGCAGAGGTGTTCCCTTCACGTAAGAAGCTGGCCGTGAAGACCACCACGTTGCAGCGTAAGAAGGAGGACGTGGCGGCGAGGACGCTGCAGAAGGCCTGGCGTAAGCACAAGACGCAGGAAGCGTTGAAGAACATCACGCAAATGGCCATTAGGCAAAACAGCATCCGCCGCCAGAGTCTGGCCTTCGAGGCAGAACAACCAATGACTGGGGTCAGGGCCCTGAGGCGTCGGATCAGCACCGCCCTGACCGGGTTCTTCGGCAGTTCCCGGTCCCCCTCCATCAGCAGTCAAGCCAGTAACCGTTCCCCGGTCCCCTCCCCCAAGAGAGAAGAACGAAAGCGAACCCTTAGCAAGCAGGGCAAGCTGTCCAACACTCTGCAAGTGCCCCAGCTGGACAATCTCTACTCCCCCAGCGAACCCGACAAAGAGGGACAGGCGGACATCGAGTTATAACAGTAGTCTACATTTGTGTAAACTGACTCTTATGGAAACCGTTGTTAACACAGTGGTTTAAACACTTGCAGGCCGTCTTGTTGGGTTTGTTCCTATGTGTGAGACTTGTACATAAAAACAAGTTCATCTCCGCTTGAGATCGGCCGTTGGATTGTTTCCCCTTAGTAAAAAAAAAAAAAGTCTTCCATCAGGATATCAAGCATGAGTGCTTTCGTTTCTTGTAGCTTTGTCAGGGAGTTGTCTTTCCTTGTTCTTGTTGGCTGTTGGCTTGGAGACAGTCTGACCTACAGATCACGTGAGCTGCTACAAATGGACATTTGGTGTCGTGATTTGGTTTGAGCTTGAAATAAAGTAACGGTAACAGAATTTTGTTCTCTCGCTGTTCAGCAAATTAACGCAGGACTGAGGTTCTCCTGAAGAGTCGGAGAGGGCTCACCGTGCCTGTGATCCTAAATGCGAGAACAGATCATGGTAATGCCAGATAAATATTCTGGAAATGCCGTGTGAATTGTGCGTTTTTCTACAGATGTACTAGTATGTCATCGTGTAGGCCTGTCCTATTCTACAGATATACTAGTATGTCATCCCCTAGCCTATCTTATTGTGCAAGTGTACTAGTATGTCATCGCCTAGGCCTGTCTTATTCTACAGCTGTACTAGTATGTCATCGCCTAGGCCTGTTCTACTCTTCAGATGTACTAGTATGTCATCACATAGGCCTATTCTATTCTACAGGTGTACTAGTATGTCATCGCATAGGCCTGTCCTATTCTATAGATATACTAGTATGTCATCCCCTAGCCTATCCTATTGTGCAAGGGTACTAGTATGTCATCACCTAGGCCTGTCCTATTCTTCAGGTGTACTAGTATGTCATTGCCTAGGCCTGTCCTATTCTTCAGGTGTACTTGTATGTCATCACATAGGCCTGTCCTATTCTTCAGGTGTACTGTATGTCATGCCTAGGCCTGTCCTATTCTTCAGGTGTACTTGTATGTCATCACCTAGGCCTGTCCTATTCTTCAGGTGTACTAGTATGTCATCACCTAGGCCTGTCCTATTCTTCAGGTGTACTTGTATGTCATCGCTAGGCCTGTGCTATTCTTACACTGTACTTGTATGTCATCGTATAGGCCTGCTATTCTACAGTGTACTAGTATGTCATCGTGTAGGCCTGTCCTATTCTACAGGTGTACTAGTATGTCATCGTGTAGGCCTGTCCTATTCTACATCGCATAGGCCTGTCCTATTCTACATCGCATAGGCCTGTCCTATTCTACAGGTGTACTAGTATGTCATCACATAGGCCTGTCCTATTCTACAGGTGTACTAGTATGTCATCACATAGGCCTGTCCTATTCTACAGGTGTACTAGTATGTCATCACATAGGCCTGTCCTATTCTACAGGTGTACTAGTATGTCATCACATAGGCCTGTCCTATTCTACAGGTGTACTAGTATGTCATCACATAGGCCTGTCCTATTCTACAGGTGTACTAGTATGTCATCACATAGGCCTGTCCTATTCTACAGGTGTACTAGTATGTCATCACATAGGCCTGTCCTATTCTATAGGTGTACTAGTATGTCATCACATAGGCCTGTCCTATTCTACAGGTGTACTAGTATGTCATCACATAGGCCTGTCCTATTCTACAGGTGTACTAGTATGTCATCACATAGGCCTATCCTATGGCCATAGGCACTGTGAGACAAATGTGGAAACGTTTACCATGCGTTTGTGATATGCAAAAAGATATTTGGTGTGGCTTTCAGACGAAAGTGCAACACTGAGCAATCCATTGTGTGTGTTTATCGTTATACCTGATGTTTGGCGGTTTCATTTTTTTTTTTTTTTTTTTTGATAAAATGCGTGAGGTACAGTGGCGACTTGCGGAGAAAATACCAGTGATTACATCCTGCTATTCTTGTCATCTGGAAAAAAAAAAGTTCTGGACACATAGTCCTGAGACATTTGCTCGGAACTAATGTCAATGACATGGAAAATCCGAAAGCTTTAGTCTGAAAGAGCATTCAGGGATGCAATTCTCATTGTGATAAGGGCACGCCACGCTGCTGGGAAATAACAACGACATTCAAACCAAACCAAACCAAAGCAAAACAAACAAACAAACAAACACACAAGCAAACATAGAGAGATAAGAAAACACTCTCTCTCTGAGGCAAACAGAAGCTAGAATACATAACTTTCATTCTTCTGCATTCACCTGTTGACCATGTTACAGGAACTGGTTCACAGCAATACCATCTTCACACTGCTTTGTATTGATTGGGTTCCTGTCGTGTCCACACTGTGTGCTGAATTTCCTTTGATCCATACTTACAGATATCGATGTCACTAAGCTCAGAGATTTGTGTATCTTGACACAGGTGAACACACAGTGCCTCCTGAACTCTGTGTTAACAGGCTTTAGTGATGTGGATTGTTGTATATGTTGATTTAAATATGAAAAAAGTGATGATACTTTGGAGATGGAAATTGACGTTTGAAAATTATCATTTTTTTTTAAATGATTGAAAACGAAAATCCTCAACGAGAACCGACGCTGGCGTGAATGTTTTGCAATCCTCTCCACGATACCTTCTTCATGTTGTTGATTGCTATTCCTGTAAACAATCAGCCTTTTTCTGCTTTTGAAAATTTGTGCCTGGAAAATTCTCATGAACTGTGATTCGCTCATTACCGAAGGTTTCATCAACGAGGATCCGGTACGAACAAAACAGATAAGTGTGAAAACATTGACAGTCAAACCAATGGTATGCCACATTCTGTAAGCCAGATCTGCCCCTACAAACCATGGAGTGTGGAGAATGTTTCGAAGTAGAAAAAGAATAAGCGTGTGAGTCGTTTTACACAATTCTGTTCTACGCTTTAGTCTTTCGGGTTTTTTGTTTTTAACATCCCGTTTCGGAAAAGCTCTATGCAAATCAAAAACGTAAGCTGAAAAGCAGGCATGTTTCAGAAAGCTGCAGCCAGTAAGATGTTCTGACGATCAAAGACTGTGGCATAGGGTTGTCAACACTGATGACAGCAGCAAGATGCCCTCCAGTGTAAAGAAATCAGGGACGTATTTTACTTCTCTTTATCCTTCAATGTTTAGATGGCAATTCCCTGTATCCTTCAGTGTTTTGTTGGCAAAGAATTGCTTGAGTTACAGGAACAGATAAAACTTGGTTCCAATGTAGCCAATGACACAACAGATCAATAGAATGTTGTAAAAACTTACGAAACCGCATCTTGTACGTACCTGGAAGAGGGGAAGGGAGAAGCATTTGGAATATCATCAAATGGTTAATATCGTTAAGTTGCCTAATATTCTCAAATGGTTAGTATCGTTAACTTGCCTAATATCATTAAGTGGTTAGTATCGTTAAGTTACCGAATATCTTCAAATGGTTAGTATCGTTAAGTTGCCTAATATCCTCAAATGGTTAGTGTCGTTAAGTTATCAAATATCAGTAAATGGTTAGTATCGCAGTTACCTAACATAAAAGTTGCAAAAATTCGGACGGATTCGAATCAATGCTAAAATGTTGGGTGCCAATTGCCTGATCCAGCTTTTATATCGACATTTTTGTTTTTTGTTTTTGCTTTGATCAATCAGCGTACGGAGTGGGTATTTGATCCCTTATTTCATTTTCATTGCTTCTTTACGACTGTATTTTTACAGTTGATCTGTTTTCATAAAAACGGTAAGGTTGGCATTATTTACTTCACGTGTGTCTGGCTTTCTATTTCAGGCGTTTGTGCAGCGTTTACGGCTCATGCGAGATGATGCACTGTGCATGTCATTATTATTATCATAATTATAATTTTATTATTAATATTATCATTATTAATATTATTATTATTATTATCGTTATTGTTATTATCATTTTTTTATCATTAACTTAGACTTAATGCGGGCCACGTTTTAACACAAGCTGGTCAGCTGTTTTGATAGAGCCATGAACTGAAGATGTGAGATCTTGAGTTCAATTCCTGCCTGCACCGTTTCAAACTGGCCTGTTTGCTGCCCGGTAATACTATTTCCATCATTCTGGTGGTGTCAGCTTAGTATTCCATAGGTTTCTCTTCCCTTTCCGCCTTTCAAGAAATTGCCAACGCA
>JAPXFY010000016.1:68751127-68773627 GCA_030674185.1 Monoplex corrugatus | reverse complement strand
CGATCATGGCCCTCCATACGAATCTATCCCTTGTTGTCGCCGCAAGTACATCTCCCACCCTCTCAGTCCTCGGCCACTCTTCAGGTCCGTCCAATATTTAACCCTTTTTCTCCCGTATCCTGTCCACCAACATCCTGCATTATCAACCATGCTAGCAAAGCAAAAACCTCAAACCTTTGATTCCCTATTCTCCAGCTTCCTGCAAGAAGCTGCTGGATAAAGGTGGGGAAGTCAAAGGGTTGAAGTTTTTGCAGTTGGTGGATAGGGTGCGGGGGTCAAAGGGTTCATCTGATTTAGTCCAATCTCGTTTATGTCGCATGTAAATTCTCTCATGTGCAGTGTCTATCTCGTAGGTAAGAGCGATGCCATAGATGTTGAACTTGGCTTTCCGAGTATCCTTGTATCGCTTTGGTGGTCTGCCCACGTCACAGCGGCCCTGGGATGCGGTCATCCTCCATATGGAGAAAGTGGACTGCACAAGGACATGGTCACTTAATAAGCAGACACTATACACATGGCAAGCCACACTCCATTAGAACTATGAAGGCTGGACAATCGATCTTGCCACATGATGTTGCAGATCCTACGCAGACACCACTGATGGAACTGTTCCAGACGTTGAGTGTACCGTTGGTAGGGAATTTAGGTCTCGCAATAGTACAGCAGCAGCAGCAGCAGCAGCAGCAGCAGCATCAAGTGCCCTGCAGTATGGCGTTGGCGATCATGGTCCTCCATATGTATCTATCCCTTATTGCCGAAAGCTCATCTTCCACCCTCTCTGTCCTCAGCCACCCTGCAAGTCCGTCCAATATTTTCTCCCTGGGTCTACTTGGTGTTCTCTTTCCCTCCAGCTTTCCTGTTGTGACCAGGTGCTCTAATTCCTCTTTTCTCATAAAATGGCCTATAAATGTTGCATGTCTTTTCCTAATCTTCCTTATCAATGATCTTCTTGTGTCTACCTCCACAAGAAACACCACGAGGATGCGAATGGGACCCGGAGCACCAATGCCTCGCCACTCTCGGGACACTCATCTCCAAAGCTCATGACGCCAATCGACAGTTATTTCTTCAGGCAAAGGGGAAGGGGGGGGGGGGGCTGTCCATGTGTTGCATGACCCATTCGGACCCAGTCATCAATTACTTTATTTAAAAACTGAACGGCAAGGTGGGGAGATGACAAACCCGGGGACATAGCCACACAAAGCGCACCAGCCAGATCCAGCCCAACCTCTGGACCAAGAGAGAACGGAAGACCCTCTCTCGCCCCACTCTGGTCTTCATCTCTCTTCCAGGCAGCAAATATTAATGCTAAAGATAATATGATGTAGCAATAATGACAATGTTGATATGAATTCTAGTAAAAACGTTAGTATTTTTATCATGACAAAGGCAATGATAACAGATGGTAGATGGTACAAATATCCGTAACAATTCTAACAATTTGAATAAGCATAACTATAAGAGTAACAACAACTGCTATCCTGATTTGTTGTAGGCAAAGGACAAAACGTCAAATGTCAAGCCCTCAAACTACATCGAAGGTGAAAGAACTTTCTTTCCCACACAATGACAGGTAAAATAGAGTTTTCCCGTCACCTAAAGTGGCACAGGACAGTAAGTTGTCAGAGGTCTCAACTTGATGTGGCGCTAGCATCAAGACAACTATGTCCACTTCCTGAGATCTCTACTTGTTGTGGCGCCAGCATCAAGACAGCTATGTCAACAGCCACAGGACAGTAAGTTGTCAGAGATCTCTACTTGTTGTGGCGCCAGCATCAAGACAGCTATGTCAACAGCCACAGGACAGTAAGTTGTCAGAGATCTCTACTTGTTGTGGCACCAGCATCAAGACAGCTATGTCCACTTCCTGATATCTCTACTTGTTGTGGTGCCAGCATCAAGACAGCTATGTCCACCTGATATCTCTACTTGTTGTGGCACCAGCATCAAGACAGCTATGTCCACTTCCTGAGATCTCTACTTGTTGTGGCGCCAGCATCAAGACAGCTATGTCCACCTGAGATCTCTACTTGTTGTGGCGCACGCCTATGCATCTAGAACAGCTATTGTCCACCTGATATCTCTACTTGTTGTGGCACCAGCATCAAGACAGCTATGTCCACTTCCTGAGATCTCTACTTGTTGTGGCGCCAGCATCAAGACAGCTATGTCCACCTGAGATCTCTACTTGTTGTGGCACCAGCATCAAGACAGCTATGTCCACTTCCTGAGATCTCTACTTGTTGTGGTGCCAGCATCAAGACAGCTATGTCCACTTCCTGAGATCTCTACTTGTTGTGGCGCCAGCATCAAGACAGCTATGTCCACCTGAGATCTCTACTTGTTGTGGCACCAGCATCAAGACAGCTATGTCCACTTCCTGAGCTCTCTACTTGTTGTGGCGCCAGCATCAAGACAGCTATGTCCACTTTCTGAGATCTCTACTTGTTCTGGCACCAGCATCAAGACAGCTATGTCCACCTGAGATCTCTACTTGTTGTGGCGCCAGCATCAAGACAGCTATGTCCACTTTCTGAGATCTCTACTTGTTCTGGCACCAGCATCAAGACAGCTATGTCCTCCTGAGATCTCTACTTGTTGTGTCACCAGCATCAAGACAGCTATGTCCTCCTGAGATCTCTACTTGTTGTGGCGCCAGCATCAAGACAGCTATGTCCACCTGAGATCTCTACTTGTTGTGGCACCAGCATCAAGACAGCTATGTCCACCTGAAATCTCTACTTGTTGTGGCGCCAGCATCAAGACAGCTATGTCCACCTCCTCCTCCTCCCTGCCTTATCTGTCTCATCCATAAAATGGGACAGGTGCTCATTTACAGCTGGGAGAACTGAGACGGTGTGTTTAATTCAATACTTGGACTCCTGCACCCTAACCACCCATTGCAAAAAGTTAAGCCCTGACTCGCTCACCCTATCCACCAACTTTGACATTCTGATTGGCTTGTAGCTATCTCCCTTATCTAATAAGAGTGAGAATTTGATACTGTGTATAGCTTGTCTCCATCTCCCTCAGCCCTTTGACTCCCGCACCCTATCACAACTGCAAAAACTTAACCCTTTGACTCACTCACCCTATCCACCAGCTTCCTGCAGGAAACTTGTGAATAGGGCGAGGGAGTCAAAAGCTTAAGTTTTTGCTTAGTTAGCACGGTTGATAATGCTTGATGCTGGTGGACAGGGTGCGGGGGTCAAAAGGTTAAGCCAGGTATGAACTGGTCACTGATCAAAATGGCGAACTCAACACAGATCTAATTTTGTGCTCTGAGTGCTGCCGCTGGAAACGAACACAGTCATAATGACAAGAACAAGACGTCAACTTCAACAGTCCTGTAACAACTGTGATCGTCCTGACTTATCAACAGGAGGTACTGATGAAAGCAGCGGAATAGAAACAGAAATGTCACTGAAGCCAGGCCCCACAGCGTGTGACAGACTTCCAGATCCTGTTACGACCATTAACACCGCCGTCGCTGAGGCAGAGTCTGGCGATTTACCAACTGTGAGTGACTTAAAAGCTATAATAAAGTCACTATCCGAAAAAATTGAAAGGTTGGAAATGCTCCTCAACAACCATATCCGAGCAATGGGCTGTGGGGCGGGGATGCCGTACAAGACCAAGGCGGTCTGTGTGTCCGTTGGCACTCAGACTGTCTCGTCACATTCACGGCCAACTCCGTCTCCGCACATCAAGACCTACGCTGAAGCCGTTCAAAAAACTGTAGGCGTAACTGCAAAACAAACGTCCACCGTACGCAAGCTGCAAATAACGTCAAAAACGGCAGCAGGCGAAAATAAAATTAAGAAAAATAACAACAAGGGCAATAATTCACCGACGTCAAAACCTGGATTTGACGTCAGCTCAAAAAGTGACACCAAAAAAAAGAAATCTCGTCACCAGACTACCACGTGTCTTTCTTTTGCACGACTCGACTCTGAGCGGTGTAGATAATAAAAGACTGGGATCATCATGGCAAAAGAGAGGACATCACACAAAATTAGTGACATGAAGAACAAATGTCTAACTGAGGAACACTTGACTTCCAATCCAGTGGACTGCATTCTACTTCACAGTGGCGTCAACGATCTGAAAACAACTGATCCAAAAACAGCAAGTGACAATTTCGTAAAGATTGTGGATGATGCTAAAACCATGCACCCAAACTGCAAAATAGTCATCAGCAAGGTTACACCCATGAAAGACAAGGCCCTTCGGATAAAAAGGGATCTTTTTAACGCCCTTGTCACCTCTGCGCTACATGGACATAGCAATGTATCGTTCATCGGAAACGACAATCTCAATCTCTAAAGCAAAGATCTTTTCAGAGATACTATTCATCCCAGCTCTCGTGGCTCTACCATCTTAGCCAAAAACATTGGAAACCACGTCAGAGATCTATTCCGGAAAAGGCCAAAACCACGACACCGACAGCGTCCTCTTCACTACACAGAATATCCCACCACCAGTTTTGACCGTTATTACCCTACAGCGCTGTCAATGACCTTTCACTCATATCGGCCGTGGTGGGATCATGAGGACTTTCACCATCAAAATTATTTTAATACACTAAGAAATCATGTGTGGTGACCACCTCGTATCTATCGTTTCCTGTGACAGCACCAGCTGTGTAAGAAGACAGCAGATACTATTTATACAAAGCTGTTCCTGATTTGAGTAACGTTTGCCATTTCCTTTCTCACATAATTGTTGATTTTTGGGCCTACTGTTGTTATATGTACTATTGAACTATATGATTTAAGACACTGTTGATCAACTGCTAGAAATTCGTGCTTCTACTTTTAAGTTTATTGTTAATGTTCTTTCCAAATTCTGGTGTTTACCTATTTCTTTCTTTTTAATTATATAATTATTTATCATTTATTTATTATTTAATTATTTAATTAATTTTTTTCACCGATTTTCGACATCTTCTGAATACTTAGTTATTCTAACAAACTTGCAAACTTACCATTATCTGTTAAATCCATCCATACTAACTGCACTGCTCTCTGCCGGTTTAATCGATCATGATAAATAAGTGTACTAACCTTAAAGTAGACATACTTCAGTGGAACACTCGTTCCATTGTTAAAAATGTTCCTTACCTCAATAACTATCTCTCTTCTACAAATGTCCAGGTCTTACTTCTGCAGTCGCTAAATACAGACAAGAAGGCTTTGCCCAAATTATCAGGGTTTTATTATCCACCCATCTACAGTTCTATAAATGATGGTGGCCGAATTTTTACTGCAATATATGTTCGTGAAGGACTAAACTATTATGAAACAACGTCTCCAGTACCAAGATCTAATGCTTCTATTTCGTCATGTGCTGTTACTATAAAATTTTCTTCATCATTAGTCCTAAATATGGCATCTATTTATTTACCAAGAGGCCCAGATTCTGAGAACACAGAATGACTGAGACATTTTCAAGATCAATAAGATAAATGGATCATTGGGGGTGACTTCAACGCGCATGCTCCGTTTTGGGAGAGGGACTGTACCCATGTAACCAGCAACAGGTTCATCGATAATCTTGTGGACTCAAATTTATGTCTACTTAATGATGGACGTGTTACCCGTATCCCTGACATTGCATCCCATCGACCCACAGCGATAGATCTAACTTTAGTGTCACCATCACTAGCGATAAACGCCACATGGAAAACAGCTGTACACTCTTTTGGATCAGATCACATCCCCATAATTCTCAGCCTAAACAATAGTACTGGAACAGAAAATATCTTACAAGATAGCAAAATGTTACATGAAAGTTTACCACGATTTAATTATAAAGAAGCAGACTGGACCAAATTTAAAGAAATCCTTCACAATACAAAAATAGATCTATCTGATACCGCCAACATAGACAACCTGTATACATTTTTCTGTGACTCACTTTTAAGTGCAGCCAACATTTCAATCCCAAAATTAAAGGCATCAAACACACGAAAACATCGCGGAAATGTTTGGTGGAATAAGGATTGTGAAAAAGCAGTTAACGAAAAGAGAAAAAAATTTAAAACATACATAAACAATCGGACACCTGAAAATCATAGAGCGATGAAAAGTGCCAACATAAACTGTAACAGAATCATAGAACAAGCCAAAGAACTGTATTGGACGACATTTTGTAAGTCTGAAATAAATAATCACAAAGACATGCATAAAATTTGGGAGAAACTAAAAGTAATGAAAAATGGGATCAGTTTGCCGTCATTTCCGATAAAGCTAGCCAATAATCCTTTCCCAAGCTCGTTGGAAAAGGTAGAAGCTTTTGCAGATTTGTTTGCTGAAGTATGCCATAGGGAAGGCCTTCCTGTTTCCAGTCAAAATCATAGGGAACGAGAAGAAAAGACAGAAGTTTATAAGGACCCTGCCCCAGATAATACACACTACATGAACGCATCAATTACACTTCAAGAATTAAAAGACGCCATCTAAGATTATCCCAAATATAAAAGCGTCAGTAGGATTAGATGCCATTTCTAATCAGATGCTGAAAAATTTACCCGAAAATTTTGTAATCTTGCTTCATACTACATGTATCTTTAAAAACTGTTGGAATAGTAGCAAAAAGCCAGACTATTGGAAACAGACAATAGTGGTTCCTATCCTAAAACCGGGTAAATGTAACACTGATCCGAAAAACTATAGGCCAATTGCACTAACTTCTCACGTCTGTAAACTGATGGAGAAAATTATTGTACACCGGTTGTTGCACTATTGTGAAAAGAATAACATTATACCTGTCAATCAGGTTGGTTTTCGAAAAGGCAGGTCAACAGTGGAACTCTTAACTAAATTAACCACTGACATAAAACGACAATTTGCAAGACGTAAATGTATATTGGCCACATTTTTTTTATATAACCAAAGCATGCGACCAAGTGTGGCACTCCCGATTACTATTTAAATTAAAAAACATAGGGCTAACAGGTCGCGTTTATGACTACGTGAAGTGTCTGTTGGAAAACCGAGTAATTCAAACCAGAATTGGAAACGTGATTTCAACAAAACGAACCCTTCAGATGGGTATCCCACAGGGATCAGTTTTAGCACCCCTCCTCTTTGTGATACTAATGAATGACTTACCAAGTAGAATATCTAAAGTTGTCACATTAGTCCAGTATGCTGATGATCTATGCATGTGGATGCCGGTAAACATGAAGAAGAACACTCCTTCTCGCAGTATCAACTATGCACGCAAACTTTATCAATTAGAACTTGACAAAACAGCGCAATACATGGCAGAAAATGGGCTCCATCTATCTACGGAGAAGACAAAGATAATTTTATTTAATAGTGGGTCTAACCCGGACAAAATGCCCACCTTTAAACTAGGAGATTCCGTTCTTCAATATAACCAATCTATTAAATTCGTGGGTGTTTTCTTTACAGCAAAAGTGTCATGGAATCTGCATATCGACTACTTACTCACAAAATAGTGTGCAAGCAACCATGGGGACATGATCCATCAACACTTGTACATTTATGTAAATCTCTCATTAGATCTAAACTAACAGGAAATATTCTTTAGCGCACCGAGACACTTACTGCAAAAACTACAAAGTACAGAATGCAAAAGTTTTAAACTTGCCCTTGGTCTTCCGATGCATGCTTCCAATCTCCGAACATACGGTGAGATTAATATGTTGCCGCTTGATGAAGAAAGGAAACTCGTCTCTACCAAATTTCTGCTAAGGAATACCACCGTTGAAAATGTTTTGAGACCTGATATAACTTTAAGATCAGATATTGATTTTCTGAAACGAGCTAGATCAATATCTTCACAGGCCACACTTGCAACGTATACACACGACATCATGAATGGCTCTGGAATTGATCTAGAAGCGGATCCTATATCTATAAGACCTTCGTTTTCTCCAGTACCCAGTTGGGAACTCTTAAGAGCAAACTTTGACATACAGCACACTGATTTAAAGAAAGAAGATAATATCAACTTATTAGCGAGTCGAGTTAAGTGTCATATTGAACACTTTTATCCCAATCATTTAAAAATCTACATATGGATCATTAATTGAGAAAAAAGCAGGTTCTGCGTTTTTAATACCAGCTCTTAAAATAGAGAAATCTTTCCATATTGGACCCAACAAATCAATATTTACAGCTGAACTCTTTGCAATACTGATGGCTTTGAATTACTTAGTAAGTTATCCTCGGAATATATCACAAATCCTTTTCTGCGTTGATTCGAAATCAGTGCTTCAGGCTCTTGAATTAATGAAGTTAGACACTAATCTGAAATGGTAATAGAAATTAGCCATTTAATTCATTTCTTATCCTTAAGAGGCACTGATCTTTCTTTCTGCTGGATACCATCTCATTGTTCGTTTCATCATAACGATGTAGTTGACAGGGCCGCCAAACGAGGAGCTATGGGTTCACCAGAATCAAACAACATAAAGCTTTCTCTCTCCTTGAATGAATCTTATAACTTAGTGGATGCCTATGTTTGGAAACTGTTTCAAGATAATCAGAAAAAGTAGGCCTACAATACTAATAGCGTGAATTTTATTATCAGTAAAATAAGTAAACAGTTTACTATAAACAGATCTATGCAGTCCCTTATGTGTAGGTGGAAACTCGATGCATTAAAAACAAAATAAACCAGAAATATTGTCTGTTTTTGTGGACAGAAAATAACAACCAGTCATTTACTTTCTTGCATTAGTATAAAGCGACTCATTCCGGTACTTTCTACTCACACAATTTCCGACATATTTGAATCATCATTATTAACATACGAATTTTTTGTTAGCCTGTCAAAAAGTCCAACAGTTCAATATTTGTAATTCGTTCATCTTCTTGTTCATGGTTACAGTTAGCTAGTTTATTGTAAATATTTGTTGTAGTATGCTACTTCATTAGTTATGTTTACGCTCCCCTCTGACATTTGCCTTGTCCATGCTTCTTACTTGTTTTTCACATGGTTTTAGCCCGAATATGTTTTTGCTGCTCGAATGGGCTTGTAAGTGATATGAATTTGAACTTACATTTCTTTTTTTTTTTTAACCATGACTAACTACACATAAACATCTGCATTTGCTCTTCCTGTTTCTATTCCCCTTCCCCACATCGCTTTTTTTTACGTACTTATTTTTTCATTTATTCAATTGTTTATTTATTTATTTATTTATTTATCATTGTTATTAGCATTTATTATTGTTTTATTTATTTATTTACTATTTTGTTTTGTTTATTTGTCTAAAATCACTTAAGTGAATAGACATTAAACCAATGACCACCACACACACACACACACACACACACACACACACACACATACACACACACACATACGAACTCGCGCACACACACACACACACACACACACACACACACACACACACATACACACACACACATAACACACACACACACACACACACGCACACACGCGCGCGCGCGCGCGCGCACACACACATATATGCATACACACACGCGCGCGCGTGCGCACTCGTGCACACAGTTCGAGCGAGGGCAACGAAATGCGTGTAAAGAGAGGGAATGCTTACACGTAACCACGTTGTACGGCTGTATGATTTGTCTCCCTTCATTATGTACTGTGGGGGATACCTCACTAATGTTGCAAAACAGCACCATTACAGTAACAAATATGAATAAGTAAATACATAAGTTAATGAATAGATCAAAAATAATTAGCGATAGATAGATAAATAAACTGTTCAGCTGTTGGGAATTCTAGTTGTTTATGACTACAATTTCATTCCGCAATTTTAGCTATTCTAAGTTTATCAACAAGGAAGATTAGGAAAAGACAAGCAGTACTTAAAGGACATTTATGAGGAAAGAGAAATTAGAGCACCTGGTCACCTCAGGAAAGCTGGAGGGAAAGAGAGCACTAGCTAGATCCAGGGAGAACATATTGGGCGGACCAGTCGCCGTGGTCTAGTGGTTAACGCAACAGACTACAGAGTGGAATGTTGTGGGTTCCAGTTTCCATCAGTGCCTTCAAAACTATATCATAGTGGGATTTTTCGGCTCTAACCGGCTCCTACCCAGAGTTGGGCGTGCTATGGGCTCATTGGGAAGACTGGGACCACATGGTCGATCGAGTCTCATCAAGTTCACGGATGCGTCATTAAACTTCATTTTTTTTGTTTGTGTGTGTGTTTGTTTATGGTCCAAATCGTATAAGTTTCGGTAGGCATGTGCAACAATGCCTTAGTGACAAAGTCATAAAATTTAATGGACGTAGTATACAAAATGACGGAGTTATGGTCATTTACGTGAAAGTATGGGTGATTTTTCACCCAGGAGGTATGGGCAAGGTTAAATTAATTAAATTAAAATTAATTAAATTAATTAAGGGTGTTGCTCAAATCTTCTGACCAGCACCGCAGGTGTATGTGTCTCTCGGGCCTGGTTGACGCCAGGATATGTTATGGTAGTAAGCGTAGGGTACAGCCCTGTCACGCAGTCTCAATCCTCGATGGAACTTCATAGCGTCATGATTATCATCATCATCGTTATTGAAAAACAAACAAACAAACAAACAAACAAACAAACAAAAAGCAAGGCTGGGCCAGCTTCTGTGGCCATTACAGATGGCGTAGAAAATGGGACGAAAAAAAATTGAGCACAAAGATAACCTCACTGGGTCTGATGATCCTAAAAAAATTTTTTTTTACTAAAAAAATATAAATGATCGGACTTGAATGGTGGCTGAGGACAGAAAGGTTGGGGGATGTACTTAAAGCAACAAGAGATAGATTGGTGTGGAGGACCATGATCGCTGCACTGAGGGCATGCCATTTCGCCAGCTTGTTGGTGCACCTCACCGATAGATACCGAAAACCGTTCTGCTGTGTCTCGCCACTTTGTTCAGTCACGATACTGGTCTTCTGAGTAGAAGAAGAACAGGGTAAACAACTCCTGCTGCTTTCCTGAGATGTCATTAAACGGGGTTATCTCTCTTTGACTTGATCGCTATCGGGCGCTTCAGAGAGAATATTTTATATTTGTACACCAAAAACAAAAAAACAAAAAAAACAAAAAAAAACAAAAAACACTCACATTGTAGTTTTCTGTTGCAATATCATAATCATTACATTACAGTATCACGATTATTCTTATTGCTTCTAATATCATTGTTGTCATTCTATCTACTGCTTTAAACTTAAGCATAAATACAGATCTCACTTATGCAGGGTCTAGAATCAAAAGAGAAATAGCAGAAGAACAGTGTGGATTTGTGGAGGGGAAAGAAACTTTTAATGCCATATACATTCTAAGAACTATCACAGAGAGGTCAGTTGAGATGAATAAGGATTTGTATTTATGCTTTGTTGACTATACCAAGGCTTTCGATCGGGTACGACATGAAGAATTGATCAACCAACTGGAGAGACTCAATGTCGATGGAAAAGATCTACGAATAATCAGGAATATGTACTGGGAACAAACAGCTGCAATGAGTATAGCGAAAACATCATGAGAAACCTAGAAGAAGACCCTGGATTAAAGGTTGGAGGGAAAATGATAAACAACATTCGGTACGCAGATGACACCGTGCTAATTGCAGAAAATGAAAGGGACCTACAAAACCTTGTGAATATACTAGAAACAGAAAGCAAAGGTAAGGGGTTGGAACTAAACAGCAGCAAGACTGAAGTCATGGTGATCAGTAAAAAACATGAAATCCCCTCATGCAAAATAACAGCAAATGGCACAACCTTGACACAGGTTAATAAGTTCAAATACCTGGGAACGGTCATTTCATCAAATGGCAGATGCACATCGGAAATAGCTGGCAGAATCGGCCAAGCCAAAACAGCATTCAAGAAGATGACAAGCATTCTTACCAACAAATGCCTATCAATTAACATCAGAAAGAGAGTCCTTGAGTGTTATATAGAACCAATACTGTTTGTACGGATGCGAGACGTGGACAGTCAGCAAGCAAAGCCAGAGCAGGATTGAGGCAGCCGAGATGTGGTTTCTCAGAAGAATGTTGAGAGTACCATGGACAGCAAAGAAAACAAACGAGACAGTCTTGATGGAGGCAGACACAAGTCGATCACTGATAAGGAGATTAGGAAAAGACAAGCAACATTTATAGGCCATTTTATGAGGAAGGGGGATTTAGAGCACCTGGTCACAACGGGAAAGCTGGAGGGAAAGAGAGCACCAGGTAGACCCAGGGAGAGATGCTGGACGGACTTGCAGAGTGGCTGGGGATGAAGAAGGTGGGGGAGATGCTGGGGCAAGAGAGATAGAGATGGTTGGAAGTCCATGGTCGCCAACGCCATGCGGCAGGTCACCTTGATGATGATGATGATGAGTGATAAGTAGGTATATCCATCCCTCTAGAAGTAGTAGACCCACATTGGTAGATCTATCCACTCTATGATAGATCGCCTTGTTTTGTCACTCATGACATCTGTTGTAATACATTTAGGTCCTATCTCTCTATCTCGTGACAAGAAAATCTATCCGTCTTTAGCGTTATTATATAATACAGTAGGCTATTGCTGCAAGAAGACTGAAGTCATGGTAATCAGTATAAAAAACATGAAATCCCTTCATGGAAAATAACAGCAAACGGCACAACTTTGATACAGGTTGGAATGGTCATCTGTCCAGACGGCAGATGCACATCAGAAATAGCCAGCAGAATCGGCCAAGCCAAAACAGCATTCAGGAAGATGGAAAGCATTCGTACTGACAAAAACTTATCAGTTAACATCAGGAAGACAGTTCTTGAATGATATATAGAACCAATAATGTTGCACGGCTGTGAGGCGTGGACAGTCAACAAGCAAAGCCAGAACAAGATTTAGGCAGCCAAGATATGGTTTCTGAGAAGAATGTTGAGAGTTCCGTGGACAGCAAAGTAAACAAGACAGTCTTGATGGAGGCAGACACAAGTAGATCATTCATAAAGAAGATTAGGAAAAGACAGGCAACACATATAGGCCATTTTATGAGGAAAGGGGAATTAGACCATTAGGAAAAGACAGGCAACACATATAGGCCATTTTATGAGGAAAGGGGAATTAGACCATTAGGAAAAGACAGGCAACACTTATAGGCCATTTTATGAGGAAAGGGGAATTCGACCACCTGGTTACAACAGGATGGGAAAAGAACACCAGACAGACACAGGGAGAAAATATTGGACGGACGTGCAGGTGGCTGAGGACAGACAGGGTGTAAGATGTGCTTGCAGCGACAAGAGAGAGATACATATGGAGGGCCATGATCGCCAACGCATGCGGCAGGGCACATGATGAGATGATGACGATCACTGTGATCGTTTTCAATTCTAACTTACTTTGTGTTCATCATCATTATCATCATGTGCCCTGTCGCATGGCGTTGGCGATCATGGCCCTCCTTACGAAACTATCCCTTGTCGCTGCAAGTATATCTTCCAACCTTTCTATCATCAGCCACCCTGTAAATCCGTCCAATATTTTTTTTCTCTGGGTCTACCTGGTGTTCTCTTTCCCTCCAGCTTTCCTGTTGCGGCCAAGTGCTCTAATTTCTCTTTTCTCATAGCAAGTCCTATTGATATTATCGATCTTTTCTTAATCTTCTTTATTAATGATCTTCTTGTGTCTGCCTCCTTCAAGACGGTCTCGTTTGTTTTCTTTGCTGTCCATGGAATTCTGAGCATTTTTCTTAGTGGGTATGAATGTCTTATTTATTTTACCTAGAATCAGTTCGGCGTTATTGCTGCGTCGGATCTACAGGTCTAAATTTGCAACAATATTTTTTTTTCTTCCTGCAACCCCTCAGACAATGTTGCTGATTCTTTCAAATGTTGCTGTCAGTTGCAGACTCGGAGTAAAATTTGTCAGACTCAAACGAGCAGTTCAGAAATGTTTAAATCTTCAAGAAACAAATCCTGATATAGCTTTAAGCAAAAACAATTAGTGAGAAGTTTCAGTCGTTTTCTCTTGATTGTTGTATTTGGTGTTTGTTCCGTTGTGATCTTAAGACTTGACAAAGGCCACTTGGTCTAAAGTTTGCGCCTGTCTTGTCTGGTTGTATTAAATACGCATTCTGATTATTTTTTCCTGTTTTTTTGTTTGTTTTGTTTTGTTTTGTTTTGTTTCTTTGTTTGTTTGCTTGTTTGTTTGTTTCTGTTCGCTTGAACGCGGGCAATCACATTTTGTTTTGGATTAAAAGGACTTGTCACTTTGTTTATTTATTTATTTATTTATTTATTTGTTTATTCATTATTTATTTATTTATTTATTTATTTATTTTATATTTATGTATTTATTTATCCATTCATTCATTTATTTATTTATTTATTTTTGTTTGTTTTTGTTTGTTTATGCAATTTCAGAATCTGCCAGTTGGAAAGCGTAGAGCTATATCAGAGCTATAACCGTTGAAGTATTTTGCATATTTTGAAACGGTTATAGCCCTGATGTATCTCTACGCTTATCACACCCGTGTGCCTTCTGGCTGCGCACGCTAACGATCCCACAGCAGTTGAAAATCGTGAAGAGCAGGGCATTGCCCGGCTGCCTTGATATAAAACATTGGAGAGACAGATCGATTTCCAGGTCCCACCCCCTGAAGACCTGTTAGCCTTCTTGTGTTTCTCAAATCTTGGATAAAAAAAAAAGGTGAATATGAATATGAATTTGAAGCGAGGGAGAGGGTATGGGCGCCGCCCTCGTGGTGCTGGCCAGGGAAAAGTTGAGATCTCTGCCACCTCACTCCCCTACGACCCCAGGGTTATGGAACTATCTAAGTAGGACGTCGGCTTGTGCCGTGATCATTCTGGATCTTCTCCATCACATGGCACCTGTGACTTTTTGCGCATATGGAATTCATTCCGAGCGCGGAGACGTCATCTTGAGAAACTGAAAGTGTAAAGATAAGGAACTTTGTAACAGGACACAATACCTGTGTTCGGTCTGGCTGTGGGTGGCACAAGTGTATAATGTGGGACTTTGTTCAGTCTGGTTTGCTGCATACCACAAGAGGCCCGGAAATTATAACTTAGTGTTTACCACAAGAAGAAGGTAACTGTGTATACTTTTGTCCCATTTTAAAAGTGATTTAGACACTGTGAGAGATAAACCATATTTTTCAAAGATCGTGATAGACTTTCCGGAGTATCTGTGTGCCAGGCTTGTTGGATACGTTTTATGGAATATCTATCACTATGTGCCAGACAGTCTCTTCCCCCGTGGAGATGCCGGGGGTTCTTTCAGTATAAATAGTATCCCCACATTCTGGAAATTCTGTGCTAGAAATTTACTCGTTTCTCACTCTCTTGGTTTCTGCCTTCTTCCTTTGCTTTCTGTCATTTCTTCCTACCGTTTTCTGCCTTGCTGGTCCATCTACTTGTATGTGTTCGATAAAATCTTACGTACTTTCTCTTAGGACTGATAACTGGGTGCTTGTATTAAGTGCATTTTTGGCTTTACAGAAATGAGATATGCGAAAGCAATTTTAGATAATTTAGGCCTGTTTTGTACATGTATATATTTTAGTGTCCTTAATTATGTTTAAATTTGTATTCAGGTTTGTTTTCAAATCCCCTGTGTGATAAATTGGACAGGAGCATCTCCATAGATTATGTACGTCTGTGCATTGATATGTGTACGTAATTTTCTTTTCCTTTTATTTTTTCTTCCGGTTGAAGTATTGTGTACATGTATATTCTTAAACGTTATAGCCTGGATATGGCTCCACGCAGTCGGCTGGGCTTTAAATAATAATATAAAAGTCTCTTTTGCATCTTGATCACATTGTAGGCTACAGTTATATCTACTTTCCAAAACTGTGTCTGTCTATCTATCTGGTATTACTATGTGTAGGTCTGTCTATCTGGTATTACTATGTGTAGGTCTGTCTATCTGGTATTACTATGTGTAGGTCTATCTGTCTGGTATTACTATGTGTAGGTCTATCTGTCTGGTATTACTATGTGTAGGTCTGTCTATCTGGTATTACTATGTGTAGGTCTATCTGGTATTACTATGTGTAGGTCTATCTGTCTGGTATTACTATGTGTAGATCTATCTGGTATTACTATGTGTAGGTCTATCTGTCTGGTATTACTATGTGTAGATCTATCTGGTATTACTATGTGTAGGTCTGTCTGTCTGGTATTACTATGTGTAGGTCTATCTGGTATTACTATGTGTAGGTCTATCTGTCTGGTATTACTATGTGTAGATCTATCTGGTATTACTATGTGTAGGTCTATCTGTCTGGTATTACTATGTGTAGGTCTATCTGGTATTACTATGTGTAGGTCTATCTGTCTGGTATTACTATGTGTAGGTCTATCTGGTATTACTATGTGTAGGTCTATCTGTCTGGTATTACTATGTGTAGATCTATCTATCTGGTATTACTATGTGTAGGTCTATCTATCTGGTATTATTATGTGTAGGTCTATCTGGTATTACTATGTGTAGGTCTATCTTTCTGCAGGGATGGGAATTGCACAAAGTGGTTGGGGAGTACAAGAGTCATGGCACACCTTACGTCACGGCGCATCTCAAACTTATTGTGTGTATGTAGATTTATATATGTATACGTGTTTTGTGAGTGTATTTGTACAGTATGTATTAATATGGTGTGTGTGTGTGTGTACTTGCATGGTGTGTGTGTATGTATGTGTGTAGCAAGAAAAGCTCATTTGCAATCTTACACAGAACTCAGACTCAGAGGTAAATGAATGATAGGATTTTGCCTGTTAAAAACTTAAACACACTTTGACTTTGTACCAAAAAATATAGTTTTATTTACTTATTAAGGAAAATGCTGAAAAAAAAACTAGATATCTACTTACAAAAAATCAGAGTATGTCACAATATACAGATAGGCTACAGCACTACTTTTGCTGAAAAAATGATGAAATACTGCTTTGTTTTTTTTCTTTTTCCTGAATCTGGACATCTTGTGAGTCAGGTGTTGGTGGTGCACTTTGTGATGATGCAGCAGATCCCTCTGCATCTTTCCTTTGTGCAATTTGTGTGGATTGGTCTTTGCTAGTGCCAGCAATGGATTTCAGTTCTGAAGCCTTTGATGGTACAGGCCTTTTGGCAGGTGTCCCCAGTGCCTCTTGTTGATCTTCTTTTTTTCGTTTCTTGGCAGATTTTCTTTCCTCATTCACCTTCCAAGCTCTTGACATTGCTGAGGTAAGCTTTTTACACACATGGTCTTTTATTGGGTCTGCTTTGCCAAACATTTCAACTGATGTCTGCTTCTTCGCATGCAGATGGAACTTGACTGTTTGGATAGCAGAATAAGTTTGAATGTCCATCCTGGCTTTCTTTTCATCCAAGACATCACCCATCATGCTGAAGCATCCTTCTACCATAGGACCATGGAAACAGCTCAGAAGTCCTTTGGCTGCCTTTGTGAGAAAAGGAAATTCTTCAGAGCTGACTGATGCCCACCACAAATCTACTGTCAGGTCAGTGGAGATGTTATCAAGCCTTCTGTCTGTGTTGAAGTTTTTTACTTCCTGAGCAAAAACGTCTTGGACATTAGATGGAACCAAGTTGGTCACAGATGGAATTTTATGCAACAACTTCAGAGCAGTTGTTGTGCCTCTTGTTGTTGGATCCAAGACACTGCAGATTTTTAGAGCGATGTTATTCAGTGGCATTTTCTTCTGCAAACATGACCCACAGTTGATGAAGCCCCTGGTGATCTTTTCCTTCAATCCAAGACCCTTTGGAAGTTTGAGGTTTCCAAGATTCAGGAGAATGAGAGATAGTGGCAAGTGAAACTGCTCATTCTCCAGATCCAGCTTCTGTAGCTTGCCTTCAGTCAGCTCCTCAGGTTTGATGAAGAAGCTCAGGAATGAGTTCAACAGGTTAGACTGCTTGTCATGAAGTCTATGGACCACTGGCTCTCTTTTCTGGAAGAACAGCACATATTCTTTCAGGGTTGGAAGGACTGTTTTATACACATTGAGCACTACCAGTGTTTCTTTTCCCATTACAAACAGTTTATCAAACATTCTCAATTTTCTGTCTTTTCCATCTTTGGTGAAGCTGGACCATTTCTTCCTGAGTTTCTCCTGGCACCTGGAAATTGCAGACTTCCCTTCACTGCTCACTTCTCTGGCAGTCAAAACCCCATCTGTGATGTCTTGGTAGATTTCTCTGTCCTTCTGAGGGATGAAGCTAGCAGTGTAGAGAGTCAGAGCATCAAGAAGTCTCAGTGTGTCCAGGGTGACATTCAATACACTGAGCCACCTGTGAGGCACATACCTCTCTGGAGCAGTTGGCTTGATGCCCAGAGCCATGCACAGCTCAAAGAAGGATTCCTTGGAATCCACACTCCACTTGAACTCAGTGTGGATGTCAGAGAGCAGAGATTCAACGTGTGAGGAGAAGGGCTTGCAGAATTCTTGGGCCGCTATATGGGCATGATGGCATGAGTCTCCATCGATATCTAGAAGATGAGGTGCTTTGTCTCTAATTCTTTTTTCCAATCCACTCTTCTCACCTCGCATAACTCTACAAGAGTCCATCAGCACAGACACCAAGTTTTCCCATGGCAAATCAAAGCTGGTCATGAGCTTTTCAACCTCTTCAAACAAAGACTGGGCTGTGACCTTCACCAGATCAAATGAAGCCAAGTGGTGGATAACAATTTTGGACTGCGTTTCGGAAAAGTGAGATGACAATATTGTCAGAACTTTTGTGTTGGTCTTGCTTGTTGCCTCATCTATGTTGAGACTAAAAGGACACGTCTTCAGTTCCTCCACAACTTCATTCTGCAAAGTCTGAGCAAGACCATATTTCATTTTGTATGATGCTGTTGTTCTGTCCATGTTCACAGCAGCCAGGGCTTTGGGGTCTTTAGCAGCAGCCTACAACACACACACACACACACACACACACACACACACACACACACACACACACACACACACATGCACAAACACACAAATATAAATATAACAGAACACACATACACAGTAAATAAAAATGCATACACAGTCATTAGCATATAAATACACCACACACACAAATTAAGTTGAAAGAGGCGAAACAAACAAAACCTTGTAAAAATACAGATGATGAGCAAATATTAGGGGTGACAGGGAGGAGTGGGGAGAAAGATGATAATGAAGAAAGAAGTGACAAAGAAGAGTCAAGAAAGGCAAATATTACTACAAGTACAGAAGAGGATAGAGTAACCCACTTTTGCAAAATCAATCAGCTTTGGAATTGTGGCTATGGAGAGGGAATTCTCAGCTACAAATGCAAGGGTCATCGCCTCCAAGTTCTTCACTCTATCGTCGAAAGGGACCAACGGCTCCAGGGGCTGTGCTTCACTCTGTGTAACTGTTTTGCTGAAAGCAGGGTGCAGTCCATATGTGGTTGTTCTGGACAGTGGCTGACCTGAAAAGTCAGCAGGCCTATACCATGAAATCCCTATCTAAAAAAAAAAAAGTTGCCGAGATAGGCTACCAGATTTAAAAAGAATAATCATGATTCAGAGTAACTGCTGACATTATCTGTCAGATTTACAAGCTAATATTCATTATTCTTCAACTTTATTTTGAGACTATTAGTACGGTATTACAAATTGATATTATAAACATGTCGCTACACTAAAAAGTGTGTGTGTGTATGTGTGTGTGTGAAAGGAGAGAGGCAAGAGATTTTTTTAAAGCTATCACACACAAGTAGAGATAGAGAGAGGTTCAGATTCAAAAGCATTTTTTAATTCAAGGATAAAGGTTGTCGGCATAGGCAGTGCCTAGTTTTCCAACCTGCCGTAGGTAATCTACAGAACATAACAAAATTAACATGTTTACCAATTTTAGCAGCAACATACAATAATATTTAATAAGATGGAATCAGGTTTCATAAATCAAACACATCATTGCAATTAAAAGAGAGAGAGAGAGAGAGTAAAACCAGCTATCACACTTTACAAAGAGAAAGAGAGAGGCACGTGGACTGAGGGAGTGAGAGAGAGTAAAAGACTAAAACCTGCTACCGTATGACACTTTACACGCACAGAGAGAGAGAGAGGATGGAGGGAGAGGGGAGCCACTATTAAAAAGTAGTCTTACCTGGCAACGTCGTATTTTCCGCCTCAGAGGCAACACGCTGCCGATGTGACTCCGAATTGGCATGCTTGTGGAAGACAACTCCACCTCTATTGCCGTAGTTCAGTTCAACTTGGCAGAGAACACAGTACGCCTTTCCAGGATTTGCTAATTTCCTGAACCACTGTCCGTACCGCACTTTATGTGCTGCCGAATCGGGTGCCTGCCATACATAGTCCAACCATGACCACTTGAAACGATAACGGCATTCTTCATCAGAAAACTTCTCTCCGCGCTCGATGATAATTCGTCGGTGCGCCATCTTGAATGGAAGTAACGCGCATCGCGCGAGATCTCGGCAATTAACATGATGTCTTGACTATCCGGCCACTTGCCGAGTAACAGCGGACCTTCTTTCGCTGCACGCAGACGATTCTCCCAGAATTGTTCGGTGTGAGAAAGGGTGACGCGATTTTCTGAAAAAACTGCTGATCGGCAGCATTACAGTTTACTGTAAAGTCTTAGATCGGCTTGGCTCACACTGCTACCGGTATGCGAAGCAGACGATTTTTTTTTTCTCTTTTTCAAAACGGCTGGGCGTACGGCGTAGAACGTGGGGCGCATAGAAAATACGGCTGGGGCGTATATACGCCCAGACGCGTACAATTCCCATCCCTGTTTCTGGTATTACTATGTGTAGATCTATCTCTCTGGTATTACTATGTGTAGGTCTATCTCTCTGGTATTACTATGTGTAGATCTATCTGGTATTACTATGTGTAGGTCTATCTGTCTGGTATTACTATGTGTAGGTCTATCTGGTATTACTATGTGTAGGTCTATCTATCTGGTATTACTATGTGTAGGTCTATCTGTCTGGTATTACTATGTGTAGGTCTATCTGGTATTACTATGTGTAGGTCTATCTATCTGGTATTACTATGTGTAGGTCTATCTGTCTGGTATTACTATGTGTAGGTCTATCTGGTATTACTATATGTAGGTCTATCTATCTGGTATTACTATGTGTAGGTCTATCTATCTGGTATTACTATGTGTAGGTCTATCTGGTATTACTATGTGTAGGTCTATCTATCTGGTATTACTATGTGTAGGTCTATCTATCTGGTATTACTATGTGTAGGTCTATCTGGTATTACTATGTGTAGGTCTATCTTTTGGTATTACTATGTGTAGGTCTATCTGTCTGGTATTACTATGTGTAGGTCTATGTATCTGGTATTACTATGTGTAGGTCTATCTATCTGGTATTACTATGTGTAGGTCTATCTATTGGTATTACTATGTGTAGGTCTATCTATCTGTATTACTATGTGTAGGTCTATCTATTGGTATTACTATGTGTAGGTCTGTCTATCTGGTATTACTATGTGTAGGTCTATCTATGGTATTACTATGTGTAGGTCTATCTATCTGGTATTATATGTGTAGGTCTATCTATCTGGTATTACTATGTGTAGGTCTATCTGGTATTACTATGTGTAGGTCTATCTGGTATTACTATGTGTAGGTCTATCTATCTGGTATTACTATGTGTAGGTCTATCTGTCTGGTATTATTATGTGTAGGTCTATCTATTGGTATTACTATGTGTAGGTCTATCTATCTGGTATTACTATGTGTAGGTCTATCTGTCTGGTATTACTATGTGTAGGTCTATCTGTCTGGTATTACTATGTGTAGGTCTATCTGGTATTACTATGTGTAGGTCTATCTATCTGGTATTACTATGTGTAGGTCTATCTATCTGGTATTACTATGTGTAGGTCTATCTGGTATTACTATGTGCAGGTCTATCTGTCTGGTATTACTATGTGTAGGTCTATCTGTTGGTATTACTATGTGTAGGTCTATCTGGTATTACTATGTGTAGGTCTATCTATCTGGTATTACTATGTGTAGGTCTATCTATCTGGTATTACTATGTGTAGGTCTATCTGTCTGGTATTACTATGTGTAGGTCTATCTGGTATTACTATGTGTAGGTCTATCTATCTGGTATTACTATGTGTAGGTCTATCTATCTGGTATTACTATGTGTAGGTCTATCTGGTATTACTATGTGTAGGTCTATCTATTGGTATTACTATGTGTAGGTCTATCTATCTGGTATTACTATGTGTAGGTCTATCTGGTATTACTATGTGTAGGTCTATCTTCTGGTATTACTATGTGTAGGTCTATCTGTCTGGTATTACTATGTGTGGTCTATGTATCTGGTATTACTATGTGTAGGTCTATCTATCTGGTATTACTATGTGTAGGTCTATCTATCTGGTATTACTATGTGTAGGTCTATCTATCTGGTATTACTATGTGTAGGTCTATCTATCTGGTATTACTATGTGTAGGTCTATCTATCTGGTATTACTATGTGTAGGTCTATCTATCTGGTATTACTATGTGTAGGTCTAT
>JAPXFY010000016.1:68731127-68746127 GCA_030674185.1 Monoplex corrugatus | reverse complement strand
TGCGCATTTTGTGGTGTGTGTGTGTGTGTGGTGTGTGTGTGTGGTGTGTGTGTGTGTGTGTGTGTGTGTGTGTGTGTGGTGTGTTATTAGGTTTGTCATACGCCAATAACTTGCTCCTGTGTGTGTGTTTTCAGATATCGAAGCCGAATCAGAAATGTCAAAGAAACCGAAAACGCGAACCCTCAGGCTAAAACAAAAGATCGACATCATCAATGAGGTTGAATCAAACCCGACAAAGAAAAAGACCATAATTGCCGAAGAGCACATGATTCCCAAAAGCACTCTGTCGGGTATCATGAGAGATAGAGAGAAGTATAAACGGCTCTTTTTCTCTGGAAAAGTGTCTGGTCAACAGAGACGACAACGGAAATGCCAGAAGGAAAGCGTTGACACGGCCCTTCTGGAATGGTTTTTCAGTTGCTCGCGCGGCAAATGTCCCAATCACTGGCAATATCTTGATGGAAAAGGCCTCAGAAATAGCAAGAAAACTAGGACATGCAAACTGGAAATGCAACGAAGGTTGGCTGCATCGCTTTAAACGAAGACACGATATCATGTGCAAAACGATGTCCGGTGAAAGAAAAGCTGTCGATGAAAGCGTCACCGACGCATGGGTAGAGGAGATTCTCAAACCCAAAATCGCTTCATACCGTCCAAAAGACGTGTTCAATGTTGACGAAAGCGGGTTGTTCTGGAAGCTACTCCCAGAGAGAACTCTTGCCTTCAAAACCGAAAAATGCTTTGGGGGCAACAAATCGAAAGAAAGATTGACATTCCTCGTGGCAACAAATATGGACGGAACAGAGAAACTGCCAGTTTTCACAATCGGCCGTTCGAAAAACCCAAGATGCTTCAAGGGCATGAAGTCGCCACCAGTGAAATACACCGGCAACGCAAAAGCATGGATGACAGCAGAGCTCTTCACCGAATGGCTCATCGACTTTGACAATTCCATGCACGCACAAAACCGTAAAGTCTTGCTTGTGCTGGATAATTGTTCTGCTCAAGACAGAAATGTGCAAGCTCGACTGAAAGCACAGCACTTTTATTTCTAGCCCCAAATGCTACAAGTAAACTTCAGCCCTTATATCAGGGCATCATCAAGAACATAAAAGTTCACTATCGAACAGCGATGGTTGTGAAATTGATCGCGCACATTGATTCTGGACTACCAAGTGGAGACTTCCAAATCACTCTTCTTGATGCCTTGACTACTCTGAAGCAAGCATGGGGACACGTTACAACAAGAACCATCGCCAACTGCTTTCGAAAAGCAAATTTCGATCCAGTGACTCCAAGTCACGACAGTTCGTTCAACTCGGATGATGACAGCGCGATTCCCCAGTCACTAGAGACAGATTTTTGGCAGAGTTTGACATAGACGTTGAAGAGTATGTCAACGTGGATGAGGATGTCCAGAAGTCTGACATGTCCTGGTCCGTGGGTGAAGAAACAACCGAGCAGAACAGTGACGACGAGGCAGACCCCACACCCATCATCAGCCGGAAAGACTTGCTGGATTCCCTCCAAAAAGTCGATCTCTACTGCATGCAAGTGTTTGTGTCGGGCATCCTGTCTCACAGGCATTGACATCATTCACTGAAACCTTACACAAGCATCTCATTAATTTGGGGACTCAGACAACTATCCCGCAATTCTTCCAGAAAACTGAACAGAAAGACTTGCCGGAAGAAACCCAACAAGACCGAGATGATGGGCGCTGTTGTGATGATACAGGTAAAGAAGAGGGTGAGTTCGATGAGACACCATGCGACAGAGACACGACAAAACATGCAAGTATGTCTGACGCAGATGGTGAGTGTTCTGAGAAGGAGTACAGCGCACCAGGAAGTAAAGAAACTGAAGTAGAACAAGACAGCTGCCTGGGAGACGCTTGGGAAAAAGATGACAATTGCATGTCTGACACGGAGGAATACAGCTTCACAACTGAGAAGGAAGAATTCGAAGACATGGGAGGAACAGGAATGGAGAATGACAGCTACACAACTGAGAGGGAGGAATACGGCTATGAAACTGAAGTGGATGAAGAAAGCTTTCTAACTGATTCGGCTGAAGAAGAGACTGATGAGGTGCAGATCACTTTCCAAGAAGCGGCTACGAGAGAGGCATTTGTGCCAACAAACCGTGCCTGGCGACAGGAACAGTCGAGACTCCATGGTCTTCCGTTGTTGTGTGATCTACCTGAAAGATCTTGCTCTGAGCTGCTTACAGACCCCCTTCAGGTAGACACAATAGTTGGGGACGGGAATTGTTTTTATCGTGCACTTAGTCTGGAAGTGTGTGGCACACATGACCTCCACGAAGAAATTCGTGCCAAACTCATCGACTTCATGCTGCAGAACGAGAAACCATTCCCAGGCTATGTGGGCACCAGTATTGGCAATTATCTTCTTGCCAACACCCTCAGACCTAACTCTTGACGTTGAAATCCATGCGGCTGCCACCATGTTCCAAACAACTGTTGCAGTGTTCACAAAGAAGTGGCTCTCATACAAACCTCTTTTTCCAATCGAAGGAAGAGATCTTTGTGAAGAGCAAATCTACCTGAGGAATGTATGTGCTCATTTTGAGCGAGTGGTGAAGATCAAACCACAATAAACATGCAGCGAAAGAAAACATTTGCCTACAATATAATTATGTTTACGTAGATTTGATCTTGGTTTATGACCACAGAGACAAATTGTCTAATTTTGTTTCTTTTCTTTCTTTAAGGAAGACGGTTTCATTAAACATTACATTTATTATGATTTACTTGGAATCCTTTTAACAAAAGCGTAGATGTTTGTGGAATCTTTGGTTTTGTTTCTGAGATGTGTCACTGTTTTCACCATTTATTTTTACAGTTGGCTTTGAGGTATTAATAAAGCCCCAGTGAAGAAAGCACTTGTAACTTGTCACTGTTTTGATCATATTCATTTAAACACACACACACACAAACACACACACACACACACACACACACACACACACACACCACGCACAGAGAGAGAGAGAGAGAGAGAGAGAGAGAGAGAGACAGAGAGTGAGAGAGAGAGAGAGAGAGAGAGTGAGAGAGAGAGAGAGAGAGAGAGAGAGAGAGAGAGAGAGTTTTGTCTGTGTTACTAGTCTCAGGAGTGAATAAACTCGACCCGTGTCTCTCTCATTTTTTGAGTATATCTCAAAATTTGCCTATGTTTCAGGAAGTACAGCCAGTTATAAATTTTAAGTTCTGGTCAATATACTAATACGAGTGCTAGTGTCTCGTAGCTTTCAGGAAAATAACACCAGTTATTGGTTTTAAATTTCGAGCTTTGTTCTGTTTTTACCAGGTGAACGAAATGGAGTGAAATCGATAGAAAAGCAGCATACACGTCTACAAACTTTCGCAAAATTATCAATTCGATGTTTCAGTTGCAAAGGGAAGCAAAGATATTCTCTTTAAAAAAAACTTTTACAAACATTCCAAGTGATTTTACAACTTATTCTGAAAAAAACTCGTTTAAGCCGAACTGTAGGGTAATTTCTCGGGAAAGGTTTGGCTTATCCGAACTCGGATATGCACAAACTCGGATAAGCGAAACGATTTTTCATTCCCCGGGCGAGTTCGGCTTAAGCGTGTTTGGCTGTACTATTCATTGCATTCTCTCTCTCTCTCTCTCTCTCTCTCTCTCTCTCTCTCTCTCTCTCTCTCTCTCTCTCTCTCTCTCTCTCTCTTTTCTCTCTCTCTGTGTCGTCTTTTGGCGCTGTATTTGTAGTGGACACTTCCGTTTGTTTCCTTTTGTCTTCTTTCCTTTTTCTTTCATGGGCTGCTCAGGGCATCTGATTCTGCATCTGGAGTCTGGGTCCAACTTTGCTTCTGCAATGGGATGTGTTGGGTCCTTTTTCTGTCCCCCTTCTGTGTGTTCTTCGTGTTTCTGTTTCATCCTTTCCGTGCGCTGTCTGTTGGTTTCGGTGAATGTTGCTACGGGTGATGTGTGGTCAGTAACTGCACGCTGGTCATTCAAGCTTTCCATACTTTCATTCATATTTTTGAGGTTAGTATGTTGGCTACATCATTCGAACTTTGATAACATTTATTCATTTTCTACTCATTTTTCCACGGCCAGATTCCCGTTATCATCATGTCTGTGAGTGAAAGGGTTAATTAACTTCGGATGTCTTGTCATGCCGAGCTCATACATTGTATGCGTGCTGTGGGCGGGTCGCGCCATCCGTCATTGTCTGTATTCACACCGAGTGGCAACCTTGAAACAGATCGCTCCGGTGTTGGGTGTTGGTAACACTATACGTTGTGCGCTTGAGGTAACAGCGGTCATGACACACGTGAGGTACAGAACCAGACGATCCCAGTTAGGGTTCACATGACCAAAGAACATGTCTTTCATCCAACATTTTCCGTGAGATTAACCTCACTCCCCTCCCGTTACAACTGTCCCGTCTCTCTCTCGCTGATTTCAGTGTCAGTAAACACACACGCTCTCTCTCTCTCTCTCTCTCTCTCTCTCTCTCTCTCTCTCTCTCTCTCTCTCTCTCTCTCTCTCTCTCCCTCCCGCTCTTCCCCACCTCTCTTTTCCTCCTATCCTAACACACACACACAAACACAAACACATTCACTCACACATACACACACACACACACACACACACACACACACACACACATGTACACGCACACACACATACACTCACACATACACACACACACATACACACACACGTACACGCACACACGCACACATTCACACAATAGAAAGGCAAAGTAACGACCCTCCTACAACACAATAGACAAAGTAACATCCGTTGTACAACACAATAGAAAGACAAAGTAACCCCGTTGTACAACACAATAGAAAGACAAAGTAACACCGTTCTACAACACAATAGAAAGACAAAGTAACACCTGTTCTACAACACAATAGAAAGACAAAGTAACACCTGTCTACAACACAATAGAAAGACAAAGTAACACTGTCTACAACACAATAGAAAGACAAAGTAACACGTTGTCTACAACACAATAGAAAGACAAAGTAACACCTGTCCTACAACACAATAGAAAGACAAAGTAACACCTGTCCTACAACACAATAGAAAGACAAAGTAACACCTGTCCTACAACACAATAGAAAGACAAAGTAACACCAGTCCTACAACACAATAGAAAGACAAAGTAACACCCGTTGTACAACACAATAGAAAGACAAAGTAACACCTGTCCTACAACACAATAAAAAGACAAAGTAACGCCCGTTGTACAACACAATAGGCAAAGTAACACCTGTCCTACAACACAATAGGCAAAGTAACATCCATTGTACAACACAATAGGCAAAGTAACACCCGTTCTACAACACAATAGATAGACAAAGTAACACCCGTTCCACAAAACAATAGAAAGACAAAGAAACACCAGTCCTACAACACAATAGAAAGACAAAGTAACACCCGTTCTACAACACAATAGAAAGACAAAGTAACACCTGTCCTACAACACAATAGAAAGACAAAGTAACACCCGTCCTACAACACAATAGAAAGGCAAAGTAACACCCGTTCTACAACACAATAGAAAGACAAAGTAACACCAGTCCTACAACACAATAGAAAGACAAAGTAACGCCCATTGTACAACACAATAGGCAAAGAAACACCTGTCCTACAACACAATAGTAACACCTGTCCTACAACACAATAGGCAAAGTAACACCTGTCCTACAACACAAGAGAAAGGCAAAGTAACACCTGTCCTACAACACAAGAGAAAGGCAAAGTAACACCTGTCCTACAACACAATAGAAAGACAAAGTAACACCTGTCCTACAACACAATAGGCAAAGTAACACCTGTCCTACAACACAATAGGCAAAGTAACACCTGTCCTACAACACAATAGGCAAAGTAACACCTGTCCTACAACACAAGAGAAAGGCAAAGTAACACCTGTCCTACAACACAATAGAAAGACAAAGTAACACCTGTCCTACAACACAATAGAAAGACAAAGTAACACCTGTCCTACAACACAATAGAAAGACAAAGTAACACCTGTCCTACAACACAATAGAAAGACAAAGTAACACCTGTCCTACAACACAATAGATAGGCAAAGTAACACTTGTCCTACAACACAATAGATAGACAAAGTAACACCTGTCCTACAACACAATAGATAGGCAAAGTAATACCTGTCCTACAACACAATAGATAGACAAAGTAACACCTGTCCTACAACACAATAGATAGGCAAAGTAACACCTGTCCTACAACACAATAGATAGACAAAGTAACACCTGTCCTACAACACAATAGATAGACAAAGTAACACCTGTCCTACAACACAATAGAAAGACAAAGTAACACCCGTTCTACAACACAATAGATAGACAAAGTAACACCCGTTCTACAACACAATAGAAAGACAAAGTAACACCTGTCCTACAACACAATAGATAGACAAAGTAACACCTGTCCTACAACACAATAGATAGACAAAGTAACACCTGTCCTACAACACAATAGAAAGACAAAGTAACACCCGTTCTACAACACAATAGATAGACAAAGTAACACCCGTTCTACAACACAATAGAAAGACAAAGTAACACCTGTCCTACAACACAATAGATAGGCAAAGTAACACCTGTCCTACAACACAATAGAAAGGCAAAGTAACACCTGTTCTACGCGGGCCCCAGTAGCTCAGTTGGTTGAGTGTCGGAGTCACATGCTAATGGTTGTGGGTTCGAATCCCGGGGTGCGCTATATTAAAACTGATCTTCCCACTGTCCCATCTTAACATCGTTGTTGTTCTGGTGGTGTCAGTATAGAATTAGATAAGTCCCCTTTCCCCCACTTCCCTGGGATAATTATCCCCGTCGGCCATATCACCTGATGTGGGTGTCGACGTAAAACCTGAACAAACCAATCAATCAGCCGTTCTACAAGACAGAAAAGCCGATAATAAAGTGAGTTGGTAATGTCGTCAGGAAGCCTCCAGCCCACACGACCAACGCGCATGCAATTCCAGATATCCGGGACCAGCGCCAAATAGAGACCATAGCTACGCTGAAGCGTCAAGACAAGGGAAACATTAGGGCACGTACAACGCGTCTCTAACCGAGTCTCAACACGTCTCTTACCGAAGTCTCCCGCCTCGCTGCCGACACAAACTACAAAGCGTTTTGTTACTTCCTGCGACACCTCATGATATGTTCAGAAGGATGAAGGAAAATCATTAAAGAAACTCTGCGAATAGCCAGACAGCAGAAAGCCCTCAGGGGAGAAATCCCCCGTCACGGATACATTTAGCACCTGACTCTCTATAGGGGGGCCATGGTGGCTTGCAGGTCATTACTCCTGGATGCCCTTTCGATGTTCTATTTCAGTCTGCTACACAACTGTGAAACATTTGAGTTTTATGTGGTCTGACTTGGCTAAATTTTGAATTAATTTTTTTCTTGTTTTTTCCTAGTCTATAAGAATAACAAAGGGTTCAGAGCATTAACCTTAATAGTGTCGAACAAAACTAACACTTACCCTAACCCTTTCACTCCCGCACCCTATCCACCAGCTGCAAAGACTTCATCCTTTCATTCCCTCATCTATCACCTGCTTCTTGCAGGAAGTGGGCGGACAAGGTGAAGGAATGAAAGGGTTAAGTTTTAGCTTTGATGACAATGGAGAAAGCTAACGGATATGGTAAGGGAGTCAAAGAATTATGGAAGACCCCACAAATTCTTTGATAAACAGGCTGAATTTCTGGAATCGAGGTCCAGAAAACGTTTGATTTTTGTCAATTGATAGGCTTTTGTGGAGGTTTCTTTTTCTGCTTAAGAAGGCGATGCAATGGGATCAGGATATATTGCAATCAGTCGTTACTCTTAAAATTGTGGTTGTTGCCTTGTGCGACTAGCTGATTATTTGCATGGATGATAGAGTTTTAAAGGGAGAGTTTTCTTGTTTGTTTGTTTGTTTGTTTGTTTGTTGTTTGTTTGTTTGTTTGATTGTTTGCTTGTTTTTTGTGTAGTCGTCTTTAGCATATTATACTGTTGTTTTCTTATACATTAAGCCATCTTTCTTTCTTTGTTTTTTGTTTTTCCTTTCTATGTCCATTATACAAGGGTTTTCATGTTATCTTGGAGAGTCTTGTGTTAGTTGACTTTTGTTCATATTTCTTGCTTGTGTCGTCATCAATAGGTCACGAAGGAAGGACAGGTGAGGAATTAGGAAGGAAGGAAAAAATAAAGAGAGAGAGAAAGAGACACAGAGAGAAAGAGACAGAGAGAGAGAGAGAGAGAGAAAGAGACACAGAGAGAGATTATATGTGTGTGTGTGCATTTGTGTATGTGTATGTGTGCGTGTGTGTGTGTATGTATGTGTATGCATGTGTGTATGTATGCGTGTGTGTGTGTGTGTGTGTGTGTGTGTGTGTGTGTGTGTGTGTGTGTGTGTGTGTGTCGTCTGTGTCTGTGTGTGTGTGTATGTGTCTGTGCGTGTGTGTGTTCGTTCTTTGATTTACCGTCTTTTCACTATAAGTGATATTAGACGGGGGAAGGGGAGGGGGGAGGGGGGAATAAAAAAAAAAGAACAAAATAAAATGTAGAACGATAGTTGGACAGGTTGGATTTGGGCAGAGGGAAAACTGAGGAAAAAGTCATTAGTAGGTGGGGGAACAGTAAAATGGAACGAGAACTTAACTCTAACAATTAACTTCAACAACGTGAAGGAAAATTGTAACACTAAAACACAAGCCGAATAAAGTTAAAGTAATGCATTAACAGGACTGTGAACTAATGATTCTGAAATTCTAACTAACAAAGATCGATCTGATGTAATTTTTTGGAAATGATTTTCAGAATACTTTTCTTGAGTAAACATTTTCGGTAAAAAAGAGCGTAGCATTTTGCAGTAGAATAAACAGTGAAACAGTGTGAACTGTTCGCCGCAAATACACTTGACATTTTTACAATATTTTGTTTTCAATGCGTTTAGCTGAATACGAAAACAAACAGCAACAATCGATCTCAAATGATACATGGAAGAATACTGCAATTTTTTACATACATTTTGAACGGTAATTTTTATCATTTGTTGTGACACAAACTGTTCATTTGAATGTTCATGAAATCGAGTCCATGAGGCTGATTCGAGCAAGTTGCGCGCTTCTTTTACGGAGGTATGAACATGTAATTCTATAACATTATCAGAATTCTGGGCGCCTTGCTTAGCTGCTCTGTCAACTACTTCGTTGCCGTAAAGACCAACGTGAGAAGGCACCCAACATAAACTGATATCTGTACCTTTGACCCTTAAACGATGTATAAGATGATTTGCCTCAGTAATTAAATCAGGTCTTGTGTCGGCATCAAAAGACCGTAAGGCATGTAATACAGATTTTGAGTCAACAAAGAGAACTGCTTTGAAAGACATGGGTTTAAGACTTACTAGATAATGCAATGCTTGATTAATAGCGACTAATTCCGCTGTAAAGATAGATATGTTTGCCCCAACGAAAAATGACTTTTTTATTTTAAATTTTGGAACATGAAATGCTGCTCCAGCACATTTATTTTCTAAGACTGATCCATCAGTAAAAATGTGAAGGTGGGTACAGTATTTTTCATCGATGTGTTCTCTTGCTGTGGATATCGAAATGTTGACGTTTTCAGATTTCTTGGCGTCTGTATAATCAATATCAAAAGAGGCTTTTAGCATTTCCCATGTAGGAATAGGCGTTGTTGATGGTGTCTCAGTTATTTCATCCATATTTAAGTTAGACTGTTTGACCAAGTCAGATATGTAAGTTGCAACAGTCATTTGTGATGAAATGCTTTTTGCTCGCTTTGGAAAGTTAACATCAGACCTGATTTTAATTTCCTTACTCACAAAATTGTCCGTTTGTGAAGTAGTTCTAACTACAAATTTTGCTGTCGCTAGCTCACGATAGTTGTTCAGAGGCAGAATTCCAGCAACTTTGTATGTTTCCAGATTAGAGGCATGAGTAGGGACACCTAGAGCAATTTTAATACTTTTGCAGTCTAAGCATTGTATCTTCTTTAATAAATATTTTGGTGCACTGAAGAACACTTCTTGCGCATAGGATAATTTAGATCGAACAAGTGCTGTTGATAGATGAATTAGTATGTTCGTATCCATTCCCCAAGGTAATCGGCTTATTATCTTTAGAAAATTTATGGCTTTTCTTGCTTTTGTTGAAATATAATCAAAATGGACATTCCAGTTTAATTTCGATGTCATAAAGACTCCCAGAAAGTTTACAACCTGTTTGTAATGTAACACTTCACCAAGCAATCTGAAAGTAGGCAAGTTACTTAAAGTGCCACCTGAATTAAATAGCATCATGTTAGTTTTTTCCGCTGACAACGACAGACCATTTTCTAACATATAGTTTCCAAGATTATCAAGATCAGATTGATACAACTTCCTCATGTAATTCTGTGCTCTCTGTGGAGTTGTCTTTTTTAAAATAATATTCATCCAAATACATATATCATCAGCGTACTGTGCCAAAACAATACGATTTGAGAGTGTTTTAGGAAGATCCTGTATAAGGATATTAAATAAAAGCGGTGCTATCACTGAACCTTGTGGAATTCCCTTATCAAGATATCGTGAAGTAGAATAACTAGTTCCAACTCTTGCCTGAATAGTTCTATTGGCTAAAAAAGACTTAATATAATCATACATATTGCCAGATAAACCAATAGATTTCAGCTTGTACAATAAACGCGTATGCCAAACTTGATCGTAAACGTTTTTCACATCAAAAAAAGTAGCTAAAAGACTTTTTCTGCGGGCAAACTGTTTCTTGATGTGAGTGGTAAGTATAACCAGGTGCTCAACTGTAGATCTCCCTTTTCTAAAACCAGCCTGATTTACTGGAATAACGTTATTTTTATCACAGAAATGTACAAGTCTGTTTAATACCAATTTTTCCAATTGTTTGCTCGTATGGGACGTCAACACAATAGGTCTGTAACTGTTTTTAGTGTTTTTAGGCTTTCTGCTTTTAATACTGGTATAACAATAGACTTTTGCCATAATTGTGGTATAGTTCCACCAACCCAGCATTTCTGAAAAATGTTGTGTAAAAAAATAATATAGTTTTCTGGAAGATGTTTAATCATTTCAGTTGAAACTGCATCGACACCAACCGAACTCCTTTTGTTGTGTAGAGACAAGATAGTGTTTTTTAACTCTTCTAAGGTGATTGGAGAATTAAACCAGCGATCATTCTGAGGTATTGGATCAGTGTAGATAGGGTTGTTAGCTGCCATTTCCCTGTAGTGTTTGCAGGTAGGAGTCAAACCATCTACTTTACTATTTTTGGCAAAAAAGTTCCACAAAAGTTTCAGCTTTGTCCATGTCGGAAGGAAATTTGTGATATGTGTCAATCATTATAGGACACCTAGGTAAGTTGGCTCCATTTTTCATTTTGATTCATTTATTTCCAGACTTTATGGAAATCCTTGAAATCTGAAATTTCTTTTGTGCAGTATGATGCCCAATAATTTTTCTTTGCTTCAGCGATGATTTTATTACATTGGGTGTTAGCTTTTTTCACTTCCATATGATCTTCAGGTTTCCTGCTTTTGATGTAGATTTTGTATTTCTCTTTTTTATACTGAACTGCTTGCTCACATGCCTCCGTCCACCAAACATTACCCAAACGGTTATTGGACTTAAAAGTTTTGAGTTTCGGGATGGAAAGGTCTGCAGCAGCTAGAACTGACTCCTGGAATTTAGAAAACAAACGTCTACATTTTCATTTTCATAATATTTGAAATCTCGATTAGCAAGAGCAATCTGAAACAAGGACCAATCAGCACGTGTACAATTATATTTTGGTATAATATCAGGAATGCTGTCTTTCATCCTGATGTTTTCGTTAGTTAGTGTTATGAGGATAGGTAAGTGATCACTTCCTAAAGTATTTGTGTGAGTGTCCCAGGTACAGCAGGGTACTAATTCTGATGAGATTAAAGACAGATCGATGGCTGTTGCCCGATGTTTGGAAACATCAGGAATTCTAGTGACACTCCCATCATTCAAAAGGTAAAGCGAACTGTCAACTATATTTTCTACTAAACTATTGCTTGTCACAGTACAGCAATCTTTTTCCCAAAACGGGGAGTGGGAATTAAAGTCTCCACCTATTAGCCATTTACCGTGCTGCAGATCCGGAATCGTGCGCAGCCATTCTGTGTTGTGGTCATTTGGACCTGTTGGCAGGTAGACTGACAAAACGTTCAGGATAAAAGAATTACTGAATTGTACTGTAGCGGCACAAGCATGTAAGTCTTCAGTTGACGTTAAAACTGGGGAAGTAAATATGTGATATTGTAACTCTTTAAGTATGTATATCGCAGTGGCTACTTTCTTCCCGGGATTCCCATAGGCATACACTGGCGGATAATAGTAGTTTTGTAAATTGGGAAGTTGGTTGGTATAACATTAAGCGACTGCAGAATTAAGACTTCACACTGATTTGAGGCGAGGAAATGTTCCAGGTATGCTGAATTGGTGGAAATAGACCTACAATTCCACTGTAAAAAATTGATTTTCATTGTTGGCTAATCCCTTATTTTCAATTAACGGTGATTTGTTTGAAAATCACGTATGCTTTGGTTTTCTGTGTACGAGGAAAATGGGGGGGGGGGGGGGAATGATTACTTTTACTACGAAGTAAAGGTAGAAAAAAATGAGTAAAACTGGAGAAAAGAAATCCTACTAATCAAGATAAGAGTTTTGATCTAGAACAGAAACAATTTATAAATAGATTAAACAATAGTATACACGCCTTCAAATGTACAGAGATTACAGTCCTGAGTCCTGACTGACTGAATTCTAGCGTTTATACACTTTCACCAAGAGGACTGTCAGAGATGACGAGGAAAAAGTCTGTGACATGAAACGTTGGTCACTGTAGATCTACTACGATTCATTCAAAACATGTTGTATGACAGCCACCACGATTCACAGCTGTCAAAATAGGGGAACGGTCCTCGGGGGAATCTAGAGTTGTGTGGCCGTGAAGATCGTGATCCTCCTGGTCTCCTAGGCGTCTCTCAAAATAGATCCCGAACGAGTCTTCCAAGGTTCCCCGCTATCACGCTGCTTCCTCTGGCGGTGGGGTGAATATTGTCGTGTAGAAACTGCTGGTTAGTTCGAAGGTTGTCATGGGAGACAAATGATATATTTTTTATGTCAACAAGCTCAGCGGATAAAAAAGCGTTGAACAAATTCCGCCGAACCTCCATACGTGCATGTCGTACAGGGGCCACTTGCTGATGACTATCTTTGAGTTCGGATATTTTTGTGTTATATGTTTGAAGCAAGAAGCGAAATTTTGAGTTGTTGCTTTGAGATCTTTGTTGTTCAGTTCGTGGACACTACAGTGTAAAACAATACAGTCTGCATGATTGTCAAAGTTGGAAAGGGTCCATGTCATTGCGTCGACAGCTCATTGCGTCGACAGCTCATTGCGTCGACAGCTCGTTGCGTGGACAGCTCGTTGCGTGGACAGCTCGTTGCGTGGACAGGATGTGTAGAGGATGTAGTCTGGGTATAGATACAGGATACTGTGTAGAGGATGTAGTCTGGATATACAGGATGTAGTTTAGAGGATATAGTCAGGGTATAGATACAGGATGTAGTTTAGAGGATGCAGTCTGGCTATAGATACAGGATGTAGTTTAGAGGATGTAGTCTAAGCATAGATACAGGATGTTGTGTAGAGGATGTGGTCAATAATGAAGGACGTTTGTCGCCATTCAGCATTCCAAAAGTGAACATAGCACAAATAAGAATTTACAACTGGAGGACAAAATCCACCTTTTCAAAAATGGAAATAGAACAAGGACAGAGATTTAAATGTAAGTGCTTAATTAAGATTCAATTTTTTTCTTAATTTAATATTGATCTATTCTATGCCCAAATCGTCATGATAAAACATGCCTACATGCAACGGCTGAACATTCATTCTAATGATCTCCGAGAAATAAAAAAATGTCGGAAATATTCTCATTTCGCAAAAAAACAATGCCAATACACTTAAATAATACAGACCTGCCTACCCGTTAAAAGCTGAAATAGGATTCAGGCACATCCCAAATAGGATTTCAACACCCCAAATAGGATTTTACTACGAAGTACTAAAAAACTACTAACAAGAAAAATCACACTCACTTGATGATTTGGTGATATTACCTGGTCCTGCACTTTCATTAAATTCATGCAACCAGTCACAGTCACATTCGCTGGTGATAGTGGAAGAGCTAATATAGCAATGAGCTGTCGACGCAATGAGCTGTCGACGCAATGGGCTGTCGACTTTACGGGTACCTCCCAGTTGGAAAGTGTCTTGTCTAAAGATTTTTGTATGTCATGAATGTTATTCACAGCACTTGAGTCTCCTTCAAAACCATAAGATCGTCCCAGTCGTCTCGAGTTGACACCTTTCAACACCGAATCATGGATAGTCAGAACATAGGGAAGATCGTGGTTTGTTTTACGTTGTTCTGAAATCTTTTTGGTGTGTGACGTTGCGTCTTTGAGCTGTGATGTGACGTCTTTAGCTTTTTTGATGTCATGGTGTTCTTTCCCGTCTTTGGTTTTCTTTTCAGGCTCTGTTTTTGCTCGTGTATTGCTGCTAGTTTTTGTTGTGTTTGATTGTTGTGCCTGTTGGACGTCCTGCCTGCGTGTGTGCTTTTGTTTTAGAACGTCTGCATACGTGGGAGTTGTTGTGGAATTATCTGTCTGTGTATGACTGTTCCTGGGCGGCTTGATGGTGGCGGTTGCTGTCGACCGGGCCTCGATCTGCGCAAGCACAGTCCTTTCGAATGTACTGACCTGGTTGCGCAGATCCAGTATGATGTTTTTTTTAGTTCAACGATCGTACTCACGAGTTCCGCAGAGCTGGGTATAGATAGATGTGATGGAAGTTGTCCCGTTCTGCGTGCCCGTGGTAACCGCGGTCGAA
>JAPXFY010000016.1:68723627-68726127 GCA_030674185.1 Monoplex corrugatus | reverse complement strand
CACACACACACATATATATATATATATATATATATATATATATATATATATATTATATATATATATATATACATATATATATGTATATATGTAAGGATGGATAAACAGTGGTTATTTATGTAAAGTGGAGTCCGATATGTCCTTCCCTCCACAGAAGAAAAATAGAAGAGAAAAGAAATGTCAGCTTGGAAGCAGAACTCTAAGTCCACACACCAGTCCAAAGCCCAACAGCAACCACAAAACGTTCAGCAGACGATTGCCGTCATCAAACCGTCCCATCAGGCTCTCCACAAAAGTGACGTACATAAAGGTCCCTGTAGCCACACTCTGCAGCACGCCCGTCGTCAACAACTGGACGTGCGTGTCGAACTGGATTTCCGTTAGGACAACGCCAACGGTCAGGCCGACGGGCGCCACGAGGGAAAAGAGGGACAGATACAGGAGGCTGGCGCGTGGATGGTCGTAGTGGGATTCCAAGAGACTGAGAGCGATGCTGATGGAGATTAGAGCTTTGTGAAGACACACGGCCGCCAACAGCGTCCACACTTCAGACTGTTTGTTCTGCAGACCTACCACCAGCCCATCGAACACGGTGTGAACGGACAAAGCGAACAGTAACACAAATGACTTCAGTACAGCTTTCTTCTTCTTGGCCCCTTCTTTCTCCTTTTTCCTCTGTGCATCCGTCTGGTCTTTATGAGGCGTCCCTTGTTCGCCTAAACTTCCTTTTCTTCTTTCGTCTCTAAGAATGGGACACTTTTCGTTGACATCAGACCTCCCGTCGTCATGTGTATCAGTGTGTGGAACTTCTCCTGTTGATTCTTTGAGGCTGGCAAAAGACACAGCCTGTTGGTGTTGCTGGATTCCTGACCAATCTACACTGCCGTATGTTGATCGAGTCTCTGGAGACGCGGTGTTCAAACCGTCCTTTCCATTCTCGTTGTGAACGTCGTCGTTGTTGACGGGATGTGAATCGCTGGACATGATCAGGGTCCTGTTTCTGTCTCTGCCCGTTTCGTGGCATCCTATAATGATATTCTCTGTGGCCAGTAGAAGCAGGAACCCGAAAGACACGATCATTTCACACACAGGTAATTCCGATGTCAGGGATTTCTCGATGGCCTCCATGGCCTCTGGTAACAGGTGCACCAAGCACGTGGCTATGAAGACGCCACTGGCAAAGGCCTGGGTGCTGTTGATCCGTGACACGGTTTTGTGCCCGTGGTGTGTGCCCTTGGCCATGAAGCGACGTACTGAGAGGTAAGGGACGAAGCCAGAGGCCAAGGTCACCACCAACAGGACGCATCCTGACACCACTTTGCTGTACAGTATGGAGAACATGTTCCCTGTGACAGATTAAAACCACCAGCTGTACGTACCACAGGCCAGTCAGATGTCACGGTTTGTCTTTGTACTTTGTGGTCTTTATCGTTAGTGTTGTTCTTGTGACCCTGTCTCTGTGTGCCTTGTAGAATAGGGAAGTGAAATGTGAACTGATGAACTGACTGTGTTGCTTGATAAAACGATGGTCACCACGCTAAACGTTGATTCCTTTGTTGTTGTTGTTGTTGTTTACGACGATCGCTGACTCCAAGTAAACAGTTTTCCTGACCTTAGCAGCTGTTCTCCCTCAAAGGCTGGTTGGATCTTTGGCTACCTTTTGGACGATTGTGACTGCTGAGCAGTTCCGTTAAATTAATCTGAAACAGAAAGTTATTTTGTATAACACACAACATAAAGTTCTCTGATGTAATCTGAAATGCAAACATCTCTTGTGTTAATCAAGAACACAAACTTCCCTTGGATAATCTGAAATACAAACTTTTTCTGAATAAGACGTTTTATCTGGAACAGAAACCTTTCTTGCATAATCTGAAAAATAGAAACTTCTCACATATGACCTGGAACACATTTTTTTAAAAATATTGTCGTGAACATAAATTCACACACATAATCCAGAAAAAGGAGATTTTCTTTGTGACTGGTTTTGGAGCAGACATTATTCGTATAATTATAATCTGAAGCAGAAAGTTTTATTATAACCTGAGAGAGAAGCTTCTCATATACAATCGGCAAGGGAAACTTGTATCCACTCATGTGTCATGAATACGTGTTCGTGCCGATGATCAGCTAACAAAAAGTGACAGACTTTACAGTCTTGACAAAGATCGAGGAAAATCGATATGAAGATCAAAATATAAACAGATCTGAACTCTCGTGTTAACAGTTTACAGGGAACGCGGGATTCAGTAGTCCTTCACTGATTCACGTTTAGACGTTCCCCCGTGGGGATGCCGGGGGTTCTTTCAGTATAAGTAGTATCCCCACCTTCTGGAAATTCTGTGCTAGAAATTTCCTCTTTTCTGTCACTCTCTTTGTTTCTGCCTTGTTGCTTGGCTTTCTGTTATTTCTACCTATCATTTTCTGCCTTAATTAATGGTCCATTGACCTGTATGTGTTCAATAAAATCTTATGTACTTAATCTTGGGATTGATAATTG
>JAPXFY010000016.1:68716127-68721127 GCA_030674185.1 Monoplex corrugatus | reverse complement strand
TTAATTAATACATGCACCCAGTTATCAATCCCAAGAGAAAGCACGCAGGACTTAAGCGAACACATACAGTGAATGGACCAGCAAGGCACAAAATGACTGGAAGAAATGACAGGAAGCAAAGGAACAAGGCAGAAACAAAGAGGGTGACAGCAAAGAGGAAATTCCTAGCACAAAAATTTCAGAAGGTGGGGATACTATTACTAAAAGAGACCCCGGCATCCCCACGGGGGGAAAGAGCCAAAATGATTGTGGCATAAGCCTTAAGCTCTACGAGCTGGCCAGTTCTTAAGGTCCTGTCTACAGTTTGCCTTAGATGTCTATGTATCAGTTTGGCCAGCTTCCTTGTTTTACAGATTTTGGACTTTGCGACCATTCCATATGCAATTATGTGGCACACTCCCTGACTCTACGCAAAGCAGCAAATGTCGGAAAAGTCTTAAAATTGGGACGAGGTAGGGGAGAACGGGGAGCGAGAGGGACCTAGAAAACACTAAGTTGACATCACTAGAATGATGGAGACATTAAGATGGGCAGTGAAGAGGTCAGTTGTTGATGTTATGGGCTGGAATTAATCTCCAACTATCAAATCTTGAGTCCACGGCTCTGTCAAAAGAACAAACCAAGTAGAGCTTCGTTGCAGACATCCTCTCGCCTTTGGTAGGAAAGACAGAACATTCCATTGCAAACGGTGCAGACCTGGTGAAGAAGCTTTGGCGACGTTCCACACTCCTCCACGCTACTGGGGCCGCTACATGGACGACACTATGACTGTACTGAAAAGATCGGTGGTAGAAGACTTCACGAACCATCTCAACAACCAACACCCTGCCATCAAGCTCACCTACGAGGTAGAAGAGAACGGCAGCATCGCGATGTTGGATACCCGCATCACCCGGATGGAGACAGGCCTCGCCTTCTCCGTCTATAGAAAGCCGACCCACACGGACCAGTACTTACAATTTGACAGTCACCAGCCACTGGAACACAAGCTTGGAGTAATCCGCACCCTCACCCACCGAGCGAAGACCATCTGCTCTATCAACACCGTTAGAGAAGAAGTCGGCTGGATCGCCGATGAAAGCTACGCAGTAAGTAGCCTTTTTTGTAACTGAGAGCCAGGTTCAACCAGGTAGCCATTACAGCTAGAGCTTGTTTTACTAATGACATCAAAACGGAGATGCCACATGCAGCGTGCATTCTCAACCGTAACGGCAAAATCGTGTCAAATACAAATATCTCACCTGGTGTCACCGGGTTCAGTGTCGGCCGCTGCACATCTGGACACCACCATCTCTCTCCAGGCCGCTTTGTCTTGACTTTGTGGACAATTTCTTGAATATTTAGGTCACTGATGTTGATGGTGATATTCTCGATGAGCGAGATTGGAAATCTGCCTTTCTTCCTTTTTGCCACTGTTTTTCCTTGAAGGATGGTTGACATGAGGAAATACAAATATGTCTACAGGAAAAAGATGACGACTGAATAGGTGTGCTGATGACCTACCATTTGCCCACTTGCTGTTTTTTTCTGTTTCGTTTGTTTGTTTGTTTGTTTGTTTGTTTCTTTCTTTGTTTTTAAGCCAATCGATAAGATAACATTTTGTAAACGAGTTTGAATTTAACGACACAGAGGTTAGAATGCCACCACAACATCGATAAGGTGTAAAAGTCGGTGATTAGCCCAGCTAAACAAGAACCCAATTGTATTCCTCTATGCGCGCGCGCGCGCGCGCGCGTGTGTGTGTGTGTGTGTGTGTGTGTGTGTGTGTGTGTGTGTGTGTGTGTGTGTGTGTGTGTGTGTGTGTGTGTGTGTGTGTGGTGTGTGCGTGCGTGCGCGTGTGCATGTGTGCTCACAAAGGATTGTTCATGCAGTCAAATAAGACCCGCTCTGTTTTTCTCTTTCCTTGTACTCATACATTTCTTCCTCTTTGGGATAAATGACATGGCATTGCTCGACTGAAAACCCCTTGAATTTTATTTGTCTGTGTGTGTGTCTGTCTGTGTGTGTGTCTGTCTGTGTGTCTGTCTGTCAGTCTGTGTGTCTGTGTGTCTGTCTGTGTGTCTGTCTGTTTATCTATTTGTCTGTCTGTCTGTCTGTGTGTCTGTCTGTTTATCTGTCTGTCTATTTTTCTGTCTGTGTCTCTGTCTGTCTGTTTATCTATTTGTCTGTCTGTCTGTCTGTTTTTGTCAATGGCCCGGTTGTTTTAACCCTTTGACTCCCGCACCGTGTCCACTAGCATCCTGCATTGCCAACCATGATATCATCATTTTCGTGTGCCTACCTTATGGCGTTGGCGATCATGGCCCTCCATATGTGTCTATCCCTTGTTGCCGCAAGTACATCTTCCACCCTCTTTGTCTTCAGCCACCCTGCAAGTCCGTCCAGTATTTTCTCCCTGGGTCTACCTGGTGCTCTCTTTCCCCCCAGCTTTCCTGTTGTGACCAGGTAATCTATACCCCTTTCCTCATAACTTGGCCTATAAATGTTGCCTGTCTTTTCCTAATCTTCTTTATGACAGGCAACGTTTATAGGCCACTTTATGATAGTAAAACAAAAACTTCACCTTTTTGACTGTCTCAACCCAATCCATCAGCTTCGTGCAGAAAGCAGGTGGATAGAGTGAGGGAGTCAGGGGGTTAAGTGATTGCACTTGGTGGACAGGGAGCAGGTGTCGAAGGGTTAAGTGCCATAATGATAATGACGATGTCTTCGGTTCAATCCTTTAGGTTGGCCACATTCTGAGGTTCGTTGTCTCAACTTCTTAAGGAGCTGACATGTGAGCCGTTTCGCCTGAACGGTTGAGGAAAACCGTCTGAAGCAGTGTGGTCAGTCCTGTCATTGTGGTCAGTCCTGTACCTGTCATTGTGGTCAGTCCTGTCAGTGTGGTCAGTCCTGTCAGTGTGGTCAGTCCTGTACCTGTCAGTGTGGTCAGTCCTGTACCTGTCAGTGTGGTCAGTCTTGTACCTGTCAGTGTGGTCAGTCTTGTACCTGTCAGTGTGGTCAGTCCTGTACCTGTCATTGTGGTCAGTCCTGTACCTGTCATTGTGGTCAGTCCTGTACCTGTCAGTGTGGTCAGTCCTGTCAGTGTGGTCAGTCCTGTACCTGTCAGTGTGGTCAGTCCTGTACCTGTCAGTGTGGTCAGTCCTGTACCTGTCAGTGTGGTCAGTCCTGTCAGTGTGGTCAGTCCTGTCAGTGTGGTCAGTCCTGTACCTGTCAGTGTGGTCAGTCCTGTCAGTGTGGTCAGTGCTGTACCTGTCAGTGTGGTCAGTGCTGTACCTGTCAGTGTGGTCAGTCCTGTCAGTGTGGTCAGTCCTGTATCTGTCAGTGTGGTCAGTCCTGTCAGTGTGGTCAGTCCTGTATCTGTCAGTGTGGTCAGTCCTGTCAGTGTGGTCAGTCCTGTATCTGTCAGTGTGGTCAGTCCTGTCAGTGTGGTCAGTCCTGTATCTGTCAGTGTGGTCAGTCCTGTCAGTGTGGTCAGTCCTGTATCTGTCAGTGTGGTCAGTCTTGTACCTGAAAGTGTGGTCAGTCTTGTACCTGTCAGTGTGGTCAGTCCTGTACCTGTCAGTGTGGTCAGTCCTGTCAGTGTGGTCAGTCCTGTATCTGTCAGTGTGGTCAGTCCTGTACCTGTCAGTGTGGTCAGTCCTGTCAGTGTGGTCAGTCTTGTACATGTCAGTGTGGTCAGTGTGGTGAGTCCATACCTGTCAGTGTGGTCAGTCCTGTACCTGTCATTGTGGTCAGTCCTGTACCTGTCAGTGTGGTCAGTCCTGTATCTGTCAGTGTGGTCAGTCCTGTATCTGTCAGTGTGGTCAGTCCTGTATCTGTCAGTGTGGTCAGTCCTGTCAGTGTGGTCAGTCTTGCACCTGTCAGTGTGGTCAGTCCTGTCAGTGTGGTCAGTCCTGTATCTGTCAGTGTGGTCAGTCTTGTACCTGAAAGTGTGGTCAGTCTTGTACCTGTCAGTGTGGTCAGTCCTGTACCTGTCAGTGTGGTCAGTCCTGTCAGTGTGGTCAGTCCTGTATCTGTCAGTGTGGTCAGTCCTGTACCTGTCAGTGTGGTCAGTCCTGTCAGTGTGGTCAGTCTTGTACATGTCAGTGTGGTCAGTGTGGTGAGTCCATACCTGTCAGTGTGGTCAGTCCTGTACCTGTCATTGTGGTCAGTCCTGTCAGTGTGGTCAGTCCTGTACCTGTCAGTGTGGTCAGTCCTGTACCTGTCAGTGTGGTCAGTCCTGTACCTGTCAGTGTGGTCAGTCCTGTACCTGTCAGTGTGGTCAGTCCTGTATCTGTCAGTGTGGTCAGTCCTGTCAGTGTGGTCAGTCTTGCACCTGTCAGTGTGGTCAGTCCTGTCAGTGTGGTCAGTCTTGCACCTGTCAGTGTGGTCAGTCCTGTACCTTTCAGTGTGATCAGTCCTGTACCTGTCAGGTGGTCAGTCCTGTCAGTGTGGTCAGTCTTGCACCTGTCAGTGTGGTCAGTCCTGTCAGTGTGGTCAGTGCTGTCAGTGTGGTCAGTCCTGTATCTGTCAGTGTGGTCAGTCCTGTATCTGTCAGTGTGGTCAGTCCTGTATCTGTCAGTGTGGTCAGTCTTGTCAGTGTGGTCAGTCCTGTATCTATCAGTGTGGTCAGTGTGATCAGTGTGGTCAGTCCTGTATCTATCAGTGTGGTCAGTCCTGTATCTATCAGTGTGGTCAGTCCTGTCAGTGTGATCAGTGTGGTCATCCTGTATCTATCAGTGTGGTCAGTCCTGTCAGTGTGATCAGTCCTGTCAGTGTGGTCAGACCTGTCAGTGTGGTCAGTCTTGTCAGTGTGGTCAGTCCTGTCAGTGTGGTCAGTCCTGTATCTGTCAGTGTGGTCAGTCCTGTATCTGTCAGTGTGGTCAGTCCTGTCAGTGTGGTCAATCCTGTCAGTGTGGTCAGTCCTGTATCTGTCAGTGTGGTCAGCCTGTATCTGTCAGTGTGGTCAGCCTGTATCTGTCAGTGTGGTCAGTCCTATCAGTGTGGTCAGTTCTGTC
>JAPXFY010000016.1:68696127-68711127 GCA_030674185.1 Monoplex corrugatus | reverse complement strand
AAAATTACCCCTCATGAGATTCCAGCGCTTCTCAACAATCAGTATCACACACTTCAGAAAAAAAAAAAAAAAATGATACATACATACATACTATATATTATGAACACTCACAATACTAAACTGCAATATATCTGACCGCACTGTGGTTGTGTTAAAACAACGCTTGGAGTTTCCGGCTGCTATATGTCCTTACTATTGTAAGGAGAGAGAAAGCTGACAGCTGTGTGAGCTGGTGGTTGGATGGTTTGCTTAGATTAGTAAAGAGATGATGGCTCGGAATAAGGTGAGGGAGGGCTCTTCCATTCTGTCTTGGGCCGTTGCTGGGCTAGGGCCTGGGAGGTATGCTAGCCGTTTTTGATTTAGTCTTTTAATTTGATTAAGTCCTTTAATTATTTATTCATGTATTCATTTTCTTTGAAGGTAAAGACACACGACATTACAGTGTAACCAAGACTGTTTTAGTTAAATTATTATTGTTATTGTTATTGTCATTGCTATCATTATTGTTGTTTAAAACTCAGTTTCAATTTCAGTTTCTCAAAATGACGTCTCCGCGCTCGGAATTAATTCCATATGCACTAACTTCACGGGTGCCATGTAATGGAGAAGATCCAGAAGGATCATGGCACAAGCCTTAAGCCTGCACGTAAACCCACGAGCTGGCCAGGTCCTGAGGTCCTACCTAGTTAGTTCCATAAGCCTGAGAGTAGGAGAGTGAGGTGGCAGAGGCCTCACCTTTTTCCGGGACCAGCACCATGAGGGTGGCGCATATTCCCTCTCCCTCGCTTCAACTTAATATTCATATTTACATTTTTTACCAAGACTTCAGAAAGACAAGAAGGCTAACCTATCTCTCCAATGTTTTATACCAAGGCAGCAGGTAGCCGGGGAATGCCCTGCTCTTCACGATTTTCAACTGCTGTGGGATATTTAGCGTGCGCAGCCAGAAGGCACACGAGTCCGACTCGTTTTTCGTTCCCTTCCGAAGGACTAGACGTTCAGTTCGATTTTCCGGTCAAACTGAGGAGAGAAATCGAGGCCTCTACAGGGAGCGAACCCTGGACCGTCGAGTTTAGTTATTGGCAGGCGAACGTCTGAACCATTCTGCCATATCAGGCTATAACCTACAAAACTTCCACAGGGAAAAAAAAAAGAAAATTAAGTTCACATATCAATGTATTCGCGAACATAATCTAAGGAGATGCCCCTGGCGTTAACCACTCCGTCTAATTTATCGCACTTTGGATTTAAAAAGCAACCTGAATACAAATTAAGCGTACGTAAAGACGCCAACACATTTCATTAAAGGCGTTACAATTATTTTCGCCGATTCTTTTCAGCAAAGTAGTACGTAAACTTGCGACTTTTTTCCTTATCTTGTCTCTTGTCGATTGTTGCAAATGTGCTCTGTGACGTGCCTACTTCTTGTGTCGGTATCATAGCAATAATGATCATGATGACAGATGTACATAGCACAACATCCAGGACAGCAAACTGTTCAGTGCTTCACACGCTGCAGAAAATAAATATTAGGTACACATGTAAATCAACGATAAATCGATGTAAATAAGAATGATACATCATAGACCAGGACAAGAAAATCGGTGAGGTAAATAAGAACGATAACTATGTCAAGGAACAGGGTAAGAAAACAAGGGTATCGTATACGTCACGCATGAAAAGAATCTTGCATGAACGAACATGCATACACCGACACACAGATACACATACAGGTATTCATTTACCTACACATGTGCGTAAATTTCAGTTTCAGTTCCTCAAGACGACGTCTCCGCGCTCGGAATGAATTCCATATGCACTAACGTCACAGGTGCCATGTGATGGAGAAGATCCAGAATGATCACGGCACAAGCCTTAAGCCTGCACATAAACCCATGAGCTGGCCAGGTCCTGACGTCCTATCTAGATAGTTCCATAACCCTATGGTTGGAGCGGAGTGAAGTGGCAGAGACCTCAACTTTTCCTGGGGCCAGCACCATGAGGGTGGCGCCCATCCCCTCTCCCTCGATTTAAATTCATGTTCATATTCACTTTTTTTTTAACCAAGATTTCAGAAAGGCAAGAAGGCTAATTGGTCTTCAAGCAGTAGTACTTGAGAAATCAATCTATCTCTCCAATATTTTATATCAAGTCAGCCTGGTAATGCCCTGTTATTCACGATTTTCAACTGCCGTGGGATCTTTAGCGTGCGCGGCCAGGGGTCCGAGTAAGTAAACAGACAAGGACCTGCACAGGGACTCGTGTTGGCGACGCGCGCGCACACACACACACACACACACACACACAAAACACACACACACACACAACACACACTCACTAACACAGGCTTACAAACACATGGATGAAACATACATAAAGGATATACAACCCATTTTGTTTGTTTGTTTGTTTGTTTGTTTGTTTGTTTGTTTTGTACAAAAACACGTCGATGAAACACACACAAACCCCACTATTGATAAGACCAATTACATGTACACGAGCACAACAGATGACAGAAGACCTGATACTAGTTATAGTACTGTTTGAAAAGATAACTGTCCTACAGCATTTTTTAAAAGAGGAAAAGATTGCAAATGACAAACAGTTCAGATCAGTGTGCCATTGTTCCGCACAGAAAGAGAATAAACGTTGTCCATACGTAAGGAAGGCAGAGAATGTGTTTATCTGACTTTCAAAAAGAAAAAAAATTATAATATTAGTCTTACCTTCTCAGACAGTATGACAGTTGTATCTTAATCTTACCTAAGCAGACAAGTTTAAAAGTTTTAGCTTAGTCTCGCGTAATAAACAGACAATCTGTCCAACCAGTCAAATCTAACTGCTCAAACAAAAGAAAAGAAAGTATTTACCCAGTTTACATTAAACAATATCAACGTTAAAAGAACATACTTCAGCACTCATGATTGTGACTACAACACCCGATCATATTCTCCCCAACTGAAATGCTAGCGTTTGGTGGCAAATAAAGCAGAACAGGAACAAGTACAGCTTGACAATCTACTAACCTACTTCACTTATCAGGACCTGGCCAGCTCAACGTTTTATGTGCATGATTAAGGCTTATGTCATGACCACCATCACATGGCACCTGTGACATTAGTGCAAAATGAACTTCTTCCCGAGCACGGACACGTTACATTGAGAAACTGAAACTGGCCAACAACAGTGACATGAACTGGGTCTTAAACAGAATAATACTGAAACATCCACAATGCAACAGTAAGTAATGTAGTAATATATAAATCTATACTGTGTTTCCACACAATGACCAGTATGATTACATTGGACTAAAACAATGGTTGGTAAGTAATGTAGTACATAAGTCTAGACTGTTTTTCTTCAAAAATGACCAGTATTATTACATTGGACTAAAACAGTAGTAACAGACTGTTTTTCTTCAAAATGACCAGTATTATTACATTGGACTAAAACAGTAGTAACAGACTGTTTTTCTTCAAAAATGACCAGTATCATTACATTGGACTAAAACAATAGCAAGTCAAGGAGTACATAAGCCTGCACTGTCGTTCTACAAAATGGCCAGTATCATTACAATGGACTTAAAACAATAATAAGTAATGTAATACACAAGTCTAGACTGGCTTTTAACAAAATGGCCGGTGTAAGTACATTGAACTACTGCCATTCCTAGGTTTATATATATATATATACATGTATATATATAAAACAAATAAAATATACAAAAAATAACTGTGTATATTAAACAAACAAGCAAACAAATGAACGAATAAATGAAAAAGTAAATAAGTAAATATCCGAATACATACACAAATAAATAAATAAATAAATGAGTAGATTAATTAATTAACCAATGAATTGATTGATTGGTTGATTGGTTGATTGGTTGATTGATTGATTGATTGATTGATCGATCGATCGATCGAATGATGTCTACAGGGTGTTGGGAAACGAAATTAATTAATCAATTAATTAATTTATTTATTTACTTATTCATTTGTTTGTTTTTTTAATTCATATATTTACCGATTTACTTGTCTATTTATTCGTTTATTTGTTTGCTTCTTTGTTTAATCACAGAAATTTTTTTGTTTTGTTTATTTATATATTTGTTTATTTATTGATTGAATGAATGGATGAATGAATGAATGAATGAATGAATGAATGAACGAATAGATGGCTTGATAATAGATAGATAGATAGATAGATAAATGAATGAATAAATAGATATATAGATAGATACTAAGATAGATAAAAGAATGAATAAATAGATAGATAGATAGATAGATAGATAGATAGATAGATAGATAGACAGATAGATAGATAGACAGACAGACAGACAGACAGACAGACAGACAGATAGATAGACAGATAGACAGATAGACAGATAGACAGATAGACAGATAGATAGACAGATAGACAGATAGACAGATAGATAGACAGATAGACAGATAGATAGACAGATAGATAGATAGATAGATAGATAGATAGATAGATAGATAGACAGATAGACAGATAGACAGATAGATCCTGTCTACAAGGTAAATCCCAAACGTAACGTCCTATCTCAGGTCAGTAGACCAGCTGAAGAAAAAAAGAAAAGATAACCGGCTTAATCCAGAAACACAATTACATATCGACGCAAATAAACGTGTACTGACCTGGCAGTAGTGAGCGAGCTGACTGACTGATAGGCCTAACCGTGCTTTTGAGACAAAAATCTCAATAACTGGTTGGAGTAGAAGGGAAAAAATGAAGCGAAAACCCTAATTCTAGGTGAACTAGGGCAGGGTGCGGGAGTCAAAGAGTTAAGATTTTGCTTTGCTAGCATTTTTGACAATGCTGGAAACTGGTTGGGCAGGGTGCGGGAGTCAAAGGGTTAATGCGGGAGTCAAAGGGTTAAGTTTTTGCTTTGCTAGCATCGTTGACAATGCTGGAAACTGGTGGGCAGGGTGCGGGAGTCAAACGGTTAAATCCTAGCCGACTGTGCAGACTGATATCAGGGCGACAACTATATCAAAAACACACACAACACTTCGCTGATCTTTAAAAAATGTATGTAAAAAATTGCAGTTTTCTTCCATATATCATTTGAGAACGATTGTTGCTGTTCATTTTCGTATTCAGCTAAACGCATTGACAACAAAATACTGTAAAAATGTCAAGTGTATTTGCGGCGAACAATTCACACTGTTTCACTGTCTATTTTACTGCAAAATGCTACGTTCTTTTTTACCAAAAATGTTTACACAAGAAAATTATTCTGAAACTCATTTTAAAGAAGTAACTTCCGATCAATTTTTGTCAGTTAAAATTTCAGAATCGTTGGTTCACAGTCCTGTTAATGCATTACTTTAAGTTTATGAAGTTTGTACTTTAGAGTTAAATTTTCCATACACATTGTTGATGTTAAATGTTAGTGTTAAGTTCTTGTTCCATTTTTCTATTTTCCCACTTACTTATGTCTATAACTCTGTCTCCTCTATGCCCCAAAACCAACCCGCCCATCTCTCATCTCACATACTTTTTTTTTTTCTTCGTCTAATATCACTCATAGTGAAAAGACGTGAAATCAAAGAACGAACCTTTAAAAAATACATGTAAACACCTGGGAAAGACAATCAAGTACACATAATGCATTCCCACACGTAATCTAAGGATATGCCCCTGGTGTTTGACAATTCCGTCCAATTCATTACCAGAAGGTACAAGACAAACAAACCGAGTACAAATGTAAACATACCTATTAACTCTAAAACATTTACAAATGTGACCTAAAGTTATCTAAACTTGTTTAGAACTACACACCACATGTCTTTAGAGCAAAATATACACTTAACACCACATGTCTTTAGAGCAAAATATACACTTAACACCACATGTCTTTAGAGCAAAATATACACTTAACACCACATGTCTTTAGAGCAAAATATACACTTAACACATGTACCCAATTAATCAAGTTGGGATTTTGTTTGCAGTTTGTACAAGAAGGATTCATCACACTCGGACAATTCCATACATGCTCCACCCAAATCGGCCAGTCTCCCTAAGCTGCGCAAAACCCTAAGCGCTGGTAAGGTCTTGAAATTGGGGAGGAGGGGGGAGGGACTTTTGAAACACTAAGCTGACACCCACCAGAATGATGTAAACATTAAGATGGGCAGTAAAGAGGCCATTTTTTTAATGTTCCAGGCTGGGTTTGAACTCGAGATTTATCAAGTTAAGAACAACACGTAAGCTTTTTAAAGAACACATACAGGCGAACAGATCAGCAAGGTAGAAAATTATATGAAGAGATGACAGAAAGCAAAGGAGCCAGGCACAAACAAAGAGTGACAGAAAAGGGGGAAATATCTGGGGGGGGGGGGGTGGAGACGGGGGGATTCTTTCAGTGCACACTACACAGACAGGCTAGCAGGCAGGTATGAACACACACAATGTAGACTTCATAGATAAATCAAACATTCGCTATGCTCCAGTTTCTGTGCGCCAAGCTTGGTAAACAAGTCTCTCACACAGACAGGCAGCACACACACACACACACACACACACACACACACACACACACACACACACACACACACACAATCACATACACACACATATACATATATATATGCATACACACACACACACACACACACACACAACACACACCACACACACATTTCGCACTCACCTCATACACATACTACACACACACACACACACAACACACACACACACACACACACACACACACACACACTACACACACACTAAACCACTACACTACACTACACACACACCACACTACACTACACTACACACACACTACACTACACCACCACCACCCACACACACACCACATACACTACACTACACACACACACACAATACACTACACTACACCACACTACACCCCCCCCCCACACACAACACACACACACACCCCCCCACACACACACACACACTACACCCCCACCCCACACACACACACACACTACACTACACCACACACACACACACACAATACACTACATTACACTACACCACACACACACACACACACAATACACACACCACCACCCACACACACACACACAAACACACACACACACACAATACACACACACACACACACACACACAATGTCTAATATCACTTATAGTGAAAAGACGTTAAATCAAGCAACGAACGAACGAACGAACACACAATACACATACAGAGAACTTGCCTTCCTTGTTTGGTTTCCGACCAGCACTTATTCAAAAGTGGATACATACACATTGTGGTTTTTCGTGCCGACGTCGTCCAGCATGTTTGCTGAAGGTGTTCTAGCGTCGTTGGAAAGTTTTCTTAACACAGTGCTGCAAGAAAATGGTGTCCTACCTAGATCGTTTCATACCCTGGGGTCGTAGGTGAGTAAGGTGGCAGACCTCAATTTTTCCCGGGGCCAGCACTAGAGTCTGGCAGAAAGCCACTGGAACCTCTTCAGAGCGTCCACATAATTGTTTTCAGCGGTTTTGGGTTCTTTAATATATGTACATTAAATATCCGACTGATGCCACCTTGTCATCATTGAGCATTTTTCAAAAAAATTAAATAAATAAAAATAAAAATAAGCGTTCTTCCTTCGTAGCCCACACGGTACACCATACGGCGCGTTGACCAGTCCCGCGGCTTATCAGCTGCAACATCTCAGGAATGCGGTGTCAGGTGTTACCGGTGTCGAGACTTCCGCCTCCCATTTCTGAGAGAGACCGGATACCGTATATCAGCCGAGTCTTTGTATGCAGTATTTTTAATTGCACAGCTGTTGTTTGTAACTTTTAGTACATGTCTACACTTCTGTGTTTATCAAAGTCTGAAAACAGAACTTTTAAACCCAACAGGCATCTTTCTACAGACATATAGTTTGCTTGATTAGAAATCTACCGTGGGGATTTGTTTAACCGAGCCCAAATTCTAAACGGCGTCGACCCACAAGCCAGCTGTAGCGTGCTACGTTATCGTCCAAACTTTGAAATGGAACTCTCCGCGACAACGCATTCAGTCATAAGGTGAGTGTAGGCCTAACCGTTTTTTTGTTTTTTTTGTTTTGTTTTGTTTTGATTTATTTGTTTCTTTTTCCGATCTTGACAACCCATGTCATAGCTAGGTGTTTACGCGTTATTTATTGTTTGAATTGCTTGTAAAGTTTATTCTAAGTTCGAACACTTGTTCATTTTTTGTACTCATTAACTGAATGCACTGTCAACAAGTCTGTTACTTGCAAATAATATTTGTCATGATGAGAGCACGATAACTCCTATAAACTGAAACCATGCTGTTCATATTTGTCAGATGAAGTTAAAGAGCGGTACTAAAAGGAACTATGGGAAAATGTAGGCCTACGTGTCTTAAATGCATTTTACTGTTTTGTATTTTTCAGGTCCAGAGAATGTAGTTAAAGGAAAATTTGTGAAAACATACAGAATAGCATTGTCACTGCTTCCATCACTAACACACCCACTCTATTACAGGTGGCACTGGGTGTGCTTGTACGGCAAAACCACCTGCTTCAAACCATGCATGACTTTGCTATCACGTGTTCGTATGACGAAGTTATAAGATTTAAAGCAGCAGCAGTAGCGCACACTGAGATTGAAAACTGACAACAGGACAACACTAGACACCAGCAAAGGTCTTGTGCAAGCTATTGGTGACAACTTTGACGCTAATATCTCTTGTCAAAATGGCCTTAAATCTACACATGCACTTGCTCTTTTGCTCACACAAAGCCAATCAAATACGCCAGATTCTGAGGAGTAGAAAGAAGAAATCAAACGGATAAGTAAACTTAAATTGCAGACTCCAGTTGCACCAAAATCTCCAATTCATATCTTCAAGGGATCGAAAAAACCTGCCATGCCCCCAGCAGTGCACAGCCACACAGTTCTGCCACTGAAAATCCTGACAAGGCAGAATATTTCGCTCAGAAGGGCAAATGATTTGGATTTCGACTTTTCCAAACATGTCACAGAACACGAGTCAACGCCAGAATTTGCAGGCTTCTATACGAAACATGCACGTGAGCACGGTCATGAAGTCAAACCAGCTAGTAAAATTGTGTACCGGCCCTTGATTGACATGACACCTTCACACCCAATAACAATGATGACTGCAATGATTGAGGCCCAGAGAATCACGAGGCAGTCAGGACAGAGTTTCACTGTCTTCACAGCGGACCAACAACTCTACAGAATCATGATCAATGTGCCATGGGTACACCCGGAAATGTTCAGCAACTTCATTCCTCGACTGGGTGGATTGCACATGCTCATGAGATTTGTGGGATGCATTGGCACCTTGATGGTAAACTCTGGCCTTGAGGAGGTGATGAAAAGTAGCTTTTGGAGGAGTACCAAACATGCTGAGTGGGAAGAAGTTTCCGAGGAACTGCCGAGCATAAGAATGGTAACAGAAGAATTACTTCGTGAAAATTTGTCCGAAGTCACTGAGCACGGTGAGCTCATGACCCTGCTGGAAAATGCCTCAGCCAAGAGTACAACCACAAAGCTATGGGCTGACAGTCTCATCATCAACCTGTCTTCATTAGCATTGCTGCTTTGTCAGGGCTGAAAGAGAAGGAGACTGGCCGTTACATCTGGTGGCAGTTGCAGCCATGTTACCATACATTTTTGCAGCAGGTCATTGGAATTATGCCAGATACAGCCTGTATTATTTGAGATCTATGAACGCCTGCCAGAAGAGGCCCTTGAGACGTTTTCTTAAAGGAGAGCATTAATGCGCCATAAATCTGGCACAGCATCTGGTCAGATATGTACATCGAGTCCACCTTCATGAGGTGTGGGCATGGTCCAGGTGGTTTGATCGGCATCACCCTCCATCCTGGTGCACAAGCCAGATGGGCATTCAGTCTCCACACTTAAAGTCGCTGATCAAAGACATCTCAGAAATTCAGGAACGGAAAAACACTGAACCACAGAATGTCACATTCCACACAGAAAGAAATTCACATGCAGACAGAGAAATAAATTCAACATGATCACCTCAATGCAACCAAAGACACAGTAGCCAAAAGTCAAAAAAACTTCAAACATGCATCAACCCACTCAATCCAAACGATCATACAGACAGCTGCATTGTTAACATCGCTACTGGAATGATCTCCAATCAGAACGTCAACGTTGACAAAGCCTTGGATCTGGGGATCACACAGATGCAAGAGTTTCAAAGAACCTGGCCAGAAGGGTTCAAAAATTCCCTAAGTTCGAAGATCATCACCATGGCTGTTAGCAAAAAAACGATGAAAAAAGGATCTGGAACCATGTTTGACACAGGACTCATCTACAGCAGAGTCATGGAGTCTGATGAGCACAAGAATTCTTGATCTCGAAAATTTCAACATGAGCTTGTACCCATTCCAACTTCATGTTTACAGACAATGGGCTCCTGACACCTTCCACATCAAAGTCTGTACTGAAACGAACTCTGCAGTCTGATCAGTCCACTCGTACGTGCCAGAAGGCTGATGTTGTCATCATAGATGGCTGTGCAGTGCTGTGGACTGTCTACTGGCCATCCTAAGGTTCTGTACAAACATATGTCGACAGTTTCCTGAACTTCATCATTACCAAACTAAAAGAGAGTGATGTTAATCTTGTTTTGATAGATATACTATCATTCAGCATAAAGAGCACCACCAGATCCTCCCGAGCTGTGCGAAACAGCAACAAGGCGTCACCAGCTCAAGCCAGACACGCCTCTGCCTTCTAAAAACGTAACCCTGACAGTGACTGACAACTAAACACAGATGATTGCCATCATCTGCGAACAATTATTGAAAAAGGTACTTGATGTTCAGGTTCAAGGAATCCTTCAGCACAAACTCGTAGTGACATCTCATGATCCCATCCCAACAGAAGCCAAGAACGGCATCTCATCTCTAGCTGATGATATGTGAACCACGCATGAAGAAGCTGATGTTATTTTAGCTGAACAGATGGTGTGGGCAACAAAAAAAGGACACACCTCCATCAAGACTGTTTCAGATGATACAGATGTGTTTGTTTTGTTCCTGCATTATTATCCGTCTCAAAGGATCACGGCTGCTGTTGTGATGGAAGGCATTACCTCCCAGAAAACAACATGTGACATATCTGCGACAGTCAGAAAGCATGAAGATATCTACCCAGACCTTCTGGCAGCACATGCACTCTCAGGCTGTGATACAGTGGCTTACATGTGGGGCATTGGAAAAGCCACAGTTCTGAAAATTCTTCAAAAAGGATTTTCACTTGACAACTTAGGGGAACCAGATGCTGATTTCAGTCACGTCACCCAGCAGTGTACTCGGTTTATTGGTGCTTGCTATGGCTGCAAAACCACAGAAATGTCCAAGATCAGGTTTGAAGCATAGCTCTTGAAAACATCAAGAAAAGCAGCTGTGACTCCAAAGCTAAGATCACTGCCACCAACAGAAGCAAACTTTAATGAGAATGTGAAACGTGCACATCTGCAGGTATGCATCTGGAAAGGAGCACTGGATCCTGATCCTCCAAATGTTTGTCCAACGGATTTTGGGTGGCACAAGGCTGACAACTTTACTGCCGGTCAGATTACCTCCTGGAGTTGAAGCCACACCGGCTGAGGTGCTGCAAATGTTGAAGTGTGGCTGCAGCACAGAGGGACCCTGTTCAACAGCACGATGTGGATATGCCACTGCACAAATGACATGTACTGTCTTTTGTAAATGTTACCTAAATGAAAATTGTAAGAATCCATGGACCAAACGCGCTGATGCCATTGAAAGAGAAGACGATGAAGAAGAAGAACCTTACTCCACAAGTACTATGTAGCTGCTTTGCGCTTGATTCATAGATCCAAACAAAAAACATTTTGCCGCATTTTGTGTGTCATAATGCACTACTCCAAACAAAACAAGTACTGTCATAACACATCATGACTGTGTAGTGACGTTATGGCTTTTACGTGTCATCCAAGTGACATGTCTTTGCTCCTGTTCCTGTGTCCCTAGACAAGCTTTTAACACTGACAGCCTGATTGGGTAACACATCTGTATAGGTGGTTTGTGTTTCTGTGAGTTTTCTGAATATGTAATGTTAACGCTCTTATTCTGTTTATATTTTATGTAATTTACAGCCAGGTACAATTCTACTTTATTATAAAGAAATCAGACCCCACCCACTCCCCATTCCTTACGAACCAAAGAAAGGAATGTTTGATGTCCTCCCGGTTAAAAGATTGTCTAAATTTGGCTGACATTTTTATGTTATAAACATACAATCAGGCACTAAGATATATTTCAAATGTATTGTATGTGTTTGAGAGTCAAACAGGAAATATTTCATGCTGGTATGTCGCAAAAACTATCGACTTGTGTGAAAAACTGAACAATGCTTACTTTCAGCCGCCACATTGGCGGCCATCTTGGAAATGTAAACATACGCACATTTATTAAAACATGTTTTTGGGTTTCAAGATCATTTCTGCATAATAAGTTTGGACAGTCAGTCTCAAAAAATAGCGTTCTGCATTACCAAGAATGTCATATCACTTACTTTAAAAATTCAGGCCGCCATCTTGGCGGCCATGTTGGATTTTTCAAAATGCTCAACAGTGTCAGGGTGGCATCAGTTGGATATGTTATATATGGACACTAAAGAGCTCAAAACCGCTGAGATCAATTATGAGTACTATATTTTTGGGTCATGCTAAAAATCATCAAATGGCAACCGGACTACGCGGGCGGCGCCCCCTCCCCTCTCCCTCGCTTCAAATGCATGTTCATATTCACTTTATTTTAGCAAAACTTCAGAAAGGCAAGAAGGCTAATTGGTCTTCAAGGGGTCGGACCTAGGAAATCAACCTACCTCTCCAATGTTTTATACCAAGGCAGCCGGGCAATGCCCTGGCCTTCACGATTTGCAACCGCCGTGGGATCTTTAGCGTGCGCAACCAGAACGCACACGGGTCCGACTCGTTTTTCGCCCCCTTCCGAAGGACTAGACGTTCAGTTTGATTTTTCGGTCAAAGTGAGGAGAACTGGCGAGAACCTGACGAAGACAGGTGCCAGTAAACTCACGGCGACACAAGTCAAAGCTTACGGTGCTGTATACTGAAGGAACTGTCCACCTCTTGAACACGGGCACTGGTCAACCCACCACGACACAAGACGGAGACTACATGCTGCTGTGTAAAGAAGAAAATGTCTTATCTCAGCTTTACAGGGACAGACGAAGGGCTGAGCCGCACAAAAGCACACTTCACAATGACGAGGCCGGTCATGTTTCCTTTCCTATTTCTTACCACCCCTCGAAGTTCCTTTGATCCGAGGTCAGCTGACAGTATTACGGCGTGTGACCTTCCCCTTTCCATGTGCGTGAATCAGCATGAGACACACGGCCTGTTGAACAGTGTTGTTTGTATCCAAACACGAGTGGCACGACTGCACAACTACACAAAGAATTCTGCAGTTTCAGTTTCAGTTTCAGTTTCTCAAGACGATGTTTCCGCGCTCGGAACGAATTCCATAATTATGCACTGACGTCACAGGTGCCATGTGTATGGTGATCATGGCACAATCCTTGAGCCTGCACGTAAACCCATGAGCCGGCGAGGTCCTGAGGCCCTACCTAGACTATGTTTTACCTAGTCTATATTTTATACTGGTATTTTATCAGCCTGTCACTGAAAAAATCTTGGTTGCAGTAAATGTTATGTGTATGTGTGTATCTTATAATAATAATAATAATTACAATATTTATATAGCGCAAAATCTTGATAAAATCAAATTTAAGCGCTGAAGCAGACACACACGCACGCACGCACGCACGCACGCACGCACGCACACGCACGCACACACACACACACCACACACACCACACACACACACACACACGCATGGCTATAAATGGGGAGAAAGAATAAAAGCAATAAAAGCAAGAATAAAAGCAATGGAAAATTATAGAGAGCATAGCATATACAATTATATATTATAACCATGTGATTCCCCTCCGAGCGGAGACAGGCTGCAGAGGGGAGGGGGGGGGGGGTTTGAGTGAGGTTAGGATTTTATGCGGAGGAGAAAAGGTGAGTTTTGAGAGCGGACTTGAAGGAGACAAAAGTAGGTTGCTGACGGACTGAGAGAGGAAGTTTGTTCCAGGAGAGTGGACCAGAAAAAGGAAGATATGTATAAAGTAAATACATAAATAGTTAAGGTCTGCCGACTGACAGAAGCTACTAGGACCAGAACAGGTCAGACGAGTAAAAGAAGGTTGATGCTGTTGACACAGAAAATGTCTACAATCTGCTTACACAGAAAATGTCTACAATGTGTGTGGTAGTGAGAAACAGTCAGTAATGAAAGACAGTTCTTCCATCAGATGATCAAAATGACGCACAGTGTGGGGACAGTGTCAGTGTTACTAATATCTGTGATACAACAGCCACAGCAACACACGCCTACTGACAACCCCAAAGTGACGCACAGTGTGGGACAATGTCAGTGTTACTAATATATGTGCTACACACCAGCAACACACGCCTATGACAACCCCATAGTGACGCACAGTGTCAGTGTTACTGATACCTGTGATACACACCAGCAACACACGCCTACTGACAACCCCGATGTCACTACCAGTTTTCAATGAAACGAAAAAAAGACAACAAACCCATCAGTAGTTCCAGCCACGAAAAGAAAAGAAGATTTGCAATGCCCGGGACTGTCGCCAGTACAGATATGTTTTCAAGTGGACTTATTCAAACAAACGTTGTATCCCCCAAGTGACTGACCGACTGAAATCAATTATTTCTCCAACAGTGACTGCACATAATGGTGATGAGTAGCGTGTGACCTTAACATGACCGTGACATTGTTGTTACTGTTGTTTTTGTTTCATACCCAGCTGATGACATAGAGCCATATCAGGGGTATAACCATTTCAAACCATACATAACATTTCAACATGAGAAAAAAAAAAAAAAAGA
>JAPXFY010000016.1:68661127-68691127 GCA_030674185.1 Monoplex corrugatus | reverse complement strand
CTAAAGTTGTCACTTTAGTCCAGTATGCTGATGATCTATGCATGTGGATGCCGGTAAACATGAAGAAAAACACTCCTTCTCGCAGTATCAACTATGCACGCAAACTTTATCAATTAGAACTTGACAAAACAGCACAATACATGGCAGAAAATGGGCTCCATCTATCTACGGAGAAGACAAAGATAATTTTATTTAATAGTGGGTCTAACCCGGACAAAATGCCCACCTTTAAACTAGGAGATTCCGTTCTTCAGTATAACCAGTCTATTAAATTCTTGGGTGTTTTCTTTACAGCAAAATTGTCATGGAATCTGCATATCGACTACTTACTCACAAAAGCCCAAAAGAGTCTAAATTTTTTGAAAATAGTGTGCAAGCAACCATGGGGACATGATCCATCAACACTTGTACATTTATGTAAATCTCTCATTAGATCTAAACTAACATATGCCCAGGAAATATTCTTTAGCGCACCGAGACACTTACTGCAAAAACTACAAAGTACAGAATGCAAAAGTTTTAAACTTGCCCTTGGTCTTCCGATGCATGCTTCCAATCTCCGAACATACGGTGAGATTAATATGTTGCCGCTTGATGAACAAAGGAAACTCGTCTCTACCAAATTTCTGTTAAGGAATACCACCGTTGAAAATGTTTTGAGACCTGATATAACTTTAAGATCAGACATTGATTTTCCGAAACGAGCTAGATCAATATCTTCACAGGCCACACTTGCAACGTATACACACGACATCATGAATGGCTCTGGAATTGATCTAGAAGCGGATCCTATATCTATAAGACCTTCGTTTTCACCAGTACCCAGTTGGGAACTCTTAAGAGCAAACTTTGACATACACCACACTGATTTAAAGAAAGAAGATAATATCAACTTATTAGCGAGTCGAGTTAAATGTCATATTGAACACTTTTATCCCAATCATTTAAAAATCTACACAGATGGATCATTAATTGAGAAAAAAGCAGGTTCTGCGTTTTTAATACCAACTCTTAAAATAGAGAAATCTTTCCATATTGGACCCAACAAATCAATATTTACAGCTGAACTCTTTGCAATACTGATGGCTTTGAATTACTTAGTAAGCTATCCTCGGAATATATCACAAATCCTTTTCTGCGTTGATTCGAAATCAGTGCTTCAGGCTCTTGAACTAATGAAGTTAGACACTAGATCTGAAATGGTAATAGAAATTAGCCATTTAATTCATTTCTTATCCTTAAGAGGCACTGATCTTACTTTCTGCTGGATACCATCTCATTGTTCGTTTCATCATAACGATGTGGTTGACAGGGCCGCCAAACGAGGAGCTAAGGGTTCACCAGAATCAAACAACATAAAGCTTTCTCTCTCCTTGAATGAATCTTATAACTTAGTGGATGCCTATGTTTGGAAACTGTTTCAAGATAATCAGAAAAAGTACAATACAAATAGCATGAATATTATAATCAGCAAAATAGGTAAACAGTTTACCATAAATAGAACTATGCAGTCCCTTATGTATAGGTGGAAACTCGATGCATTAAAAACAAAGTACACCAGAAATATTGTCTGTCTTTGTGGACAGAAAATAACGACCAGTCATTTACTTTCTTGCATTACTATAAAGCGACTCATTCCGGTACTTTCTACTCACACAATTTCCGACATATTTGAATCATCATTATTAACATACGAATTTTTTGTTAGCCTGTCAAAAAGTCCAATAGTTCAATATTTGTAATTCGTTCATCTTCTTGTTCATGGTTACAGTTAGCTAGTTTATTGTAAATATTTGTTGTAGTATGCTACTTCATTTGTTATGTTTACGCTCCCCTCTGACATTTGCCTTGTCCCAGCCCGAATATGTTTTTTGCTGCTCGAGTGGGCTGTAAGTGATATGAATTTGAACTTAAATTTCATTTATTTTTTTAACCATGACTAACTACACATAAACATTTGCATTTGCTCTTCCGGTTTCTATTCCCCTTCCCCACATCGCTTTTTTTTACATACTTAATTTTTCATTTATTCAATTGTTTATTTACTTATTTATTTATTTATCATTATTCTCATTGTTATTATCATTTATTATTTTTTATTTATTTATTTACTTTTTTGTTTTTTTTTGTTTTTTTGTTTTTGTTTTGTTTTTTTTGTTTATTTGTCTAAAATCACTTAAGTGAATAGACATTAAACCAATGACCACCACCACAACACACACACACACAGCTCGCTCACTCTGCATTCTATCCAATCGCTGTTCTCTTTACCTGCTTTAATTTTTAACCCTTTGACTCCCGTAGCCAGTCTACCAGCGTTCTACATTGTCAACCATGCTTACAAAGCAAAGCCTTAACTATATGACTCAAAGGGTTCAGTTTTGCTGTTGGTGGATAGGGTGCGGGAGTCAAAGGGTTAGATTATTGCTGTTGGTGGATAGGGTGCTGGAGTCAAAGGGTTATGTTTTTGCAGTTGGTGGATAGGGTGCGGGAGTTAAAGGATTAGATTATTGCTGTTGGTGGATAGGGTGCCGGAGTTAAAGGGTTAAGTTTTTGCAGTTGATGGATAGAGTGCGGGAGTCAAAGGGTTAAATTATTGCTGTTGATGGATAGGGTGTGGAAGTTAAAGGGTTAAACAAGAACCAACTGCGTGATGAGTGACGCTACACCTTTCTCATGCGAGCAGTCAGGTGTCATACGATATCCATTGTCAATAGCCAGCCACCACATGCTGGTACACAGTTAACGGTAAGGCGACTCGTGATAATCATATGCACGATCACAAGACCTGACATTCAAATTAAAAGTACTTAGATAAAACCAACAGCCGTGGCGCGATAGGTTAGCGGAACTAGTCAAAGCGCATACAGTACAAACTGGACACCATGTGCTACAAAAGCCTCAATAACGCAGCCCCCGATTACCTGTCAAGCCTACTTGAGATCTATGTCCCCTCACGTACCCTCCGCTCTGCCTCCGATCCTCTGACTTTTCGCTTTCCACGCACTAAGTTCAATACCTGTGGTCCACGAGCCTTCTCTGTTTCTGGTCCACTCTCCTGAAACAAACTTCCTCTCTCAGTCCGTCAGCAACCTACTTTTGTCTCCTTCAAGTCCGCTCTCAAAACTCACCTTTTCTCTGCATAAAAATCCTGACCTCACTCAACCCCTCTGCAGCCTGTCTCCGCTCGGAGGGGAATCACATTGTAATATATAATTGTATATAATATGCTCTCTATAATTTTCCATTGCTTTTATTCTTTTCCCCCATTTATAGCCATGCGTTTGTGTGTGTGTGTGTGTGTGTGTGTGTGTGTGTGTGTGTGTGTGTGTGTGTGTGTGTGTGTGTGTATGTGTGTGTCTGTGTGTGTGTGTGTGTGCGTGCGTGTGTGTGTGTCTGTTTCAGCGCTTAGATTTGATTTTATCAAGATTTTGCGCTATATAAATATTGTATATATAAATACAGTTCGACAGCCACCAGCCCCTTGAACACAAACTGGGAGTGATTCGAACCCTTACCCACAGAGCGAACACCATATGCAGTACCCAAGAGGCAAAAGACAAGGAGACAAACCACCTGAAAAAAGTGCTCACCATCTCGGGCTACAAAAAGTGGGCCTGGAACAGCCCGGGAGGCAGGAAATCCAACACCGCATCCCAACAGCCAGTGAAACAACACCAGCGCAAGGGACACATCACCATCCCATACGTAGGAGGTGTGAGTGACGCTCTGTCCAGAAAGATCAGAAAACTGGGGGTGGCTGTACATTCCAAACCTTCCAACACCATACGCAGCCAGCTGGTCACCCCCAAGGACAAAACCAGCAAACTCGACAAAGCTGGCATTATATACAGAATAGACTGCCAGGACTGTAACCAACATTATGTCGGTGAAACTGAACGCCCCCTTCAGAAGAGACTAACAGAACACAAGAGGGACTCTTCTCCAGTAGGAGCTCACCTACACGCCGAAAAACATCAATTCAGTGCGGACAATGTCAACATCCTGGACAGAGAAAATAAGTGGTTCCAGCGAGGAGTCAAGGAGGCCATCTACATCGCAGCCACCAACCCCCCGCTCAACAGGGACCGGGGCCGTTACACCCTGCCCCCGGTGTACCATTCTCTGATTCGATCTCGTGAACTGGGTTCATCCCATGTTCGCGAGATCTGAGTAGAGATTCACGCAGACAGCATTAGAGCGCTGACGAAGATGGCGAGAACGCCATCGAAAGCTACGGAACTGTGAGTAGCGATTTTTACACTGTTGGGAGACCTTGTTCTTCAAAATTGGTAGCATTATAAATATTGTAATTATTATTAATTACTAGTTCTTGGGTTCGAGTCCCCATCTGTCTTGTCAAAAATATTTATCGTATTGTTAAGCTCCAACCCATTCACAGAACCCAGAATTGAGACTGTTATGCTCTCGTTGGGAAGATTGGGACCACACAGTCCAGTCTCATCCACTTCACGGAAGCGTCACTGAGGGTGTTGCTCAAATATCTTGACAGAGCACCGCAAGTGTCTGTTTCAGTTTCAGTTTCAGTTTCTCAAGACGACGTCTCCGCGCTCTGAACGAATTCCATAATTATGCGTGACGCCTCAGGTGCCACGTGTATGGTAATCATGGCACAAGGCTTATGCCTGCACATAAACCCATGAACTGGCCAGGTCCTGAAGCCCTACCTAGACTATGTGTTACCTAGTCTATATTTTATACTGGTATTTTATCAGCCTTCCGCTGGAATAATCTTGGTTACATGTAAATTGCATGTGTATCTGTGCATCATTTCTTCAGAAAAAGGAACATATATATAAAGTAAATTAATAAGTAATTTAAGATCTCAACCACAACACAACTAGCTGTTCTGTATGAACTCGTCTTACATAACAGAAAGATCTCCCACCCCACCCAAGTCAATGCACAAAGCCTCAGCTGCCTATCAGCCAGGTGAAGACAGTATTTTTTTAATCATAGGCCCACCAGTCTGTCGTTCACTTCCGAATACGGAAAAGAGGAAATAGGTATATAAGTAAGTAAATAAGTATGTAAGTGAATAAGTAAGTAAGTAAGTAAGTAGGAAAGTAAGTAAGTAAGTAAATAAGTATGGAAATAAGAAAGCAGTAAATACGTTTTTCATGGTCCTGGTAGACTCCAGAGTGTATGCTAGGAAAGCAAGGGTAGAGTTCGAGCCGTGTCACGCAGTCTCAGTCTCAGAGGGAACTCCACAGCATCATGGCGTTGCGAAAAATGGTTTCAGTGTGCGTGGCTAGTAAATTAATATGGAAAAAAACTGAAACTTTAACACAATGTGTCGTGACCATTAGAAAATTCTGTTACTTTTTGTGCGTACTGTTTCTAGAGTGTACAAATGCCGTGACCCCAGCTATTGACATCTGTAGCAAATAAACATAATAATAATAATAATTACAATATTTATATAGCGCAAAATCTTGATAGAAATCAAATCTAAGCGCTGAACATACACATACGCACGCGCGTACATACACGCACACACACACTCACACATGGCTATAAATGGGGAAAAAGAATATAAGCAATGGAAAATTATAGAGAGCATATTATATACAAATATATATTACAATGTGATTCCACTCCGAGCGGAGACAGGCTACAGAGGGGGATGAGTGAGGTCAGGATTTCATGCAGAGGAGAAAAGGTGAGTTTTGAGAGCGGACTTGAAGGAGACAAAAGTAGGTTGCTGACGGACTGAGAGAGGAAGTTTGTTTCAGGAGAGTGGACCAGAAACAGAGAAGGCTCGTGGACCATAGGTATTGAACTTAGTGCGTGGAAAGCGAAAAGTCAGAGGATCGGAGGCAGAGCATCAGAGCTCAGAAAGCTACGAATGCTAATTCGTAATTTTATTCGATCATATTATTATTATTATTATTATTATTATCATTATTTTTATTTAATAACAAGGATGAACAAGATTTTTGACAAGTTGGGCAGATCAATTGGCGTGGAGTAGGAATAGTACTCACTATATATTTGGGACACCTGGGTTCAATTACCCATCCAACTGGGATTTTTGATTGACCGGTTGTCTGTCTGTCTGTCTGTCTGTCCGTCTGTCTGTCTGTCTGTCTCTCTTTCTCTCTCTCTGTCTTTGTCTGTCTGTCTGTCTCTCTCTCTCTGCCTTTCTCCCTCCCTCTCTCTCTCTCTCTCTGCTTTCTCTCTTTGTTCTCTCTCGCTCTGTGCTCTCTCTCTCTCTGCTCTGTGCTCTCTCTCTCTCTGCTCTCTCTCTTGCTCTGCACTCTCTCTCTATGCTTTCTCTCTTTGATCTCTGTCTGTCCCTTTCTCTCTCTTACTCTCTCTCTCTGTTTCTCTCTCTCTCTCTTTCTCCTTCTTTCATTCTCTCCCTCTGTCTCTCTGTCTGTCTCAGTCTCTGTCTGTCTCTGTTTATCTCTATCTTTCTCTCTCTGTTTCACCTTCTCTGCCTGTCTGTCTGTCTGTCTGTCTGTCTCTCTCTCTCTCTCTTTCTCTCTCTCTCTCTCTCTCTTGTTTCCCTTTTTGTGTTGTCACAATACACTTCACCTGTGAAACTCAGGACGCATACATATCGCTGCAAATATCGCTATTTATTTTCTTTTGTTATGCATGTGTGTGTTTCTGTTAATTTTTGCCAGGGACAACTGTCTTGTTGCCCTGAGATCTTTAACACGCTCGGAATGAATGCTGCATACGTACGGTAATTCCGGTTGAAACTGATAATTGAGGAATTCCCTTTGTCTGTCACACACATCGTTCTTGCCCTGCACCATTGATTTCTCTCTTCTCTTTGTTTCTCGTTTTCTGCCTTGTTGGTCCATTCGCCGGTCTGTCGCCCACAAAGCCATAATACTTTTGTTTCACGTAGTAGTGATAAATGGGTACATACACTGGTTACCTGGTTACCTGCCTTGGACACAAAGGCACGTGGACACAATGGCCCACGTGCCATTGTGTCCACGTGCCTTTATGTCCAAGGCCATTGTGCCCACGTGCCATTGTGTCCAAGTAAAAGCTCATTTTTACTCCTACGGGGGCACAAATTAGACCATGGTTCCTGGCAGTGGGTGATGTTGACCGTGTTGACCAAATTAGGTCATGGTCAGCCAGAATGAACAAGGCACGAAAAACAGAGATAAACATACATACATATTTACATACATTCGTACATACATACGTCCATACATTCATACATACAGATATACATATGTATATACACGCATACATTCGTACATATTTTCGTACGTGAAAACATTTGTACGCGCATACATACATGCATACAGACATACAGACCGCCAGACTGCATGCATGCATGCATACATACATACATACATACATACATACATACATACATACATACATGCATACATACATACATACATACAAACATGCATACATACATACATACATACATACATACATACATACATACATTCATTTATACATACATACATACATACATACATACATACATACATACATACATACATACATACATACATACATACATACGTACGTACGTACATACATGCACACACATACATACAGTTCTGTTAGTTAAAATTTCAGAATTATTGGTTCACAGTCCTGTTAATGCGTTACCTTAAGGTTATTATTTTAATTATTATTATTTTATTTTGTTTTGTTTTGTTTTTTATGACGTTGTTTTCTTTTACATTTAATGTTAGCGTTGTTCTAGTTTCATTTCTCTGTTCATCCATATCCTTTTTCTAAAGACCTTGCCGATTCCTATTAATTTTTTTCCCGTCTCTTACTCTGTTCCCTTTTGTCCCCTCCCCCCTCCCCCTCCCAAAAAAAAATCATCCTCCATGCCATTTTTACCCGTCTAATATCACTTATAGTGAAAAGACGTTAAATCAAGGAACGAACGAACATACACACATACATACCTACACACATACATACATACATACATACATACATACATACATACATACATACAAACATGCATACATACACACTCACACACAGACACACAGACAGACAGATGTATTAATATATACATGCATACATACACAAGACGCACACTTAGCCGTACGTTAAAGATCTCAAGGCATTTAAGGACTTGTCTCTGAAAAAAATTGTATGAGGAAAAAAATCTACGTTCATTTTAAAGCAAAAAATATATATCTTCAAGGTAACTTTTTTGAAAAAAAAAAAAAAAAGGTATTGACGCCATACTATGCTGACGTGGCTTCCTTTCACATGTAAGAAAAATTAATTTGTGATAAAAACGACAGCAGATCAGTGTGATGAGATGAAAGCTAATATTCACACACACACACACACACACACACACACACACACACACACACACACACACACACACACACACACACACAGACACACACACACACACACACTCTCACACACCACACACACACACACACACACACACACACACACACGCACGCACACACACACACACATACACAGGCACGCACGCATACACACACGCACGCGAGCGCACACACACAAACACACACACACACATGCACAAACACACACACACACATACACACGCATGCATACACACTCTCACACACACGCACACACGCACGCACGCATGCACACACACACACTCAGACACACTAGACACACACACACATACACACACACGCATACACACACACACACATACACACACGCATACACACACACACTCACACATACACACACACACTCACGCATTCACACACACGCACGCGCACATACAGACACGCACACACATACACACTCAGACACACTACACACACACACACACACTCACACACACCATACACACAATACACACACAACCACACACACACACACACACTCACAGACCACACACACACACACACACACACACACACACACACACACACACACACACACTCACACACACACACACACACCACAACACACCACACAAGACCACACACACACACACAAACTCACACACCACACACAAACACACATTCACACAAACACACACACAAGTATACCTACACACACACACACACACACACACACGCACACACACGAATGCACACACATACACACACGTACACTCACACAGAAACACACACACACACACTCACACACATACACACACACGGACACACGTACACGCACACACGCAACGCACACACACACACACACGCACAAACATGCACACACGCATGCACGCATACACACGCACACACGCACACACGCACACACACGCACGCACACACACACACACACGCACACACATATACAGATATACGCATACACACACTCATTCACACACACACACACACGCACAAACAAATACACACACACACAAATATACACGCACACACATGCTCACACACACGCACACACGCACGCACGCATGCATACACACACATGCGCAGGCACACACACACGCACGCACGTATGCACACACACACACACATACACGCGCGCGCACATACACACACACACGTACGCACATGCACACACACTCACACACACACACACACACACACACACACACACGGACACACACACGCACACACGCAACGCACACACACACACACTCACACACACACGCACACACATACACACACTCAGGCACATACGCAGTCACATTACACACACACTCACACACCCCAAACACACACACACACACACACACACACATATGCATACACACACACTCACACACACACACACGCACATACACGCACATACTCACACACACACACACGCACACACACATACAGATATACGCATACACACACACACTCACACACACACACACATATACACGCACACACATACTCACACACACGCACACACGCACGCACGCACGCATGCATACACACACACATGCGCAGGCACACACACACACACGCGCGCACACACACACACACGTGCGCACGTGCACACACACACACACTCACACACACACACACACACACACGGACACACACACGCACACACGCAACGCACACACACACACTCAAACACACACGCACACACACACACACACTCAGGCACACACGCAGTCACATTACACACACACACTCACACCACACACACACACACACACACACACACACACACACACACACGCACATACACATATACACACATATTCACACACACACACGCACATACACGCACATACTCACACACACTCACGCACGCACACGCACGCACACACACTCACACACACGCACGCACGCACACATACACACGCACGCGTGCACACGCACACACACAACACACACACACACACAAACAGACCACACACACACACACTTACACACACACACAGACACACCACACAACACACCAACACACACACACACACACACCACACACACACAAAACACACACAAACACTTACCACACACACACTTTACAACACGCACACACACACACACAAACACACACAACACACACACACATGCAGAAACACACACACAAACACAGCACACACACACAACACCCCACACACACAAAACACACACACAGAAAACACACACACACACAGAAACACACACACACACACACAGAAACACACACACAAAACACAACAAACAGACACACACACACACACACACACAAGAGTGAAACACACACACAGAAACACACACACACACACACACAAGAAAACACACACAAACAGACACACACACACACACACACACAGAGTGAAAACACACACACACACAGAAACACACACACACAACAACACACACACACACACTGTAACACACACACACACAGAAACAACACACACAACACACACACACACACAACACACACACACACACACACACACACACACACACACACACACACAGAGTGAAACACACACACACACACAGAAACACACACACACACAGAAACACACACACAGAAACACACACACACACACACACACACACACACACACACACACACCACACACACACACACACAGAAACACAGAGACACACACACAGAAACACACACCACACACACACACACAGAAACACACACACACAGAAACACAGAAACACTCTCACTGAAACACATACAAACAGACACACACACAGACACACACACGAACAACACACACACACACACACACACACAGACAAACAAACACACACACACAAACACACACACACACATACACACACAAACACACACACACACAAACAAACACACACACACACACACAAGCACACACACAAACACACACACACACACACACACAAACATACACACACACAGAGAAACAAACACACACACAAACACACACACACACAACACATACACACACACACACACAAACACACACACACACACACACACACACACACACACACACACACACACACACACACACACACACACACACACATACGAAAACTGTGAACTTCACAGAGCTTTCTGTCAGTATAACTCTTCTCATGTGCGTCACCAAATCATTATTATTATGAGTGTGAGCACCCGAACAGGAAATACATGATCAGCCCCTATCGCTGTTATCATCATCATCATGAGCCCTGCCGCATGGCATTGGCGATCAAGGCCCTCCTTACCAATCTTTTCCTTGTCGCTGCAAGTACATTTCCCACCCTTTAAGTCCTCAGCCGCCCTGCAAGTCCGTCCATATTGAACATAAAAAGAACAATAATTTCACAAATAATAAAGAGACGATGAAAATGAAAGATAATGAAATATCTACTGCTACGTCATGCAACAACATAAAGAAATAAAAAACAAAAATATAATAAAAATAAAAGTTACACCCTCAAAGCATATCTCTCTCTCTCTCTCCTCTCTCTCTCTCTCTCTCTCTCTCTCTCTCTCTCTCTCTCTCTCTCTCTCTCTCTCTCTCTCTCTCTCTCTCTCTCTCAATCTCAATCTCAATGAATGAATAAAATAAAATGTAGAAGAATAGTTGGGCGGGTTGGATTGGGGCAGAGGGAAGACAGAGTAAAAATACATTAGTAGGTGGGAGAACAGAAACATGGAACGAGAACTTAACACTAACAATTAACTTCAATAATGTTACGGGAAATTGTAACACTAAAACACAAACCGCATAAAGTTAAAGTAATGCATTAACAGGACTGTGAACTAATGATTCTGAAATTTTAACTAACAAAGATTGATCTGATGTAATATTTTGGAAATGATTTTCAGAATACTTTTCTTGAGTAAACATTTTCGGTAAAAAAAAAGAACGTAGCATTTCGCAGTAGAATAAACAGTGAAACAGTGTGAACTGTTCGCCGCAAATACACATGACATTTTTACAATATTTTGTTTTCAATGCCCGCGTGTGTGTGTGTGTGTGTGTGTGTGTGTGTGTGTGTGTGTGTGTGTGTGTGTGTGTGTGTGTGTGTGTGTGTATGTGTGTGTGTGTGTGTGTGTGTGTGTGTGTGTGTGTGTGTGTGTGTGTGTGTGTGTGGTCTTCGATTTAATGTCTAGGGGAGGGGGTGAATACAGGAGGAGTGAAGAGGGTATATGAAAATTATCAATTTTGATCTTTAAAAAAAATGATCCAGAAAACAATTATTTCTGAGGAGAGAAAGGTAAATCTAACAAATAGTGTTATCACAATTAAAGATTTAAACAAACAATCTAATAAACAAAATTAATAAAAATCTAGAATAAATGAATAAAAGTCAAAACTAAGAATCGACTAACCACAACAGTGAACAAGTGAAATAACATGTTAAAGGTAATTCGCTATAGGACTTTTTGACAGGCTAACAAAAAATTCATATATTAATGATGGTGAGGCAAATATATCAGAAATTGTCTTTGTAGAGAGTATAGGAATATGTCGTGTTACCCAAACACATGAAAGTATATGACTATGCGTTATCTTCTTTCCACACAAACACACTATATTCCTGGAGTGTTTTGTTTTGAATACATCAAGTTTCCACCTATACATAAGGGATTGTACAACTATGCCGGCAGGAAATGGCTTTGGTATTTGCTAATTTCAAAGTTCATGTAACATTTTTTATACTTTTTCTGTTTATCTTGGAACTCCTTCCATACGTAGGTGTCCACTAAGGTATAACACTCATGCAACGAGAGAGAAAGCTGTATATTATTTGAATCTGGGGAGCTCTTTGTCCCCCGTTTGGCAGCCCTATCAACCATATCATTATAATGAAACGAACTATGAGATGGTATCCAGCAGAAAGTAAAATCAGTGCCTCTTAAGGATAAACTATGAATCAAGTGACTAATTTCCAATATCATTTCAGATCTTGTTTGTAATTTTGATGATTCAAGAGCTTGAAGTACTGATTTTGAATCAACGCAAAAAAGTATCTGAAGAATTGTCCTAGGAAGACTTAGCATATAATTCAAAGCCATTAATATTGCAAAGAGTTCAGCGGTAAAGACAGATTTATTGAGCCCACTATAGAAAGATTACTCAATTTTGAGAGCAGGTATTGAAAACGCTGAGCCTGCTTGCCTTTCAATTATTGATCCATCAGTGAACATTTTCAAGTGATCAGAATAAAAGTCTTCTATGTGACATTTAACTTAACTTGCCAGTAAGTTGATATTATCTTCTTTTGTCAAATCTGTGTGGTATATGTCAAATCGGGCTCTATGGAGTACCAAACTGGGTACTGGTGAAAAGGAAGGTCTTATAGATACAGGATCCGCTTTTAGATCAATTCCAGAGCCTTTCATAACGTCAGATGTATATGTTGCAAGAGTGACCTGTGAAGATATTGATTTAGCTCTTTTTGGAAAGTCAGTGTCTGATCTTAATTTTGATTCATTTTCGATTATGTTTCCTGTAGTGGTGATTCTTAAAAATTTAGTAGAAGCGACTTTGCTTTGTTCATCAAGTGGCAACAATTTGATTGCATCGTATGTGCGAAGACAAGAAGCATGCATTGGAAGACCCAGCGCAAGTTTGAAACCTTTTACAATCTAAGCTCTGCAGTTTTGTTAGTAAATGTTTAGGTGCACTGAAGAAGATTTCTTGGGCATAGGTTAATTTAGATCTAATAAGCGATTTACAAAGATGAACAAGTGTTGATGTATCTTGTCCCCATGTCTGTTTGCGAACTATTTTCAAGAAATTCAAACTTTTTTGAGCTTTCGTTAATAAGTATTCAATATGCTGATTCCAAGATAATTTCGCGGTAAGGAAAACTAAGAATTTAATCGACTCGTTATACTGAAGAAGAGTATCTCCCAGTTTGAAAGTGAGAATATTTGATGGGTTAGCTCTACTGATTAAATAAAACTACCTTTGTTTTTTCCACGGATAGATAAGGGATTGTATACTTCTGCTGGCAAGAAACTGTTTAGGTGTTTTGCTAATTTCAAAGTTCATGTAACACTTATCATACTTTTTTCTGTTTATCTTGAAACTGCTTCCATACGTAGGTGTCCACTAAGGTATAACACTCATGCAAGGAGAGGGAAAGTTGTATATGATTTGAATCTGGGGAGCTCTTTGCCCCCGTTTGGCAGCCCTATCAACCATATCATTGTAATGAAAAGAACTATGAGATGGTATCCAGCAGAAAGTAATAATATAAGTGCCTCTTAAGGATAAACTATTAATCAAGTGACTAATTTCCAATATCATTTCAGATCTTGTTTGTAATTTTGATAATTCAAGAGCTTGAAGTACTGATTTTGAATCAACGCAAAAAAATATCTTGGGAATCGTCCAAAAAAGATTGATCATATAATTCAAAGCCATTAAGATTGCAAATAGTTCTGCAGTAAAGACAGATTTATTAAGTCCTATATAGGAAGATTTCTCAATTTTGAGAGCAGGTATTAAAAACGCTGAGCCTGCTTGCCTTTCAATTATTGGTCCATCAGTGTAAACTTTCAAGTGATCGGAATAAAAGTCTTCTATATAACATTTAACTTGACTTGCCAGTAAGTTGATATCATCTTCTTTTTTTAAGTCAGTGTGGTGTATGTCAAATCGTGCTCTTTGAAGTTCCCAACTGGGTACTGGTGAAAACGAAGGTCTTAAAGTTACAGGATCTGTTTCCAGATCAATTCAAGAGCCTTTCATAACATCAGCTGTAAATGTTGCAAGTGTGACCTGTGTGGCTATTGATTTAGCTCTTTTCGGAAAGTCGGTGTCTGATCTTATTTTTGTCTCTGTTTCGATGCTGTTTTCTGTAGTAGTGTTTCTTAACAGAAATTTAGTAGAAGCGACTTTCCTTTGTTCATCAAGCGGCAACAATTTGATTGCATTGTATGTGCGAAGGCAAGAGGCATGCATTGGAAGACCCAATGCAAGTTTGAAACCTTTACAATCTATGCTCTGCAGTTTTGTTAGTAAGTGTTTTGGTGCACTGAAGAAGATTTCTTGGGCATAAGTTAATTTAGATCTAATAAGTGATTTACAGAGATGAACAAGTGTTGATGTATCTTGTCCCCATATCTGTTTGCGAACTGTTTTCAAGAAATTTAAAGTTTTTTTGAGCTTTGGTTAATAAGTATTCAATATGCTGATTCCAAGATAATTTCGCTGAAAACTCCTAAGAATTTAACCGACTCGTTATACTGAAGAAGAGTATCTCCCTCTTTGAACGTGGGAACACTTGCAGGGTTAGCTCCACTGTTAAACAAAACTACCTTTGTTTTTTCCACGGATAGATGCAGTCCATTTTCTACCATACATCATGCTATTTTGTCAAGCTCTAATTGGTAGCATTTACGTGTATAATTAATACAGCACAAAGGAATTTTCTTTTTGATATTTACCTGCATCCACATGCATAAATCGTCAGCATATTGAGCTAAAATTACATGTTTAAAATTTTGTGGAATACACATTTTCGATCCTCGTTTGAATTACACGGTCTTCTAAGAAGCATTTGACATAATCAAAAATGTGACCTGTTAGCCCAGTACTTTTCAATTTGAGTAATAGTCGGGAGTGCCACACTTGGTCGTATGCTTTAGTTATATCAAAAAAATGTAGCTAAAACACATTGGCGTCTGGCAAATTGTTGTTTGATATTAGTGGTTAGCTTTGTTAGGAGTTCCACCGGTGACCTGCCTTTTCGAAATCCTGCCTGATTCACCGGTAATATGTTATTCTTTTCAAAGAAGTGCATCAGTCTCTTTAAAATTATTTTCTCCATCAGTTTACATACGTGTGATGTTATTGCAATTGGCCTATAGTTTTTCAAGTCAGTATTACATTTACCTGCTTTTAGTACAGGAACCACTATTGATTGTTTCCAATAGTCAGGCAGTTTGCCGCTATTCCAGCATTTTTTTAACATATTATGTAGCAAGATTAAAAAAAATTCTGGTAAATTTTTCAACATCTCATTGGAAATTGCATCAACTCCTACTGATGTCTTTTTATTTGGAATTGATTTAATGCCATCTATTAATTCTTGGAGCGTGATTGGTGCATTTTACGTAGTGCGTATTATCTGGGACATGATCCTTGTATGCGTCGGTCTTTTCTTCCTGTACCCTATAATTTCTACTAGAGGCAGGAAGTCCTTCTACTCGACAGGCTTCAGCAAACATGTCTGCAAAAGCTTCTGCTTTCTCCTGTGAGCTAGGTAAAGGGTTGTTTTCTAGCTTTACTGGAATTGATGGCAACTTGATCCCTTTTTTCATTGTTTTCAGTTTTTCCCAAATCTTTTGCATATCTTTATGGTCACTTACTTCGTATGTACAAAAAGATGTCCAATATTGTTCTTTAGCTTGTTCTATGACTCTGTTACAGTTTATGTTGGCACTTTTCATTGCCATATGATTTTCAGATGACCTATTTGCTATATATATTGTGTGTGTGTGTGTGTGTGTTGTGTGTGTGTGTGTGTGTGTGTGTCTGTGTGTGTGTGTGTGTGTGTTGTGTGTGTGTGTGTGTGTGTGTGTGGTGTCTGTGGTGTGTGTGTGTGTGTGTGTGTGTGTGTGTGTGTGTGTGTGTGTGTGTGTGTGTGTGTGTGTGTGGGGTGTGTGTGTGTGTATGTGTGTGTGTGTGTGTGTGTGTGTGGTGTGTGTGTTTGTGTGTGTGTGTGTATTTGTTTGTGTGTGTGTGTGTGTGTGTGTGAGTGTGTGGTGTGTGTGCACGCACGTGTGCGCATGTTTTTATTGTTTATATCTGTATGCTTTAATATAATGCATACGATGTACGAACCGTATTCATTGCATGCTTTTTTTTTAATGGACTTCTAGATTTTCATAGTTGATCTTTTGCAGTATGTCAGATGCCTTTTTTGTGTTGTTGTTGTTGTTGTTATTGTTATTGTTCTTGTCGTTGTTATTGTTGTTGTTGTAGTTCTCGTTGTTGTTGTTATTGTTGTTGTTGTTATCGTTGTTGTTGTTATTGTTGTTGTTGTTGTTATTGTTGTTGTCGTTGTTATCGTTGTGTTGTTATCGTTGTGTTGTTATCGTTGTGTTGTTATCGTTGTTGTTATTGTTGTTGTTATCTTTGTTGTTGTTATCGTTGTTGTTCTTATCGTTGTTGTTGTTATCGTTGTTGTTGTTATCGTTGTTGTTGTTATCGTTATTGTTATTGTTGTTGTTATCGTTGTTGTTGTTATTTCTGTTGTTGTTATCGTTGTTGTTGTTATTGTTGTTGTTATCGTTGTTGTTGTTATTTTTGTTGTTGTTATCGTTGTTGTTATTGTTGTCGTTATCGTTGTTATTGTTATCATTGTTGTTGTTATTATCGTTGTTGTTGTAAGGAAAACTCCTAAGAATTTAATCGACTCGTTATACTGAAGAAGAGTATCTCCCAGTTTGAATGTGGGAATGTTTGCTGGGTTAGCTCCACTGTTAAACAAAACTATCTTTGTTTTTTCACGGATAGATGCAGTCCATTTTCTACCATATATCGTGCTATTTTATCAAGCTCTAATTGATAACATTTACATGTATAATTAAGACAGCGCAAAGGAGTTTTTCTTTTCATATTTACCTGCATCCACATGCATAAATCGTCAGCATATTGAGCTAAAATTACATGTTTAGAAATTTTACTGGGTAAGTCATGCAATAATATCATGAAAAGAAGGGGAGCAATAACGGATCCCTGAGGGATACCCATTTGAAGAAATCGTTTTGTGGAATACACATTTTCGGTCCTTGTTTGAATTACACGGTCTTCTAAGAAGCATTTGACATACTCAAAAATGTGACCTGTTAGCCCAATACTTTTCAATTTGAGTAATAATCGGGAGTGCCATACTTGGTCATATGCTTTAGTTATATCAAAAAATGTAGCTAAAACACATTGGCGTCTGGCAAATTGTTGTTTGATATTAGTGGTTAGCTTTGTTAGGAGTTCCACCGGTGACCTGCCTTTTCGAAATCCTGCCTGATTCACTGGTAATATGTTATTCTTTTCACAGTAGTGCATCAATCTCTTTAAAATTATTTTCTCCATTAGTTTACATACGTGTGATGTTATTGCAATTGGCCTATAGTTTTTCAAGTCAGTATTACATTTACCTGCTTTTAGTATAGGAACCACTATTGATTGTTTCCAATAGTCAGGCAGTTTGCCGCTGTTCCAGCATTTTTTAAACATACTATGTAGCAAGTTTAAAAAATTTTCTGGTAAATTGCATCAAATCCTACTGATGTCTTTTTATTTGGAATTGATTTAATGGCATCTATTAATTCTTGGAGCGTGATTGGTGTATTTACATAGTGCGTATTATCTGGAACAGGATCCTTGTATGCGTCGGTCTTTTCTTCCTGTACCCTATAATTTCTACTAGAGGCAGGAAGTCCTTCTATTCGACAGACCTCTGCAAACATGTCTGCAAAAGCTTCTGCTTTCTCCCGTGAGCTAGGTAAAGGGTTGTTTTCTAGCTTTACTGGAATTGATGGTAACTTGATCCCATTTTTCATTGTTTTCAGTTTTTCCCAAATCTTTTGCATATCTTTATGGTCACTTACTTCATATGTACAAAAAGATGTCCAGTATTGTTCTTTCGCTTGTTCTATGACTCTGTTACAGTTTATATTGGCACTTTTCATTGCCGTATGATTTTCAGATGACCTGTTCGCTATATATTGTTTGTATTTTTCTTTCTTTTCGTTGACTGCCTTTTCACAGTCTTTATTCCACCAGACGTTTCCAAGATGTTTTCCTGTTTTTGACACTTTAAGTTCTGGAATTGAAATGTTTGCAGCCCTTAAGAGTGACTTACAGAAATATGTGTACATATCGTTTAAGGTCATTGTTTCAGATAGATCTGTTCTTGTATTTCGTAGGAAAGCTTTAAAACTGGGCCAATCTGCGAATTTATAGTTAAACTTGGGTAGACTATCCTGTGGTATTGCATCAAACTCTGTGATATGGTTAAGGGTAAGAAGTATGGGGATGTGATCTGATCCCAACAAGTCATCCTCTGTTTGCCATGTGGCATTTGGTGCTAACGATGGTGAGATTAAGGTAAGGTCGATAGCTGTGGGTGTGTGGGTTGGTATATCAGGGACACGGGTAACGTGTCCGTTGTTTAGTAAGTATAAATTGGAATCTATAATATTTTCAATCAACCTGTTGCTAGTTATGTTTTTACAATTCTTGTCCCAAAATGGGGCATGTGCATTAAAATCACCACCAACTATCCACTTGTCACGTTGGTCATGAAAATGTTTCAGCCACTCAGTATTCACAGAATCGGGACCTCTCGGTAGATAAACAGAGACCAAATTCAGAACTAATGATGATGAACATTTTATAATAATTGCACACGAAGAAATAGATGAGGACGATTTTGGTACTGGTGACGATCTTTCACTGTAGTTCAGTCCTTCACGAACATATATAGCTGTTTGTATTCGGCCACCGTCATTGATAGAGTCATATACTGGTGGATAATAAAACCCCGATATTTTAGGTATATTAGTCTTGGTGGTATTCAGCGATTGTAGAAGCAAGACTTGGATGTTTCTAGTAGATAGATAGTTACTCAAATAGGAAATGTTTTTACCAATGGAACGTGTGTTCCACTGAACAATGTTGATGTCACTGACTACACACCTTTTCATGATGAACAGTTGAAATAAACTTGGAGTAGTATCCAACATTTAGATAATTAGATAATCAATTAATTTAACGTTCAAGTAAAATTTATCATAAGTAAACAAACAAGTATATAAATAAAACAGTAGAGTTGAGTACTGAACAGAGAGGAACTGAATCTGGGCTGAATCTAAAATGACCTGAATCTAAAATGACCAGGGAGGAAGAAAAACTGAGGGTGAAAGCCGGGTCTTGATTGATGTCGTTGATGGGTTGATCTCCTCCTCGGTTTTTCCCAAAAACGTTGATGGATGTGCCTCCCTATATTTCTGGCCAGAACGCTCGCCCCTCTGGTGGTCGGATGAACATCGTCCTGGCTGACTTGGGTGTAGCGGCTTGTTTGCAGATTATCGTGGCTGATGTAGTTGACATTTGCTGCGTTGAGAAGTCTCTCTTTGGTCAGGGCATTAAGGAGCTCCCTTTTCACGTTTAGGTGCTTGTTTCGAACAGGAGCGACCTGACTTATTATTACCTTGGCTTTTGGAAATTGGGTGTTAATTGAATTTACACAAAAGTCTAGATTGGTAGTACATACATTTGGCTCCTTTGTTTTTAGATCAGTTATACCGACGTGTAAAAGAACGCAGTCAGGTTCAGGTGTCAGCTCTTCTTGAGAATTTTCAATAGCTCGCTTACAGTCCTCGATGGTACGTATTTTTCTCGTCGCCACCTGGAAACCGTAGGACGATCCTAATCTCTGTCCATCCACTTTATTCAAGACAGAGTCATGAATAATGAGGACACGTGGGAGATCACTGGACTTAGATCTGGTATCTGTAGATATAGGGGGCCTAGTTCATATTTCGCCCACTTGAAGCAGGTTGCACACTTTGGAGCTTACTGCGCCAAGCCCACGCAGCGTGCGTGTGTCTATGGTAGCTTTCCAGCAACGCTGACCAATCAGCATGAGTTTCAGACCAACTGGAGTGTGTCAGCTCATGAATATTCATCAGGAATGGGATATAAACTACCTCACCGGTGTTGGTGCAAATTCGCCTACCCCCCATACAATTCCGCCCACTTCAAGTTCCAATTTCGCTTAGTGTTGCCTAGTACGTCTAAATGCTGCGTTTATTAAACTTGAAGTACAAACCAGTGTGTATTTTGTCTTTTATTCTTGCTTGTTTGTGATTTTTCAGAAGCTGCAGATGCAGCCAATGTGTTAGATAGTTGAAATTTGGTTATTTGGAGGAGAAAGGGGTGTGCCATGACAGCTCATTTTCAATCACGCACACATACATGTGCACACACACACACACGCACACGCGCACACACACACACACACACACACACACAGACACACACACACACACACACACACACACACACACACACACACACACACACACACAAACAACAACAACAAAATGTTATACATTTCAAAAAATCAAACCTTATAATCTTAAAAAATGAACCAATTCTTTAAAATTCATATGAACAAGAGGATACAAAGCAATGTCAATATTTGGGGGAAAAAATACAACACTGAAACAAAAATAACAGTCCAAATAACCCAAAGTCGATGTTACAATCATGCAGCTGTCCAGAATGGTAAAAGTCACAAATCAATAGGAGGTGGAGGCAGTTGGGGCAGTGGGGGCAGCGGGAGCAGTGGGGGCAGCAGGGGCAGTGGGGGCAGCAGGGACAGTGGGAGAAGACAGTTTTGCAGCTTTCATTTTTCTCGTTTCTTCGGCTTTGGCCTTCCTCTCTTGAGCTTTGGCCTTCCTTTCTTCAGCTTTGGCCTTCCTCTCCTGAGCTTTGGCCTTCCTCTCTTGAGCTTTGGCCTTCCTTTCTTGAGCTTTGGCCTTCCTCTCCTGAGCTTTGGCCTTCCTCTCTTGAGCTTTGGCCTTCCTTTCTTCAGCTTTAATTTTCCGTGCCTGTTTTTCTGCCTCTTTTCGCTCCTTGTCTGCCTTCTGTGCCATTTTGCTGAGGAACACCTCGTCACTTGTCAGTAACCGATGACTGCTTGGGGTACTGCTAGCTTTTTTGCTGGAAGGAGGCTTTGTGGCTGGTTTTATGCCAAAAATACTGTCCACGTCGTCCAGAGGAGAAGGATTTGGGGTAGAAGGGACAAATGGAAGGTCACCTTGTCCATGTAGGTCAAGGCTAATGGGGTCACCACCTTCGATCTCAATGACCAGATCTTGAAGTGCTGCCACCTCTTCTGCAGTGATCGGCAGAGTTAAAATTTGGTCCACCATGTCCTCGGGAAGCATATCAGCTGCAGGCTGTTCTTCAATAGGTATAGCAGTACACACAGCCAGGTCTTCACCCTGATCCTCAACTGGTCCTTTGGTTGCTGAGGAAGTTGAGGGCATGTTGTGAGCAGGAACTGGGCCAGGCAGAGCTGGGGCAGGTTCATCGGGGACTCGATCCAGGGCCGAAGCTGGGAGAAATGCCTGTTCTGGGATCTGTTTCCTGTCTACAGGGAGGATTCCTGTGGCAAGAAAAGCCTTCTGCAGCAGGTCAGGCTTCATCACCTCCTCCCAGGTTTTCCGGAGGATTCCAGGCCAGGTCACCTTGTTGATGGTGTTATTTGGGTGGTCTGACATGAATTCTGTACAGTTTTGTTTGTATGCCCTCTTGAATGGTCCAAACACGACCCTGTCCAGTGGCTGCAGAAAGTGTGTTGTATGTGGCGGCAAGGCCATGAGATGAATGCCCTCTTTACGGGCCTTTTCAATGAGCTCTGGGACCTCATGGCTGCCATGGGAATCGAGGAAGAGAACTTGGGGCCGAGCAGGACCACAGTGCTTCAAGAAGACGTTATCAAACCACTCCAGGCCAAGGGAGTTGTCCATCCATGCATTTGGCTGGAATGTCCAGACAGCACCTTCTGGGGCATCATGGGTGGTAAACGACCGGACACACTGAAAGGTCTTCCCTTTCACCACAAAGAGGGGTGGCATGGCCCTGCCAACTGCATTAATGCAGACAAGGGTGGTCACACTGTCTCTGGTGTTGGCAGAACGTGCAAGCAGCTGTTTTTCTCCTCTTTGAGCTATAAACTTGGCTGCTGCTGGAGCAAACTGGACGCCTGTTTCGTCTGCATTCCAGACACATTCAGGCTTCAGCTGAAACTGATGCTTGGCCATGAAATCTTCCAAGTCATCAAAGTACTTATTGACGACCACCGGGTTCATCCCCCTCATCCGGTTGGCAGCACACGTTTCTGGGCTACGGATGGTGAGGTCAGGCCTTCTCCTTTTCAGGCAGCGCCAGTATTCTTCAGATGGCATGTTGTTTTTGAATTGGGTGTTTAAGTTCCTTTTCTTTGCCAGCAACCCCACCTTCAACAAAAATTGTCTTTTGGTCAGAGGAAACCCCGCCTTTGCACCAGCAATCACCTTATCGACCATCTCGTTCTCCAGGTCTTTGGGGATGCTTGTTGGCCGCCCTGCTTTTTTCCCCATCTGTGACCTCCCGTGGACGTGGTCCCTCAGCGTCGTCTTTGGAATGGCGTATTCCTTGCTTGCTGCACCAAAAGTCATGCGGCCAGACCTCACCTCTTCGACAGCTCTGTCAAGGACCTCTTGGTCGTACTTTCCATAAACTCCCTTGTTTCTTCCAGGCATTTTCACTGAAAACACACATACATATTAAGAATAAAAACATTATTATGTGCATAACACGCACGCACGCACGCACGCACACACACACGCGCGCGCGCACACGCACACGCACACAGAGCAGCTGCTCTAAGACTGCTAATTTTTGGGGGGTGGGGGTTCCTGCTTGGATTGATATGCCTATCATATCGTTTTCTCCTTGAAATAGGCGTAAAAAGAACAGACAGTACACACAGATGAATCCTACACCGTGTGACTGTCCGATATCTGACGTGTGCGAATTTGTATACATTGTCTCAATTAGCGCAATACAATTTCGCTCATTAATAAATGATGAATTACTCAGTATTTATCTAACTTTTAAGAACAATGATATGGTTTAAATGAAATTAATTCATATATATAATGCATTAAACAATACACGTATTAAATACACTTTTTCAATCAATGGTACTTACATGATAAAGTTGAGGTCAAGGTTCTCTCAAAATTCCGGACTCGTGATGCCAAGCGTGGTGCCAGAAAAGTGGATGACGCGATGCTTTTTTCGCGCCACACCCCAGAGTTTTGACGTCACGTTTTGGTTTGGTAAAGACGTCATGTTTTCGCTTGATGGCAGTTCCCTGTCCAAGATGTACGTTTTCCTGTAGGCCTACTTCTGCTTTGGGCGGTTGAGCTGCGCATTCCGCGTATGTTGCAAATTTGTCCATCGGTGATGTGGTGGAAAAGTCACCGTGGACTGCGGAATCAGTCTGGCACGCTGTGGTGGTGGTAGTTATCGTGCACTTTTTGACTTCGCGCAGCTCTTGTAACATTTTGTTGTTTTCTTGCTGAAGTTTTCTTTCTGAGTGAAGCATGTCTGTGAGTCGGCCGATTTGCATGGACATTTGATGTATTGTGCTTTTGAGATTGTGTATTTCGCTTACCGCCTCTTGACAGCCACATGATGGTACTGACTGTGGTTGTGGAGGTGGTGGCTGGCTCGTGGACGGCAAACTTGTCTGGTGGGAGCTATCACTTTTGGCAAGATTGTCATCATCCTGGATGTTGCAGATGGATGGCGTCTCGGTTTTGGTGGTGGCTAACTTGGTGGTGGTGGTCTTGGCTTTCTCCTTGGTGGGACAACGTTTTGAGCGTGTCATTTTCTGCCCAGTTGATTCCTCTCTTAAACCGTTCAGTTAGTAAGCTGCCATCTTGGCGTGTGTGTGTGTGTGTGTGAATGTGTGTGTGAATGTGTTTCTGGGTGTGTGAGTGTGTGTGTGTGTGTGTGTGTGTGTGTAAGAATGTGTGTGTGTGAATGTGTTTCTCTGTGTGTGTGTGACTGTGTGTGTGTGTGGTGTGTGTGTGTGTGTGTGTGTGTGTGTGTGTGTGAATGTGTGTATGAATGTGTTTCTCTGTGTGTGTGTGGGTATGTGTGTGTGTGTGTATGTGCGTGTGTGTTTTGTGCGTGTGTTTGTGTGGGTTTGTGTGTGTGTGTGTGTGTGTGCGTGTGTGTGTGCATTTGTGTGTGTGTGTGTGCGCGCGTGTGTGTGTATGTGTGTGTGTGTGTATGTGTGTGTGTGTTTCGTGTGTGTGTGCGCGTGCTCGAACGCGTTGTGTGTCTCTGCATATATGTGTGTGTATGTGAGTGTGTATTTGTGTGTATGTGTGTGTGTGTGTGTATATCTGTGTGTGTGTGTGTGTGCGCCCGTGCACGTTGTGTGTCTCTATATATATGTGTGAGTATGTGAGTGTATGTGTGCGTGTTTTGAGTGTGTGTGTGTGTGTGTGTGTGTGTGTGTATGTATATGTAAGCATGTGTGGCTGTGTAGCTGTATGTGCATGTGTGTGTGTGTGTGCATGTCTGTGTGTGTATGTATGTGTGTAAGCATGTGTGGCTAACTAAAATAAGGAAAAACTTTCAACAAATACATTCACAGAAATTTTATTCAATTTGTCCATCGGTGATGTGGTGGAAAAGTCACCGTGGACTGCGGAATCAGTCTGGCACTTGTGGTGGTGGTAGTTATCGTGGACTTTTTGACTTCGCGCAGCTCTTGTAACATTTTGTTGTTTTCTTGCTGAAGTTTTCTTTCTGAGTGAAGCATGTCTGTGAGTCGGCCGATTTGCATGGACATTTGATGTATTGTGCTTTTGAGATTGTGTATTTCGCTTACCGCCTCTTGACAGCCACATGATGGTACTGACTGTGGTTGTGGAGGTGGTGGCTGGCTCGTGGACGGCAAACTTGTCTGGTGGGAGCTATCACTTTTGGCAAGATTGTCATCATCCTGGATGTTGCAGATGGATGGCGTCTCGGTTTTGGTGGTGGCTAACTTGGTGGTGGTGGTCTTGGCTTTCTCCTTGGTGGGACAACGTTTTGAGCGTGTCATTTTCTGCCCAGTTGATTCCTCTCTTAAACCGTTCAGTTAGTAAGCTGCCATCTTGGCGTGTGTGTGTGTGTGTGTGAATGTGTGTGTGAATGTGTTTCTGGGTGTGTGAGTGTGTGTGTGTGTGTGTGTGTGTGTGTAAGAATGTGTGTGTGTGAATGTGTTTCTCTGTGTGTGTGTGACTGTGTGTGTGTGTGTGTGTGTGTGTGTGTGTGTGTGTGAATGTGTGTATGAATGTGTTTCTCTGTGTGTGTGTGGGTATGTGTGTGTGTGTGTATGTGCGTGTGTGTTTTGTGCGTGTGTTTGTGTGGGTTTGTGTGTGTGTGTGTGTGTGCGTGTGTGTGTGCATTTGTGTGTGTGTGTGTGTGCGCGCGTGTGTGTGTATGTGTTTGTGTGTGTGTATGTGTGTGTGTGTTTCGTGTGTGTGTGCGCGTGCTCGAACGCGTTGTGTGTCTCTGTATATATGTGTGTGTATGTGAGTGTGTATTTGTGTGTATGTGTGTGTGTGTGTATATCTGTGTGTGTGTGTGTGCGCCCGTGCACGTTGTGTGTCTCTATATATATGTGTGAGTATGTGAGTGTATGTGTGCGTGTTTTGAGTGTGTGTGTGTGTGTGTGTGTGTATGTATATGTAAGCATGTGTGGCTGTGTAGCTGTATGTGCATGTGTGTGTGTGTGTGCATGTCTGTGTGTGTATGTATGTGTGTAAGCATGTTGGCTAACTAAAATAAGGAAAAACTTTCAACAAATGCATTCACAGAAATTTTATTCAATCACAAACAATACAACATGAAACACCATACATACGTATCATAAACAAGTATAGCACCACTCGAGGTGGCACCAAGGAAAAACAACATTGCATTTACACATTCCAAAACCTCATGGCAAACAAACCAAACAAGATCAATGTAAGCAATGAATAAATGCCTTTAACCACGTACATTTCTTCAATTGTTCCAGTCCACTGCTTCACATGTGTATCAACCCTCATGAGGAGGAAAACACGTCCATAACATAGACCCACGAAGGGTGACGCTCACTGTCTCACACAAACGTTCCCATAGTGTGATTTTATATTTTACTTGAATCTCAAAGACGAATGAATGGCGAACAGGTGTTGACTGAACGACCGATGGATGTAGACAGAAGACTTACGAATAGTAGAACGATGAAACCCGAGCAGGACGATGATGAGGAATGAACTGAGACGAGGACAGCTGGGCAGAAGGCTCGTAGCGTGGTGTGTACTGGCTCGCCACCCCACGCCCTGGCAGCCGTCGTGGGGGCAACAAGCCAGCACTTAATTGCCGAATCCTGCAGGAAGTTGCTGTTGGAGGCGCCCATCAACCATGCTTGCTGAAGACCGGTGATAGCGATGGGGCGGCGGACACTGGAGACTGAAGAGACCCAAGGGCTGTGGTCTGACTCACCACACTCACTCCTCTGGGACCGTCTCAGGAGCAAAAAGCCAACAGGAAAGGCAGGAAGCTGCCGCCAGAAACGCCCACCAGCCGTACTTGCTCCGCACGTTCGTCACTGTTACAACAGCTTGGACATGTTCACCTTACTAGTAGAGCCTTGGGCCAAACATGGGCATAAACGACAACTGTGATGCAAGACACTTCTGATTTTGACCCACCATCATCATCATCAGGTGCCCTACCGCATGGCGTTGGCGATCATGGACTTCCATCTGTCTCTATCTCTCGTTGCCCCTAGCATCTCCCCCACCCTCCTCGTCCCCAGCCACTTTGCAAGTCCGTCCAGCATTTTCTCCCTGGGTCTACCTGGTGCTCTCTTTCCATCCAGCTTTCCCGTTGTGACCAGGTGCTCCAATCCCATTTCTCCATAAAATGGCCTATAAACGTTGCCTGTCTTTTCCTAATCTTCCTTATGAGTGATCTACTTGTGTCTGCCTCCATCAAGACTGTCTTGTTTGTTTTCTTTGCTGTCCATGGAACTCTCAACATTCTTCTGAGAAACCACCTCTCGGCTGCCTCAATCTTCCTCTGGCTTTGCTTGTTGACTGTCCACGCCTCACACCCCGTACAATAGTATTGGTTCTATATAACATTCAAGAACTCTCTTCCTGGTGTTAATCAATAGGCATTTGTTGGTAAGAATGCTTTTCATCTTCTTGAATGTTGTTTTGGCTTGGCCGATTCTGCTGGCTATTTTTGATGTGCATCTGCCGACTGGTGAAATGATCGTTCCCAGGTATTGAAACTTGTCGACCTGTGTCAAGGTTGTGCCATTTGCTGTTATTTTGCATGAGGAGATTTCATATTTTTTACTGATCACCATGACTTCAGTCTTCCTGCTGTTTAGTTCCAATCCCTTACCTTTGCTTTTTATTTTAAGTGTATTCACAAGGTTTTGTAGATACCTTTCACTTTCTGCAATTAGCACGGTGTCATCTGCGTATCGAATGTTGTTTATCATTTTCCCTCCAACCTTTCATCCAGGGTCTTCCTCAAGGGTTTTCATGATGTTTTCGCTGTAAAGTGAAAACAGATCTGGTGACAAAACACAACCCTGTGTGACTCCTCTTTTGATGTTTTGGAAAGAGCTTACATTGTTTTCTATTCTCATTGCAGCTGTTTGTTCCCAGTACATATTTCTGATTATTCGTAGATCTTTTCCATCAACATTGAGTCTCTCTAGTTGGTTGATCAATTTATCATGTCTTACCCGATCAAAAGTCTTGGTGTAGTCAACAAAGCATGAATACAAATCCTTATTCATCTCAATTGACCTCTCTATGGTAGTTCTTAGGATGTATATCGCATTCATAGTTCGTTTCCCTTCCACAAATCCACACTGTTCTTCTGCTATTTCTCTTTTGATTCTATTCCTTGTTCTCATCATGATAATTCTTAACAGGATTTTCGTTACATGACTCATCAAACTGATTGTGCGATGGAGTTTGCATTCTATAGCCCCTGTCTTCTTTGGAAGTGCAATAAAAATTGATTTTGACATATCTTTGGGGATTTTTCCAGTGTCGTAAAATTCATTTAGGAGGACTGTTATTTATTTCTATGCTAAATTCCTCCAGGGCTTCAATCATCTCTGTAGTAATGTTGTCTGGTGCTGTGTATGTCTGTCTGTTTATACGGTACTGGTGTGTATGTCTGTTTATACTGTGTTGGTGTGTGTGTCTGTTTATACTGTATTGATGTGTATGTATGTCTGTTTATACTGTATTGATGTGTATGTATGTCTGTTTATACTGTATTGATGTGTGTCTGTTTATACTGTATTGATGTGTGTGTCTGTTTATACTGTATTGGTGTGTGTGTCTGTTTACACTGTGTTGGTGTGTGTGTCTGTTTATACTGTATTGATGTGTATGTCTGTTTATACTGTATTGATGTGTGTGTCTGTTTATACTGTATTGATGTGTATGTTTGTTTATACTGTATTGGTGTGTGCGTCTGTTTACACTGTGTTGGTGTGTGTGTCTGTTTATACTGTATTGATGTGTATGTCTGTTTATACTGTATTGGTGTGTGTGTCTGTTTATACTGTATTGATGTGTATGTCTGTTTATACTGTATTGATGTGTATGTATGTCTGTTTATACTGTATTGGTGTGTTTGTCTGTTTATACTGTATTGGTGTGTGTGTCTGTTTATGCTGTGTTGGTGTGTGTGTCTGTTTATACTGTATTGGTGTGTATGTCTGTTTATACTGTATTGGTGTGTGTGTGTCTGTTTATGCTGTGTTGGTGTGTGTGTCTGTTTATACTGTATTGGTGTGTATGTCTGTTTATACTGTATTGGTGTGTGTGCCCTTTTATACTGTATTGGTGTGTGTGTGTGTTTATACTGTGTTGGTGTGTATATCTGTTTATACTGTATTGGTGTGTATGTCTGTTTATACTGTGTTGGTGTGTGTGTCTGTTTATACTGTATTGGTGTGTGTGTCTGTTTATACTGTGTTGGTGTGTGTGTCTGTTTATGCTGTATTGGTGTGTGTGTCTGTTTATACT
>JAPXFY010000016.1:68631127-68656127 GCA_030674185.1 Monoplex corrugatus | reverse complement strand
GAGTTTTTTTTTTCGTTAGATTCCACGTTTCTGCACTGTGGGTGACTGTGGGCAGAATGCATTGGTCATGGACTTTCGTTTCAGGACAACTGAAATTTCATGTTGAACTAGGAGATCGTAATAATCTACATTACCTTTTTGCACCAGATGGAATCGTCTTGATAGATTGAACACAGGATCTCTTATTTGAATTCCGATAAATACTCACCTGACTACCGTACATACATGTACATACACATACATAGTAAAGTACACACACACGCACTCACGCACACACACGTGGGCATACATGTATAGATGCATACACACACACACACACACACACACACACACACACACACACACACACACACACAGGCATACACATACACACATATACAAACATACACACACACACTTATACACATATGTACACTTACACACACGCACATAGACACACACATACGCAAATATACAGAGAGAAAGAGACAACAAAAAGTTTCGTTTACGACGGTATGAAAGAGCAAAGTACAAACAGTTTTAAATCCAGCCCCCGTCGAAAACGGGTCTATATTTCACTACACATAAACTATACATTAGACAATACATTTACAGACAACCAACAAGACAAACATCAAACGTTTGGTCAAATAAATACATCTGAAGATTTTCTGCTAAGAAGTTAAGAACTTCAAATGTGATAGTAATTGAGTTGATGGCCAGGTAAGAGCAGACCTAATCGATGCAAAAGTTGTGTAAAATAATTTATCTTAAACATTGTGAAACCAAGACACCTTTGCATGTTTTCTAGCTGTGTGTTATAGAGGGTAGCTCCTGAATGTCTGAGACCAGTTTTAAAGGGTTAACTCTTAGAAGTGGACGTTCTTTTTTGTCCTGCTGTGTGTGAGATTTACAGAAAGGTGTTAGTTGTGTTATCTGGAACATGTCAATTTATTATTGTGTGCATTAATAATCCTTTGTTACTACACTGAAGTCTAGATTTAAATGCTAAAACATTTCATTAATTATATTTGGACCCTTTTTATTTGAGTGATTCTCAAGAGAATGAGTTTTCAAGCTCGTTTATGGAGACTGATTAAAAGTTTGAGAACGTTAATCTTGGCTGAATCCCAAAGGGTAAATGCATATTCTATTGATGATTGGATATGTGTAGGAAAAAAAATAATTTTCTTGATTTTAGATTCACTATTTTTTAAAAATATGTTTCAGACTCGAGAAGAAAACATGACTGGAGTAGAAACTCCGAAACAGAGCTCAAAACGACAGCAAGAAAAGTCAGACACGTTTGCGCCGGAAGACCTGAAACGCGAGCAAGCAAACGACCCTTCTCTGCTTTCCGTATTTTTGACGTCGCGTAGATGAGATCGCGAGATTTCGGCGAGGCGCGTTTCTTTTGTTACACCAGGTAAGACTATTATCTATCGTCACGCCTAAAATTATGTGAAAATCAACTTCTTCAAGGGATTGTTGGCATTGTGAAAGATGTTTTGTCGTTTCTGTCTTGTTTTTCATCATCATCATCAGGTGCCCTGCTGCATGGCGTTGGCAATCATGGACTTCCATCTGCCTCTATCTCTCATTGCCCCTAGCATCTCCCCACCCTCCTCGTCCCCAGCCACTCTGCAAGTCCGTCCAGCATTTTCTCTCTGGGTCTACCCGGTGCTCACTTTCCCTCCAGCTTTCCCGTTGTGACCAGATGCTCCAAATCCCCCTTCCTCATAAAATGGCCTATAAATGTTGCCTATATTTTCCTAATCTTCCTTATGAGTGATCTACTTGTGTCTGCCTCCATCAAGACTGTCTCGTTTGTTTTCTGTCTTGTTGTTATATGCATGTATTTTGATAGTTGTGTGAGAGGTGACACGTGATTTAGTTCTTTCTATTCAATCAGATCATTAACAGTTCTGTGATAATTCAGACACTGGTTTTACCTCAGACACAAGAGAATAAATATTGTTGTGTCATCTGCAAAGTTAACACAGTGACCATTTTTTAAAGACTGAGGAAGATCATAAGTATATAGCGTAGAGAACAGTGGGCCAAGAACTGCATGACTGGATACACAAAACCCTAATGAAAATCGTTACAAAAAGCGTTGGTGATCAAGGCATCCATTCCGTCACAATTCTAACGAGAAAGTAGAGAGTTGGTTTAACGCGTCTGCCATTTGCAAAGGCCCGCCACACCCTCCGAGAGCGAGAGCGAGAGAGAGAGGCACACAGAGAGACAGAGTCTCTAGAGAGAGAGAGAGGCACAGAGAGAGAGGCACAGAGAGAGAGAGGCACAAAGAGAGAGAGAGAGAGAGGCACAAAGAGAGAGAGAGACAGAGACAGACAGACAGAGGGAGACAGAGAGAGCTAGCTCAGTGACGTCACTGTCATTGTCCAATCAGAAGCGGAAGCCAAAGTGTAAAGGACGTTGGTCACTCCAGACAATTATGAGGCTGGACGTGAAAAGTCTCCTGACACAGCCGCGGAAACCGTTCAGCACCGTACTATACATGTATACACATATATAAGAAAGATTGTCCACCGCGCGCTCGCACACACGCACAGACACAGAAACATTGCTTGCTTTCCAGCGCTGGATTGACAGTTGTAGAAAACTGTGGAGTAGAAGCCGTGATCAAAAAGAAAATAACTCTGCAAACAGTTGTCACTGCAGTTTTTAGCTCAGTGTGTACCAGGTGTCAGTTATCAGCACGTGCTGTTCGACTGCCGTTATCTGTGTCAAGGCAAAAAGCATGAGGAGTCTTCTGCTTGGTTTTTTGATACTGGTTGCCTTGTCCCGCTCTGGGACAACCGGTTCTTCTATAGGTAATAAAAAATATCGTGTTTGTTGTTTGTTTGTGTTTGTTGTTTGTTTGTGTTTGTTGTTTGTTTGTGTTGTTGTTTGTTTGTGTTTGTTGTTTGTTTGTGTTTGTTTTTTAAGCCTGTCTTGTTTCACTATTGGAGTGCGTGCTTTTGTTTTCTTGCTTTCTTTTTTCTTGTGTCTGGGTATCCTCTCTCTCTCTCTCTCTCTCTCTCTCTCTCTCTCTCTCTCTCTCTCTCTCTCTCTCTCTCTCTCTCTCTCTGTTGGTACTGATAGCGCAGGAGATTTTTTTTGACATTGCTCTGATGACAACGAAGACGACGAGAGCGATGTTGCTATGTCTGACGTGACAAAGATGAACTGTAAGCTGACGTTTATAACATATCGTACAGTCAACCAGGCCTGAGAGATTCAAACATCTGTACTCTCTGTCTGGTGGTCAGGCACTCCTTAAAAACCCGCCACCGAGGCGTCCTTCATGATACAATTTTCCATTTTTTTACAAAATATCAATAGATTTCACTTGATATGATTTTACGAATGTTTTTTCTTTATTGCATTTTAGTTTTGCAAGGTTAACGGTGAGCATATTTTCTTTTCAAGCGTTGTCTTTTACCTTTAGCCTACCGGGGAGTCGTGCTTGACGTAATGTTAGCCCTGATATGGTTATAGCAGTCGGCTGGGCTATAAGCAATATGAACTTTTGAACCTGTTGGTCCGGAATTTAAAAAAAAAATTTTTTAGGATCATTGCGCTCAGGGTTATCTTTGTGCTCATATTTTCTTTTCTTTTTGGTTTTTTTTTTTTTCGTTTCATTTTCTACGCCACTTTAATGGCCGCAGAAGCTGAAACAGTTTTTATTATGCGATGATGATGATGTCGATGTGGATGATGATCATGATCCAATGGAGCGCCATCTATCATTGAGGTTGCATGACAGGGTTGTACTCTACGCTTACTATTATAATATATCCTAGCGTTAACCAGACCCGGGAGATACAGACACCTGCGGTGATGGTCAGAAGATTTGAACAACACCCTCAATGACGCATCCGCGAAGTGGATTAGACTCGACTGTGTGGCTCCAGTCTTCCCAATGAGCCCATAGCATGCCCAATTCTGGGTAGGAGCTGGTTAGAGCCGAAAAATCCCACAATGATTTTTGAAGGGACTGATGGGGATTCGAACCCATAACCTTCCAGTCGGTAGTCTGTTGCGTTAACCATTACACAACGGGGACTGGTTGATCGGGAATTTTGAAGAATTCCCTCAATGACCAACCATGAAGTGAATAAGACTGAACTGTGTAGTCCCAGTCTTCCACCGAATCCCATGGCACTTGGGGCCGAAAAGTCCCACAATGGTTTTGACTGGATGGATAGGTATCAAACCTACACTCTTTCAGTCGGTAGTCTGTTGAGCTAATCACTAAACCACTGGTACGAGTTGGCAGAAAATGTTCGATCAATGGATATGCAGGGCTGAACCAAATAAAAGAAGAGTTTGAGCGTCATGGACTTACGTTTCATGTTGCTTAGAAATTAAGGATGAGAAAAAAACAAAACAGGGAAGACTCAAATAACAAATGATGTTGGGTTTTTTTTCCTCACACCTGAAATTATGAAAAGAACAATATTGTAACTGTCTGTCCGTTTGCTAGCCCTAAGAAAAAGCATCAAGGAGAGGTCAGCTGAAAGTGTGAATAAAACATGAGAACAATAGTCTGCTAGCCTTCTGTGGGTATGACGCAAACAATGGGAGCCACGTAATCTCTCTCTCTCTCTCTCTCTCTCTCTCTCTCTCTCTATATATATATATATATATATATATATATATATGTATATATATATATATATATATATATATATATATATATATATATATAGAGTGTGTGTGTGTACAGAGAGAGACAGAGAGAGACAGAGATCACAGTACATGTAAATCACAGGATATTACAGTAGGAGGTTTTAATGCTAAAGTGGGACAGAGAGAACGGATAACATACTTGGACATCATGGCCTTGGCACACAAAATGAAAGCGGAGAATAACTTGTTGAGTGGGTTCGAATGAATAAACTCATAATAGGCAATACTTGGTTTGAGCAACATAAGAGAAGAAAATGGACATGAACGAATCCAGGAGACAGAACAAGAAATCAAATTGATTACATTCTCATGATAAAAGATCGAGACAGTTTTTACTAATAGCAAAAAATTGCCAGGCGTAGACCGAAATAATCTGCCAGGTAACATATTGTAGGTTGGGTTGTGTGCATGCAAAAATGAATCCCACTTAAATAAACTCTGAACTTCAGAACCCTGTACTGACTGCTAACTGCTAACCTAGCGATGCGGTCGATAAAGGTCCATCTAGCCATTTTCATAATAGATGTTTTGTGCATTGACTTTCTGTTATGCGAGACGAGTTTATACAGAATAGCTGGTTGTGTTGTGATTCAGTCAGACTTTTGATTATTTGTTGTTTTTTTACTTTATATACATTATATGTGCTTGTCATATTGGCAGATGTGATGCGTCTTGTGTGTCGGCTTCGGCCTGCACCGCTGGCTAGCACTGCTGTGTGAAAAGAAGAGCAAGGCGTAAGTCTCTTCCTGTCAGTACATAGCCTCTCCATCAGCAAGCCCTACGCTGTGCCTCCTCGTGGCGACAGACGGTAACTGAGCACCTCACGGACTCAGGCTGAATCTCGTAGGACTCGGAGGAGGTCTGGCCCCAAGACGTGAGGCATGCAGGCCCACTGGCGTGTGGACACGCCCTGGTGCCCACGAACCAGATCCCCAAGCTATGGGTAAATAGCTCCACTGCCTTGTGGACATCTCGGGAAAGAGTAAGGCTAAGGGAGTTAACCCTAAAAAAACCAATGGAAGGCAAGGGGAAACCACCATCGTAGTTTTTCCCCAGGAAAACCATGGACAGGAGAAAGAGAAAGAAGAAAGTTAACGACGTCAATAGGGACTGTCATGCGGCGCAGGTGACACCAGACCGTCAGCCAGCTACTGCGACCAAAATTAAATTCAACACCAAAATAGCAACATGGAACATCAAACAATGCTGCAGAAAGGTAGATTAGACAACATCAAAATGGAGATGGAAAGGCTTAACATCAGTATTTTAGGACTGGGGGAAGTGAGATGGAAGGGGGCAGGCATGATAACATCAGGGGAATATACAGTGATATACTCTGGTGGTAATTCACATGAAAGAGGAGTAGGCATCATAATGGACAAAGACAAATCAAAAGCAGTTAAGGGATACTGGGCAGTGTCCGACAGAATTTTACTGGTCAAATTCGGAGGCAAACCTTTTGATATCAACAACATACAGGTGTATGCATCAACATCCGCAAGTACTCAGGAAGACATCGACAACTTCTACGAAGTTTTAGAGATGGCCAAGGTCCAATGTAAATCACAAGAAGTTACAGTCATAATGGGAAATTTTAATGCTAAAGTGGGACAGGATAGGGTGGAGGATATAGTTGGACCTCATGGCCTTGGTACACAAAATGAAAGAGGGGGGAAGCTTCTAGAATGGGCACAGATGAATGAGTTCATAGTAGGAAACACCTGGTTTGAGCAGCCTAACAGAAGAAAATGGACTTGGATGAGTCCAGGAGATAATACCAAAAATCAAATTGACTACATCCTGATCAACAAAAGATTTAGAAACTCTTTACTGTCAGCAAAAACACTACCAGGCGCAGACTGCAACAGTGACCACAATCCTGTAGTGGGAAGGTTTAGGCTGACATTGAGGAAAGGGAAACAGACCAAAAGCAACATCAAACTAAACCTTGGACTCTTAAAGTCAGATGAAATGATACCTCAAAAATTTAATGTACATGTTCAAAACAAATTCAGTGCTCTGGAAGACGTTGGTGACAGTGAGGAACAATGGACAAAGTTGAGAAGTTCTATAAATGAAGCTTGTGAAGAAATCCCTAAGGCAAATAGAAAAGCAAAAAAGAAGAGCTGGATGACTAATGAAATTTTGGGCCTGATGGAGGAAAGGAGGAAGGCAAAGAGAAACGAGGAGATATACAGGAAGATAAACAAAGAAATCAGGTATAGGTGCAATGAAGCTAAGGAAGCTTGGCTGAACACAAAATGCAAAGAGATAGAAGAACGACACAAAATGGATCCTCAGGGTATGTACAGACGAATTGAAGAAATTGTCCACAGAAAAAATACATGCACATCAACGGGTTGCTTAAAATCGAAAGATGGCACGCTTATCATGGAAAAAGACAAAATATTAGACAAATGGGGAGAGTACATTAAAGACCTTTTTGAGGATGACAGAAACGAACACATTATAAAAAGAACTTTGAAGGACCACCCATAATGAAAGATGAAGTTAGAGCAGCACTGAAAAGGATGAAACCAGGAAAAGCTCCAGGACCAGACAACATTACTACAGAGATGATTGAAGCCCTGGAGGAATTTGGCATAGAAAAAATAACAGTCCTCCTAAATGAAATTTATGACACTGGAAAAATCCCCAAAGATATGTCAAAATCAATTTTCATTGCACTTTCAAAGAAAACAGGGGCTACAGAATGCGAACTCCATCGCACAATCAGTCTGATGAGTCATGTAACAAAAATCCTGTTAAGAATAATCATGATGAGGACAAGGAATAGAATCAAAAGAGAAATAGCAGAAGAACAATGTGGATTTGTGGAGGGGAAAGGAACTATTAATGCCATATACATCCTAAGAACTATCATAGAGAGGTCAATTGAGATGAATAAGGATTTGTATTTATGCTTTGTTGACTATACCAAGGCTTTCGATCGGGTACGACATGATGAATTGATCAACCAACTGGAGAGACTCAATGTCGATGGAAAAGATCTACGAATAATCAAGAATATGTACTGGGAACAAACAGCTGCAATGAGAATAGAAAACAATATAAGCTCTTTTCAAATCATCAAAAGAGGAGTCAGACAGGGTTGTGTTTTGTCACCAGATCTGGTTTCACTATATAGCGAAAACATCATGAGAAACCTAGAAGAAGACCCTGGATTAAAGGTTGGAGGGAAAATGATAAACAACATTCGGTACGCAGATGACACCGTGCTAATTTCAGAAAATGAAAGGGACCTACAAAACCTTGTGAATATACTAGAAACAGAAAGCAAAGATAAGGGGTTGGAAGTAAACAGCAGGAAGACTGAAGTCATGGTGATCAGTAAAAAACATGAAATCCCCTCATGCAAAATAACAGCAAATGGCACAACCTTGACACAGGTTAATAAGTTCAAATACCTGGGAACGGTCATTTCATCAGACGGCAGATGCACATCGGAAATAGCTGGCAGAATCGGCCAAGCCAAAACAGCATTCAAGAAGATGACAAGCATTCTTACCAACAAATGCCTATCAATTAACATCAGAAAGAGAGTCCTTGAATGTTATATAGAACCAATACTGTTGTACGGATGTGAGGCGTGGACAGTCAGCAAGCAAAGCCAGAGCAGGATCGAGGCAGCCGAGATGTGGTTTCTCAGAAGAATGTTGAGAGTTCCATGGACAGCAAAGAAAACAAACGAGACAGTCTTGATGGAGGCAGACACAAGTAGATCACTCATAAGGAAGATTAGGAAAAGACAAGCAACATTTATAGGCCATTTTATGAGGAAGGGGGATTTGGAGCACCTGGTCACAACGGGAAAGCTGTAGGGAAAGAGAGCACCAGGTAGACCCAGGGAGAGAATGCTGGACGGACTTGCAGAGTGGCTGGGGATGAGGAGGGTGGGGGAAATGCTGGGGGCAAGGAGAGATAGAGATGGTTGGAAGTCCATGGTCGCCAACGCCATGCAGCAGGGCACCTGATGATGATGATGATGATACATATATGTATATGTGTTCCTTTTTCTGATGATTAAATACATAAATACACATGTGATATACATGTAAACCAAGATTAGTCCAGAGATAGGCTGATACAATACCAGTAGAACATATAGACAAGGTAAAACATAGTCTAGATAGAGCCTCAGGGCCTGGCCAGCTCATGGGTTTATGTGGAGGCTTAAGGCTTGTGCTATGATCACCATACACATGGCACCTGTGACGTTAGTGCACATGGAATTCGTTCCAAGTGCGGAGACGTCGTCTTGAGAAACTGAAACTGAAACTTTTGCCCAGTCCTGTCTGAAATGCAGATACACATGTGTCGGAAGTTTGTGAAAGTCTAGATTCAAAATCGACGGTCTAAATCTTGGTCGGTCGCGAAATAAATGTTCCGAGGTTACTATCTGAAAAACAACAACAACATTTGTGTATTCTGCTAAGATAAGAAACGCCGAATTGTGATATTTCAAGTAGCCTTTTTTTGTCGTACCTGTTGATTGTAGAGTGGTGTATGGCTGGCTTAGCGGGCAGGTCAAGTGGTTTTTCTGTGTGTTTTGTATCAGTCTCACGCCATAGCTTTGGAGCCGTTTGCAGAAGGTTCTAGTATACTTGACTCAGACATGGCACTTAAAGTTTAAGCATTGTCACCTCTAAATATGCGTAGTTGCCTTACCTTGCAAAATGTCATCGTCAGCGTTATATATAGACGGCAATTGTGTCCTATAAACATTTATGACGGAAACTTAATCAGTGTTTAAAAATGGATAACTGCCATAAAAAAATGGTCAAAACCCTTCACGTAATCTTTATTTTGAACAGCACCTGACCTCTCAACGAAATGAAACATTTCAGGAGCAGTAACATCTAATTCACATTTTGTCAACAAAAAACTGAGATACATGTAATATATGTACACTTTATGCCATCAGTAACTGGCAAAACGTATGTCGGGTCAGGGCTAACTCTCTGCTACAGTATGACAGTAGACAGTACGACCTGCGCATGTCTCCGCTGCCTTGTGGGTTACCCCTTGGACGGGGAAAGGCTATGGGAGTGAATTCTATATGCACTAACGTCACAGGTGCCGTGTGTATGGTGATCATGGCACGAGCTTCAAGCCTGCATATAAACCCATGAACTGGCCAGGTCCTGAGGCCCTACCTAGACTATGTTTTACCTAGTCTGTATTTTATACTGGTATTTTATCAGCCTACCACTTGAATAATCTTGGTTACATGTAAATAACATGTGTATCTATGTATCTTACCCTCGAAAAGTAACATATATATAATAACGTAAATACACAAATAATTAAAGATCTGAATCACAACACAACTAGCTATTCTGTATAATCTCGTCTCACATGACAGAACCATTCCCCTTAGTCAAAGCCCAAATGCTCAGTCGTGTATCAACTAGGTGAAGACAATATTTTCTTAATCATAGATAGGTAAGTAAGTAGATAAGTAAGTAAGTAAGTAAGTAAGTAAGCAAGCAAGCGAGTAAGTGAGTAAGTGACTAAGTAAGTGATTAAGAAGTAAGTAGGTAACTAAATGAATACAAAATAAAGGAGTATGTAGATAAACAAGCAGGTAAGAGATGAAAATAACAAATAACAGTAAATACATGCATATATACACATGCCCGCACACAGACATAAACAACAGCTACAACAACAACAACAACAACAACAATAATACAGCAAAGAGGAGACACCCATATATACATATCATGACAAACTTTGTAATAATTTCGTGGTTCACATGGGAGTCGAACCCAAGACCTCCACGATATCAGCACGTCGCTCTAACCAACCGATGTTAATGGGCAGACAGAAAACCCCACAGCCGCATATTGCATAAAGGGCATTGCCACAGATCACTGCTTGTGGTTTGGGCCATATGCTGCGACTTGCCATATGCTGTTCAGCCGTCTGTGTCTCCTATGAGAGCAGCTGTCTTACTTCTTCGGCTTGCCCTGGACTTGTGCAGGCAGGTGTAGAGAATTGATGAGGCTCTGCGCAAACAACAGCAACTTACCTATGTGCATGGCACCTAGCGCCAACCCCCTCACAAACATGACAGATCCCACATGAGGGTACACGCATACAGACATACAGACATACATACGTACACACATACATACATACATACATACACACATACATACATACGTACATGCATACACACATACATACATACAAACATATATACATACATTCATGTAAACATACATACACACATACATACATGCATACATACACACATACATACATACAAACATGCATACATACATACTACATACATACATACATACATACATACATGCATACATACATACATACATACGTACACGCATACATACATACATACATACACACACACATACATACACGCATACATACATACACACACATACATACATACACACATACATACACGCATACATACATACACACATACATACATACATACATACACATACATACATACATGCATACATACACATGCACATACATACATACATACATCATACATAATAGAAGCATACATACATACACACATACATACATACATACATGCATACACACATACATACATTCATACATACATACATACATACATTCATACATACATACATACATACATACATATATACATACATATATACATATATACATACATATATACATACATACATACATACATACATACATATAGACATACATACATACATACATACATACATACATACATACATACATACATACATACATACATACATACAACTGGCAAAATGGCGACAGCAGTGCACACAGGGCACAATCACAGCAAAACAGGAAGCCGCAGAAGCAGAACCAAGTATACAGACTTCTTTTTATGCAGATCCTGAAGACAGACATAGTGCCTCCAGGACCGGTCCTACATTCCACAAGAAGCTCACACTAGCCAATGAAGACAAGCATCAGGGTCCATCATCACCAAAACAAAATATACACAAAATGTATGTATTTGTTCAAAAATCATTATCAATTCATCATCTGCTCTCTGAATGTTCCGTCTTACTTACGACATATGGAAATAACAATCTCAGTTGTTCATATACTGACGGTAGAGATATCCTTTACGACAGAACTAATTTTATTATTTCGATAGTCCAGGTGATTCTCAGATCTCCTGTTGGCAGATTGTTATGAAGAATTAATTATTTGTTGTATGTTATCATTTTACACTATTATCTCATTGTTCTAAATTGTCAGTTGTAATTGTTCCGCTTCTTACATTCAACTCCCCCCCCCCCTTTTTTTTTTGTTTTGTTTTGTTTTGTTTTTTGTTTTCTCCCACTATTTTCTTTTCTTTAATTTTTTTCTTTGTGTGTACGTTTGTGTATGTGTGTGTGTGTGTTGTGTGTGTGTGTGTGTGTATGTGCATGTGTGTGTGTGTGTATGTTTGAGTGTGTGTGTGTGTGTGTGTGTGTGTGTGCATGTGTGTGTGTGTGTGTGTGTGTGTGTGTGTGTGTGTGTGTGTGTGTGTGTGTGTGTGTGTGTGTGTGTGTGTGTGTGTGTGTGTGTGTAAAATCACCATTGTGGACAGACATTAAATAACAGATTCCTGTCTTCCTTCGTAAGTCCTAGTAAGTATACTATATATATGTCTAAAACCATTGTCAGTTTTATTCTTTCTTTCCTTGAAGCATTCCGACTTTTCTACAATGAGTTGTGTATCCACGCCCCCCTCCCACTCCCAACCCCCACACTGCACAGGCTGCATGTTGCAGTACAGTCTGTATACGCCGTCTTCAGTGGGCGTACATGCTGACTGTTTTCTTATTTCCAGGGAGAAGAGTGGCAGAATGGTTCAGACGTACGCCTGCCAATAACTAAACTCGAGGTTCCAGGGTTTACTCCCCGCACAGGCCGCAACTTTTCTCCTCAGTTTGACCGGAAAATCGAACTGAACGTCAAGTCCTTATGAAGGGGACGACAAACGAGTCGGACACGTGTGCCCTTTGACTGCACACGTTAAAGATCTCAGGGCAGTTGAAAATTGTGAAGAGCAGGGCATTGCCTGGCAGGCTTGGTATAAAACATTAGAGAGATAGGTTGATTTCCCAGGTCCTACCACTTGAAGACTAGTTAGTCTTCTTGCCTTTCTGAAGTCTTGGTTGAAAAAAAAAGTAAATATGAATATGAATTTAAATCGAGGGAGAGGAGATGGGTGCCGCCCTCATGGTGTTAGCCCAGGGAAAAGTTAAGATCTCTGCCCCTCGCTCTCCCACGACCTCTGGGTTATGCCGTTGTTGGGTTCATGCGCGGGCTTAAGGCTTGTGCCGTGATCATTCTGGATCTTCTCCAGCACATGGCACCTGTGACGTTAGTGCATATGGAATTGTTTTTTCGGAGACGTCGTCTTGAGAAATTGAAACTGAAACTAAAACTGAAAATGAAACTTATTTCCATCAGCCATCAGGCAGTGACATGACTTGCAGGATCTTTAACGTGCATATTCTACATCCAACCTTCATATGCCATTTTATGAGGAAAGGCGAATTGGAGCACCTGGTCACAACAGGAAAGCTGGAAGGAAGGAGAGCACCAGATAGACCCAGGGAGAAGATATTGGACGGACTTGCAGAGTGGCTGAAGACAGAGAGGGTGGAAGATGTGCTTGAGGCAACAAGGGATAGAAACACATGGAAGGCCATGATCGCCAACGCCATGTGGCAAGGCACCTGATGATGATGATGATTCTACATGCGTTTACGCACAAAGGGGACTTGGACACGCACAAGTCTGTACAAAAAAGTGACCTGGGAAATGGGAAAATATTCATACTTTACCCACCAATGGGAAAAAATGTCATACTTTACCCACCAATGGGAAAATATTCATACTTTACCCACCAATGGGAAAAAATGTCATACTTTACCCACCAATGGGAAAATATTCATACTTTACCCACCAATGGGAAAAAATGTCATACTTTACCCACAATGGGAAAAATGTTATACTGTACCCACCAGTGGGAAAAAAATGTCATACTTTACCCACCAATGGGAAAAAATGTTATACTTTAATTAACCACCAATGGGGAAAAATGTTCATACTTTACCCACCAATGGGAAAAATGTTAATACTGTACCCACAATGGGAAAAAATGTCATACTTTACCCACCAATGGGAAAAATGTTAATACTGTACCCACCAATGGGAAAAAATGTCATACTTTACCCACCAATAGGAAAAAATGTTATACTTTAACCACCAATGGGGAAAAATGTTCATACTTTACCCACCAATGGGAAAAATGTTCATACTGTACCCACCAATGGGAAAAATGTCATACTTTACCCACCAATGGGAAAAAATGTTATACTTTAACCACCAATGGGGAAAAATGTTCATACTTTACCCACCAATGGGAAAAATGTCATACTTTACCCACCAATGGGAAAAAATGTCATACTTAACCCACCAATGGGAAAAATGGTCATACTTTAAACACCAATGGGGAAAATGGTCATACTTTACCCACCAATGGGAAAAATGTTCATACTTTAACCACCAACAGGTAAAATGTTCATACTTACCCACCAGACAGGAGGACTGCAGGTTCAAATCTGGCCCGTCTAGATCAGTGTTAAATTTATGTATGTGTATCTATGTATTTACCGATGGATGAACAGGCAGCAGTCATCCATGCCACTTTCTCTTTCAGAGGGCTGGAAACGACTATCACTGGCCATTGAAGAGGACCAGACAGATGCGAAACGTGTGAACAAACCGGATGTCCCTTCCGCATTCACTGCTCTTCATGCACTAACACGTCGAGGAAAGAGACGACAGGACACTGATAACAGAACAGGTTAGGATGTACGACTTTGTGTACGTCGTCATCATCATTATTCATCATCATCATCATCCATCTTATCATTCATCATCATCATCATATGCCAAGTCCGATGGCATTGGCGATTTTGGACCTCCCTATGAATCTCATTTTTGTCGGTCGAAGTATATTTCCTACCCTTTCTCTTTTCACCCACTACGCAGGTCCCCTGGGTCTACCTGGTGTTCTTTTCCCCTCTGTCTTCCCTATTGTGACTAAGTGCTTACATTACTCTTGCCTCATAAAATTCGTATGATGTTGCTGTCTTTTCCTGATCTTCTTCATAAATGTTCTTTTTTGTGTTTGCCTCTTTCCAAGACTGTCTCGTTTGTTTTCTTTGCTGTCCATGGAACTCTTAACATTCTTCTTAGAAACCACATTTCAATCTTGTTTTGACTTTGCGTGTTGACTGTCCCACAATTCATCGAATAATGCGTCTATATGTTAGACTGTTTTACATGTCTGACTCTAGCACCATGTCCACCACCATCCTGCATTATCAATCATGTTAACAACAAGCAAAAAATTAACCTTTTGACTCCCTTCCTGCAGGAAGCTGGTGGACAGGATAACGGAGTCAAAGGGTTAAGTTGTTGCCGTTGGTGGATATGGTGTATAAATGGTATTGCTTCTAATTTTCTCAGCAACGACCCCCTAATGTATGTCACACATCCACACCCAGCTTGTCCATAATGCTCCAGATACTGTTTGTCTACAAATTCATCGGTACAGACGTACCAAGATCGGTCTCGCTTACTATCTGTGTCTGGTCCAAACGAGACAGTCTTGAAGGAGGCAGATAAAAAAAAAATAACAAAGACGATTTGGAAAAGACAATCAACATTTATAGGACATTTTATGAGGCAAGAGAAATTAAAGCACCTGGTCACAACAGGAAAGCTGGGAGGAAAGAGCGCACCAGGAAAATCCAGGGAGAACATATTGGAGTGACTTGGAGAGTGTCTAAGGACTGAAAGGGTGGGAGACATACTTGCAACAACAAGGCCCCTGGTGATGCTGGGGGCTCTCTCAATATAAATAGTATGTTATCCCATACTTTCTACTGGAATCAATAACTGGGTAGATGTGCCATCTGCATTTTTGGCTCTTAGGAAACGTGATGTGCAGAAGCAATTTAGGTAATTTAGGCTTTTTTATTTGATGTTTATATTTGCATTCAACTTTTTTGACACACGTCCATTAGTGATAGATTGGACGGAATGATCAGCGCCAGAGGTTTATCCTTAGATTGTGTGAATAAATGCATTGATATGTCTATTTAATTTTCTTTTCCAGCTATTTCTTTTTTCGTGGTCAGTAAAATGTTATAGTCCTGATATGGCTCTGAGCAGTCAGCTAGGCTGTAAACATCAATAATAATCAAAATAATAATGGTTCAGTTCTTGTTGTATGTGGTGAACAGTGTGCAAATAAAGCTTGCGCAGACTTGATCGTTATCTTTTTTTTTTTTTTTTTTTTCCAGGCACGTGCAGTACTGTGACGTGTCCAGGGAAGAAGGCGTGCAGAGAGAGGAAAGGACGTGTTCAGTGCACGTGCAAACTGCCCTGCTTGCGCGTGGAGAGACAAATGGGACCAGTATGTGGGTCAGACGGACGCACGTATCGTAGCCTGTGTTCGCTGCACCGAGCGAATTGTCGGTCAAAAGCAGAAATACGCTACCTGAGCCCTGGCTTATGCCGTGGTAGGTATTGCTTTGGGCCACATTGGGGGAAAGGAGTGTTCTGCTGTTTGCCTGTATCCTTCTATACAACTACTACACTGTAAACGTTTCCCTGTGTCACTGTTCCTCTGCTGTATCACTGTTACCCTGTATCACTGTTCCCTGTATCACTGTTATCCTGTATCACTGTTCCCTTATCACTGTTCCCCTGTTTCACTGTTACCCTGTATCACTGTTCCCTGCTGTATCACTGTTCCCCTGCTGTATCACTGTTCCCCTGTATCACTGTTCCCTGTATCACTGTTCCCTGTATCACTGTTCCCCTGTATCACTGTTTCACTGTATCACTGTTTCACTGTATCACTGTTCCTCTGCTGTATTACTGTTCCTCTGCTGTATCACTGTTCCTCTGCTGTATCACTGTTCCCCTGTATCACTGTTCCCTGTATCACTGTTCCCTGTATCAATGTTCCCCTGTATCACTGTTCCCCTGTATCACTGTTCCCTGTTATCACTGTTCCCTGTATCACTGTTCCTCTGTATCACTGTTCCCCTTATCACTGTTCCCTGTATCACTGTTACCCTGTATCACTGTTCCCCTGTATCACTGTTCCCTCTATCACTATTCCCCTGTATCACTGTTCCCCTGTATCACTGTTCCCTTATCACTGTTCCTCTGTATCACTGTTCCTCTTTATCACTGTTTCCCCTGTATCACTGTTACCCTGTATCACTCGCCATCATCATGTGCCTTGCCACTTGGCGTTGCGATCATGGCCCTCCATATGCATCTATCTGTTGTTGCTGCAAGTACCGGTATATCTTCCACCCTCTCTGTCCTCAGCCACCGTGCAAGTCACTCCACTATATTCTCCCTGGTGTTCTCTTTCCCTCTAGTTTTCCTGTCGTGACAAGGTGCTCTAATTTCCGTTTCCTCATAACATGGCCTATAAATGTTGTTTGTCATTTTCTAATCTTCCTTATGAATGATCTTCTTGTATCTGCCTCCATCAAGACTGTCTCATTTGTTTTCTTTGCTGTCCATATAACTCACAACATTCTTCTTTGAAACCACATCTCGGCTGCCTCAGTCTTGATCTGGATTTGCGTGTTGACTGTCCACGCCTCACAATCAAATAACATTATCAGTTTTATGTAACATTCAAGAAATCTCTTTTTGATGTTAATTGATAGGCATTTGTTGGTAAGAATGCTTTTTAATCTTCTTGAATGCTGTTTTGGCTTGGTCGATTCTGCTGGCTATTTCTTTTGTGTATCTGCCCTCTGGTGAGATGACCATTCCCAGATATTCAAACTTAACAACCTGTCTCAAAGTTGTGCGATATGCTGTTATTCTGCTTGATTTTATGGATTTTTTTTTACTGGTTACCATGATTTCAGTATTCTTGCTATTAAGCTCCAACTCTTTATTTTTGCTTTCTATTTCTAATATGTTCACAAGGTTTTGTAGGTCCCTTTTATTTTCTGCAATTAGAATGGTATCATCTGCGTAACGAATGTTGTCTATCATTTTCCTTCCAGTCTTTATCCCAGGGCATTTTTCTAGGTTTCTCGTGATGGTTTCGCTGTAAACTGAAAACAAATCTGGTAACAGAACACAATCCCGCCTGACCCCTCATTTGATATTTTGGAAAGATCTTATATCGTTTTCTATTCTCATTGCTTCTGTTTGTTCCCAATACACTGTTCCCCTGTACCACCCTTTTCCACTACCACTGTTTCCCCATTGAAATGAAAACAAAAGCACTTATATCTGCTGTAGAAGACAGTTGAGATCCAACTGCAAGTCTTGCAATTTAGATCTTTGCGTGATTTTGTCAGACATGCATAATGCGTTAATCCTTCTGTTTTGATTTAGGAAACAAACAGAAAAGGCAATGTTAGGAAATAGTGAAAATGAATTATAATAAGATATGTACTTCTACATATGTATTAGGCAAAGATTGCATTCCTTCTGAAGTGATTCAGTATGAAATACCAATGCTTCCGAGCAGTCGTCATGAGCTATACTACCATTGCTCGGAGGAGGGATCAGTTTTCCAAGATGTGGGAAATGCAAGCATAGTCACACTGTACAAAAATCAGGGATGCAGCAGCAATTGTAATACTTACAGAGGGTTATCGCTGCTCAGCACCATTAACAAGGCATTTGCCTCAAGTTGTGAAGAGAATGCAAACACTGACAGATCGCATCTACCTTAATTTAAGTCCCAACATGGCTTCCTGACATAGAGCTCTACCATTGATATGTCCTTTTTACTCAAACGGTTTACAGGAGAAGACTGGGAACAGAAGCAGCCATTGCACTTTGCCACCATCGACCTGACCAAAGTCTTTGATTTGATCAGCAGAAGAGGTCTCTTTGTACTCCTGGATAAGAGCAGTGCCCACCCGAACCAGCTGATTCCCAACGTCTCTGTCCTTAACGGCATGCAGAGGACGGTGCAGTTTGCTCAGAGCCATACCCTGTTCAATTTCAAGTGAAGGATGGCAGCATCTCATCTCGGCGCTCTTCAGGATCTTCTCTCTTGTTCTGTTGTAGGCTTTCAGAGCACTGGATGATGGAGTGTACCTAAACACTAGGTCCTGTGGCAAACTCTTTAACCTTGCACGCTTCAGAGCGAAGTGCGTCGAGTCCTTATCTGGAAGATCTTTTCTGCTTCAAGATATCACACACAGGTTGTTTTCAGAGGCTAGTCAGTTCCTTAGCGCATGCTGGCCAAGAATTTGACCTCATCATCAATCTGAAAAATACAGAGATCCTGGCGCACAGTGTCAGCAAGGACCCCATATATAGCATTGGGGATTACGTTCTCGAAGTGGTTACTGAATTCATCTACCTACAATCGACTGGTTTCACAAACTACCCTAGACCTGGAGTTCAACAGTCAGATAGGGAAAGCTGCCACTGCCATGGCCAAGATATGAAAGAGGGTGTGGGAAAATAACAAGCTCATCACAAGTACCACAACTGGAGTGTACGCAGCCTGCATATTGAATATCCTTTTCAACAGCGAGGACTGGACAACCTACGTGTACCAAGGGCACTGCATCAATAGTTTCCATCTGCAGTGCTTGCGCCAGATCCTGGGCATTTTCTAGAAAGACTGTGTACCAAACAATGATGTTCTGGACCAGGCCAGCATGCCAAACATGTACGTCCTCTTCACATAACGACTGCGCTGGCTTGACGAAGTCCATTACATGCAGGGTGGCTGCTTCTCAAAACATTCCTCTGTGGAGAGTTTCCAAGTGTATCTGAAAATTTGTATTTTTAAATGGAAGAAAAATCAGTGAAATATGAACAGTCTGATGACATGTAAGATATCACCATAAGAAAAGTCTAAGATAAGTAAGATTGCCTGCTTTGCTTGCCTGCTTGTTTGTTTCACTGATTAACTGAAATATCATAACGCATCGTTTTTGTTCCAGCTGACCGCACATATTCTAACCCTGGCAAAGCTGGGCATGTTGTTTCAAGCAAGTCTTTGGTTACACCTGAATCAGATTTACCCAAATCATTACTCAGTGCCAAGCTTTCTGGTAACTTTGTGGATGTTAGGGATATCAATGACAGCCGGTCCAGAAACACTCTCGTACAAGGTGAATTTCATTTAAAGGCTTTTGTTTGTTTGTTTGTTTTGTTTTTGTTTGTTTGTTTGTTTGTTTGTCTATCTGTCTGTTTGTTCGGTTTGTTGGTTGGTTGGTTGTTTTTTGGTTGGTTGATTGGTTGGTTGGTTGATTGATTATTTTGTTTGTTTGTTTGTTGTTTATTTGTCAGTCTGTTTGTTTGTTTGTTTGCTTTTTGTTTGTCTGTTCGTATGTTTGTTTGTTTTTTAACGCGCAAGCCTTGGTTGAGCATGTTTCAACACTCAGAACTCAGAATGTTTTATTGTACATCAGCCTTAGGCAAGAGTTTACAACATGGAGGTAAGGGGAGTTCAGGGGGGAGGGGGGGGGGTTCATACACATTTCGTTCTATCTACATGCTGAACAGAAGGAAACATTGCACAATGAACAGAAATGCATCAATCATGTAACGTAGATCACATGAATTTGTACATGATATTGGACACTGTACAATAAATTGTCGCTGATATATAGTTCAGTGATGTGTCATCTGCCATTTAGCCTAAGGCTGACATTTAATTCGCCTTTAACAAATGTCAACAATTTCTCAAAATTATTTCCTCTTCCTTTCAAATAACCTGATAGAATATTTCGATTATTAATATTATGGAAAACGAACTTAAATACATTTGTTCACGGCAAACAATTTTGCTGCAATATCAGTATGCATTGATACTGTAGCTGATTCTTTTAGGAATTTCAGTCTAAGGTCAGCGTACATTGGGCTCTCAAACAACGATATTGTGCATTTAAGAACACTGTCAGATAGAGAGAAAATCATCGAGAAATATGGAAAATTAGGAGTGCAGCGAAAAGCTCGTTGGCTACCTTTTTGAACGTGAAGAAGGCCTACGATACTGTTTGATTTCTAGATTGCTTTATGAACTAGTGATCGCTGGTATAAAATGCAGTATGGATTACTATAATGCACAATCTTATTTTGTAGAGCCTTACACGCAGGACTGGGAATTGTGTGCTCTTCATGTTAAGATGTTGGCATGGGTGTACCTCAGGTGTCGGTCATAGATCCCATCATGTTCAGCATACTTATTCATGACTTACCTAAACATGTCAGTGAACACGATTGTTAACATGTGGATGATATTGCTATTCAGACTGATACAAACGTTAGGGAAAACAAACACAAATATGACAACGATTAACTATGTACACAGACTTTTTATGTTTGGACTTGACAATTCGAGCAGCCACATGAAATTTGCTGGACTAGAATTGCAGAGTGAAAAGGCAGATCTTATGCTTCGTAAAATGGTGAAAATCCTGAAATACTTTCTGTGTTAGTATTAGATGGTAGCAATATTGTTTACAGAAACTGTGGTAAATTTCTCAAGAATGTTTAACATCAGGGCTAATTCGAAAAATCAGAGAGCTTTAAGGACAAAAGCCAGGAAAAAACTTAATGTTCTTAATTGGAAAAATAAGAAAGAGCATTTAATGACAAAAGCCAGAAAAAAACTTCATTTTCTAAAAATGGTAATAAATTGTCCTGAGGTGTAGACACTAAAACTTCATTGCACCTGGCAGTTCCTGTGATTTAATCAAAGTGATTCTACGGTCAAGAAGCATATTTCTCTATATCAGATACTATATTAAGGCAATTACAACGCATAGACAGCTACTAATTGGCAATTGGGATTGTTCATGCAAACACAATAGCAGTGTCAAGGTACCTTATCACAGTTCTGTTAGTAAAGAATTCTGTGAAGAAAGAATTATTCTTCAAGAGCGAAACTGCTAAACCTGAAAATTTTCGAATGCTGCATTTCTTAACCTACACGAAATTTTACAGATATCTCATGAGCAAAAACAATATTGATGTAAGCAGCGCTCCAGTTATGCCAAGTATATTGCAACACCTTTTTAGGAACAGAAGTACTAAATATGAAAAACCCTAATCCTGATTTCTATGAAAGAAAAAAAATAAACAGTCTACTTTCAAAGCGAAATCTTACTTATCCACAAACTATTTTAATCATCAAAATGTTTTACAAGTTTGAATCAGATACAAATAATAGTGAAGCTGGATTTGTAAACCCTACATCAAACGTACAAAATGTTATACATGAAAAGGATTTTTAGTGTCAGAATTATATGCAGTATTGATAACCTGAAGTGTATTATCAGTCTCTCACTAACCCCTTGCAGGGTATGATCATGTATAGACTGTAAAAGTGTTATATAATTTGAAGGAACACTTTAATCAAGCCCGAAATGACTTTTGAAATTCAATTATTTAATTTGTCTTTCATCAAGCGGTGTTGATGTCAATTTTTGCTGGGTTTCCTCATACTGTGGTCTTCGCTGGAATAAAGTTTCTGATAAAACAACTAAACAGGGTGCATCAAATAATGCAACGTCTGTAACACAATTAATACTAACAGTTCTAGAAATGAGTATTTCCTTAGAAACAAAATCAATTTACGCTAAAAATTTCTCAAATGCTAGAATCTTATCTCTCATTGCCCCAGACAGCTGCTGTCTTTGATATACAGATGAAGGCTTAATGCTTGGAAACAACAACGTCAATGTATTTATTGGTCTAAATGCAATATCTATCTACCACTTGTATTTTAATGCCCTGTCCTATGGATCAATCCTACACAAGATGGTCCAACTGGCTCACAAGATGTATCATGTCCCAAAAAACATGAAGTGGTTTTATGTTGTTTCAACGTGATTCACCACAATACACGACAGACTGGATAAATTCGGAAGTGGGCATAACAAGAGGCCGTGCAATTTATGCAAGATTATTTGTGGTGATGATGAACGTCATCTCGAAGCCGTAGTCAGGAGTTTAGGCCCAGCTGACCTTGAAAATGGATACCAAACGCCCACACACACCCACATCCCCACCCTAAAAATCTTTATTGACGTCACAACAGTACTTCCCACAAAAGATGTGGAAAACACAGAAAATCTTGAAGCAGTTAGACCAGTTGGTCGCCTCATTATTAAGTTTCAAAGGCTACTAGATAGTAAACCTCTTACCAAAGAAAGAGATAAATTATCCGAAAAGGCAAAATTTTCTATCGCCAACCAAGCCATTTATTTCAACTGTGACAGAAGAACCAATCAAGAGTTGTGGAGGATGGCACGATGACACCTTAAAAGATGCACAAAAAAGGTAAAAAATCAGTCAAATGACAGAAAAAAGCCTGCAAATGATAGACTCCTGGCAAGTACAAACTTTGATGCTTGCGATTCATGCTGATTCCAGAGCTCGTCTGGCCTCTAATGATATACGATGTCAGTACTAGCACTGTGGGATTAATGGACGCCAGAATATGAAAAGAAATGCCTTATGTACCACCTGGGCTCAGTGACGTTGAGTTCTGTCGTTGGGCCAAGCAGAAGCTACCCCTAAAATCCATTGTCAAGGAGTACAAAGTGGGAAAGGTCAGACTTGTTAGCATGCTCAAGGAGATCAAGTTAACAGATCAATCCAACTCTTCAAGCTAAGGATTGGCCGAAAATGAAAATCCAGGAGACACTGGTCGCAGCGAAGAAAAGCATCATGGTCAGAGAAGCAATGTCATACACAGACCATTAGGCAGTGAGTGGGATCAACAAAAATGGATGGTGGTCAAAAACCAATGGAAAGCCAAAACGCGATATGACAAGACAAAACACTTGGAAAGAAGAAGATGCCAAAAGAGTCCAGAAAGCAGTCCAGGAAGGACAACAGGGGCAATAGACAACGTGAGAAAGTGCACTCCACAGAGTCTATGCTGAAAGGACATGTGGCAAGTGACCCCTCTCAGAAAGGTTTCATTGTCACATCTGTGTATATTTATTACGTCCAGCCCCGGAATATAAATCTGCTGAATTGGAGGAAATCATATGAGCCAGCGTTCTCGCTCTGCTAAGGCAAACAATGCAGCAGAATATGTTATGAACTCATGCAAGGTAACGTTAACCTAATAAGGTACACATGGAAGCACAATCCAGTGTTTCAAGAGATTACACGAGCGATCAGTTCTGCCAGAGAGGAAAAAACACGCCACCTGAAGCTCCAGCAATCTTGTAGGCGGCAGGAGGCAATAGACTGTGGCCTGAGAGAGATGTAACACCTGGAGCATGAAAGAGGGGTCTACTGGTTTGAGCGGATGACTGGGAGTACGCAGCAGATCTTCCACAATATGGAAAACAGAACCATACCCAGAAATCAACAGCAGCGTTGGTATGAGATCAGATATAGTTCTCCACATCCATTCATCAAAACAAAATTTTAATGATTCTGATCAAATTCACTGTGCCGCGCGCAAGTAGAATGGAGAAAGTACATATCTACAAGACTGAAAAGTATGGCAGTCTAGCCAGCAACATGAGGAAATCTGGCTTTCAAGCCAAAGTCCGTGCCAGGGAGATTGGCCTATAAAATTACTCTCTGTTCCTGGGAAGGATAAGATCAGAATCCTACAGACAATGGCAGACGCAGCTGAAAAGAGTTCCAGTTGGATTTGATCAATGAGGATCAAACTTAACTTCTCAAAGCTTAGATTTACCCATAATGTTGGCATCGGACCGTTAAGTAGTTATGACATGTGTCACATGGGTAATTTGGCCGTGAGACGCCTGACCACCTTGCATGTGTGGGTTCGAATCCCGACAGAGAACTGGTTTCTGTGAAAAAATATTGGTGACAGCAGAGGGGCATCCAAGAACCATGACATGGATGTGGCACGATTCCCTCAGAGTGTAAGGAAGTTAGGGTTAAAAAATTCGTTTCACGGGGGTTCTTCTCTAAAGACCTGGTCTTTAGCTCTCTGCAGAGTTTCTCGCTGATTGCATGTAATGAAATATATTGATCTGATTCGGGTTATTCAGCAACATGCAGATTTCCTCGCTGCGGGTCGTTATAAACAGTCATTTGAGTTTGTTATGAATTATTATTTGATTTTGTTTTCAGTTTCACACTTGTTAAGTTGTTTTATTTTTTTGTTGTCTAAAAATCACACTTGTAAACAGACGTTAGATAGAAGGTTCATTCCTTCATTTATTATCTTTTATATTTTTGGTTACGAAACATGGACCATAACAACAGACACTGAAAGAAGGATACA